>CAWVOI010000092.1:3000000-3546311 GCA_963930915.1 Forcipomyia taiwana | reverse complement strand
AAGCAGTGGTATCAACGCAGAGTACTAACTGCATCGTAGGTAAACATTTTGCGGTTTGTGTCCCCACGGCTCGCCTCCAGGGTCAGCTCTATCACCCCTCGGGACGGGTAGACTTCCACCACCCGCTGGAAATTGGAGGTCTCTTCCTTGTTCGTGAAGGGCCTGCATCTCACCACCACCTGGACGCACTCGTTCCTCACACCCTAAAAGAGACATTCATGGCCATGAAAGTGCTCCCGATTTTGCGAGAATTCAATTTTTACCACACTGGTTTTTGATTTCGCACTCTTCGACATGTTTGCTGCTGTTGGTGTTTCTCTTTTCGCTGTTCAGCTCGGGAGAGATCTCACTTGGGTTCGGCGAAGAGTTAGAACATTATTGCGACTAGACAGACGAGACTAGAGAGTATTTTACAATCTTGAAGAAACAAACAATTATTGATTTTCGCTCCGAGTGAAACCTGTTCTGGAATTTCCCCACTTCCTGTCGTTGTCTGTCTGTCTGCCACTGGTTCGTTTGAAGCTGAGTCTCGAATGGGACCTTTTTGTTCAAGAGCTTTTTGGATGGAGCTTTTTGGCTGTCATTTGAATTGACAGTTGAAGCTTAGCACGTGATTGAAGTTAACTTCTAAGTGGCTCAGGGCCTTAAAATCCTTCTGGAAGGGTTTTGGAGTCGAAAATTTTTTTTTCGAAAACATGATTTTTGCATAATCTCCACTCAATTTCGGGATTTTTGGCCAAATTTTTTTTTTCTCGAAATTGGCTCCTGAAGGCTTCAATTACGGTAGCGAAGATTTTGGTCGAAATAATGGATACTGAAGAAAATAAATTTTATACAATAACTTGGGATTTTGGCCAAAGGCGGCTCCAAAGGTCAAAAGGGTCAGAATATCAAAACTTTATTCTTAAGCATGTTCATAAATGTGTCTAGGGTGCAATGGTAATGTTCTCAGTCGTTGCTGGAGCCTCCGTCTGGTTGCCTTGAAGCACGAGAACTCGAACTGTCTCCTGGAAAGTGGGAACTCGGGTGAATCCCCGGCTCCCTCCAGGGCTCAAAGTTGAAGGTCTCGAGCTGCGCGCAGTCCACGAGCCGGTTCGTGCTTCCCGACCTCTTCATGACGTACTGCTGCACGAAGGTCACGTTGTCAGAGTTCCTACAGATGACGGAGGACAGAAGAGTGCCGTAGATCTGCTCGAGCTGCAGCTTCGAGAACTTCTGAGGTCCCTTCTGGCGCTCGAACCAGAACGCGTCTCCGAACTTGAGCCGGTAAAACTGCTCCCCAATGAGACACGTGAACAAAGGACCCAGAATGCCACCGCCCATGGGGGTCTCGCTCAGCCCTCCCGTGTACACGTCAATGTTCTCGGGGACCTTGTAGATCTGTCTCATCCGCTTGAGCGAGTCGGGGTCGATGTACTTGGCGATCTGCTCCCACGTCTCGGCCTCCGGGAGGTTGCAGTACTTCCGGAACTCGGGGTAGGGTGGTAGACCGTGGTCTCGTCCACGCTGGATGTTGAGGGAGACCAGATCCAGACCGCACGGGGCTGAGGCGTTCCAGTGGGTCGTGGGCTTGGAGAACAGGTTGTTCTTGAGCTCCGTGTTGAAGAAGGGGTCTGAGGGCTCCAGGGGTGTGTTCAGGGCGCTGTCCATGGCTTGATCGAGGCCGTTATCGTTGTAGAGGGAGTAGGGGTTGAAGAGCATCTTGTGCATCGCTATCCCTTCCGGGGTCGAGGTGTTACGAGTGATGAAGAAGAGACGCTGGAATGGAGGCTTTAACTTAGAGTTTCTTTTCGAGAAAAGCTTATTTAGAATTCAATTTTGGCGAAGTATTCTTCGAATAAAAAATTTTAATTTATGAAATTGTTTGATTATTTTGAAGCATTTTACATTCGAAAAAAAAAAAATATTTGAATATTTTTTTTATAAAAAAAAAAATATTCGTATTCGGAGAAGAATCCCTCAGTTGTTTCACAAAAGGGCCTGAATCAAGGTTGGACTTACGGGAAGCAAGGTGTGGGCGAATCTGAAGGCCGCAGCCGCAAAATGGTTGGCGATGGTGGGGTCCAGCTGGTCCCTGTACAAGTCCTGGCCCGTCTGCGGGTTCGAGATGATCTCAAAGTGCTTGCTAGCAGTCTTTCCGAGCACCACGGAGAGGAACTCGTTGTAGGTAATGTGCTGCATCTGGGCCCCGAGTATCTTCCTCCCCTCCTGAAAGAGCCTCTCGTCGTCCCAGTGAGGGTTCACCCTTGCCAAGTTGCGCACCAGAAAGTTGTGGTGGCGCGCCCAGATCAGGTGCATGGACGTCAGGTGCAGGTTCTCGTTTGCCCGAGCGTCCCCAGAGTCGAAGCAGTACCGCTCCCGGACGTTCATCTCGTCCCTGTTGCAGCCGTCGTTGGGGTCCTTGGACACTGGCAAGAGGGTTCTCTGGTTCGGGAGCATCAGCATCTTCAGAGTCCCGTTCTCAAACGTCCTCAGCTGGCTCTGCTTGTCTCGCGTGTTTCCGTAAACCACGGAACCGTCGATGAAGGCCGATGCCTGGTTCATCTGCTCTCGGGGACCCATTCTGCCATCCGGAGCGGGCGCAGACCGGACAAAGTTCATGCAGGTCACGTTGAACTGCTGGTAGAACGGGTCAGCGGGCACGATGGGGACCGGGAAGCACTCGGGATGCACGGGGACGTCCTTGGGGAGGTTGCAACACTCAATTGGGCTTCCGTTGGCTCCCTGGCTGCTGGCTGTGGCGGTGATGTCGTGGTCCAGGAACTGTCCCCAGACCGCCAGCATGACCGTGAAGTAGGGGTCCACCTCGTAGGACGGGCGGTGGACCTGCAGGGAGACCTCCCTGGCCGTTGGAAGAGGCGTTCTGGTGACTGAGGCTCGTGGACTCGAGATGCCGTCTGCGTAGTCGGGAAGAATCGCGCGCCTGAAAGGTCTGAAGGCGACTCCAAAAGAGTGTGGATTGAGTCTGCTATTGCAGCTTCCGTCTATGGTCCGGAACTTTGAGTTAAAGTCGCACTGAGTGGCGTTTTGGACATCGGAGCCGACTGCAGGGCCCTTTCCGATGTTCCAGCGCTTCTTCGAGCTGCGAGGTCGCGAGGTTCCGTGTCTTTTAGCCAGGATTTTAGTCGCCTCGTCCTCGATGAATCCTTGATGGGAAAGAAGTCTGGCTTTCCTGGAGGTGGCCACGGACTTCTGGTGCTTGAAGGTCGGTGAAAAGGTCGGAGGAGAGAACAGGGTGTCCTCCAGATCCAGTTTCTGGAGCAGGGTTAGGTTGGCCTCCTGAATTACTGAATCTAGTTCGTCTTGAGTGACGTTGGGGCCGCTCCAAGGGAGGCTGGGCTCGTCTGCAAAATTTAGTTGGGCTTGAAATTTTGAAGAATAGGTTTTTGGATCATAATTGTCTCCAAGAGACCTCTCAGGATCATTGTAAAAATTGGTAGGGCCGTAAGGCTCCATTCCAAGGCACTCAGGTTCTTAAGATTCTTAAGGAAAAAGCAGACTTACCTTCAATAGGGACGACCAAAAAAGCCAAGTTGAAAGGGTCGCTCTCAGAAACACTCACATTCAGGTCCACATCGAGCTCCGTGACGTTGAGGTCGTTTGCAAAGGTCTCGGGGTTGAGAATCGAGTAGCCGATGGCGATAATCAGAGCACAGAAGGCAGCCGTTCTGGAAAGTGGGGCGTCATGTCAGTCGGAGCTCAGATTGGTCAATTTACTCACATCAGCGAGAGGCAAATGCAGCACTGGAACTGCTTCAGATGCCGATTCCGGGGAGTGTAGTAGACTTCTTCGTCGTCGGCCGTCACGACGTACGAGGGGGTGCCTCGGGAGGGCTGAAGTGGCGTCCTCTCAGTGGCCATTCAATCAAATTCCTCGCTGCAGTTCAACCATAGGTATCTCTAGAAGCGTTGTAGCTTGAACACTTTTATGGCTTTCACTGATTTCTTCGGATACCGGTGCTGCGATGGGAGATTAAGCTGCTGCCGCTCATTAATCAGTTCAACTAATTAAGTCGAATTGAGATCGATCTCGCGAACTCTCGTTTTCGGAGGAATTTGTGGAAACCGCAGCCAGAAGAGTGACTAAGGAGTGTTGTATCGAAGAAGGCTCGACTCAGACTGACCTGCTGGACATGAGATATCGACTTATGCAAGGGAATACTTACAAAATAAACCCAGTTCGACCGGTGACATCTGATACAGTGTTGAAGCCGAGCATATTCGTGCGTGCCTCGGTTCTGTGGAAGGAATAGGCGGGGTGGAACGATTTTCTGGGAAAATATCTCTCTGGAAATGTTTTTCTTTAGGAATAAAAATCCAAGTTATTTCGAGACATCTCAATTTTATTTATCGACTTCATCGTCCTTCCTCTCCTTGTTGGTGTACGAGCTGAAGAACTTGGCATCCAGCTCGAGGTTGCTCCTGTTCGGGTCCCGCTCCCTGGCCAGCTTCTCGACCGCGACAGCCTCGAGGTACTCTCGCTCGGCGGTTTCTATCATGACTAAAATGACAAAAGAGGTTAACAAGTGCACCTGCATCGCGAGTCTTCCTTGCACTCACGTTCCGTGTCTGCAAAAAGTGTTACATTTAGTGAGACATCACACATGCATTTTGTTTCTCAAAAGACAAAGGACCAAAAGGTACGAAAAGACGCCAAAAACAAATATGTCAGTATGTCGGAAGGTAGAAAAAGTCACAGAAACACAGTTTTCTAGGAGTTCGCCCGGTCTCTGGGGGCTTTTACTCGCAACAAGTCTACACAAAAACATGCTACATTGAGGCGCAAAAAACAAAGAAAAGGCCGACAAGGAAATGGATAGATCTCACCCCGGGAAGTGGAAGACTTCGCATTGTTTCCCACCGAACGCGAAGCCATCTGAGCCTCGCGCTCCATCGCCTTCAACTTCAGTTTCATTTCCTTGACTTTGTTTTCTAAAATGCGTTCCCGCTTGTTTTCTCGCTCGAGCATCTTAAAGCCCGCGGAGGAGCATAAAAGAAAAATAAGAGGCGCTTAAGTTACAGGTTCAGCTTCGACTTTGTGTTCATTACAGCGGTCAGGAGGGCCTTGTCGTTCTTGTTCGTGGACTGGGACAGGTTCTCCGACACCTCTATCAAGTAGGTGATCCCTTTGGTTGCTCCGGCCGTGATGAGGCTGCCATTTTCGTGGGGCTTCAGACACTTGATGGGCTCGTCGCAGACCTAGATGGGATTTGAACAGGCATTCAATGGGTTTTGAGGCTACCCAGCTCGAAAAGCTGACAGACAAGAGTCATAGAATCCTGCAAGATCTCTTAAAGAATCCTCCAAGGCTCCTCCAAAAAATATTTTAAGCTTTCCGAGGATCTTCTAAAAAATTTCTTTGAGTATTCTTTGATGTCTCTCCAAGACTTCTTAAAGTATTCTTCAAGAATCCTCCAAGGCTTTTCCCAGAATCCTTTAAGGCTTCTTCAAGAATTCTTTAAGGGTTCTTCAATAATATTTAGGGGGTTCTTCAAGAGTAAAAAGCTCAAAATAGTCACTTTGATGCTGAGAGTCGGTTCTATCTGCTGCTGCAGGAGCTCCCAGCAGTCCAGGACGCCGTCGTCGCGGCTGATGTAGAACAGGGAGCACTTTGTGGGGCTCCAGCACCCGGCCGTGAGCATGCAGGAATGGTTCTTGGTCCAGATGATGGAGCTCTCCCGGCAGTCCTCGGACCAGATGCGAGCCACCCAGTCTCCGACGGTGAGGAAGTTCTTCACAAAAGACGGGTTCCGGGCCAGGGAGTAAATCGGACCCGTGTGGCATTGCATCTGGAAGTAACTCAGTCAAGACTAGAAAGTCAAGTCCACCATGGTTAGTTACCCTCAAGACGATCTGCTCCAGCGGAGACTTGCCCTTTCGGTTACAGGCAAAGAGCATGCCTTGCTCCGTTCCCGCCATGAATCGGGCTGGCATCGTGCTCTCGTACTCCAGCACCGAGACTCCGTAGGACCGGTTGATGTCCTGCTCGTTGACCATCTGGGGGTCCATGAAGAGTCTCTCGACTGGCTCGTCGGGCTTCCGGAAGTCCCACCAGATCACCTGGCCATCGGACGAGCCGGAGAAGAACTCTGTGCCGCTTTTTGAGTTGATCCACAGAACAGAGTTCACCTGAGCCCGATGAGAGACCTCTCTCTCACTCAGCATGATGGCCTCCTTGGAAGCCCGCGTGTCCCAGGCTCCCACCTGGCCATTTAGCATCCCACTGATGAGCAAGCTGGCCTCCTTGTTGTTGTACTCGAGGCAGAGCAGCGACGACTGGGTCTGCAGGGTGTAGAGAGGCTTGTTGGGGTTCTCGACCTCCCAGATGTACGAGGCGGTGTGCGTCGACTCAGAGATGGCGCTGGTGTCGCAGTAGGCGATTGCCAGCTTGGTTCCGTTGTCGGGAGACCAGGACATGTGGGTCACGGGGCGCTTGAAAGAGGAATTGGGGACATGAGGGTGGAAGGGGTGGACTTACCTTGACCAGAGCGGGGTCCCGGAACACGTTGACGGTACGGGAGGAACATCTTTCCATGAGGGGAGGGGGCTCAAGGCCGTTGAAGTACAGCTCGTATATATTCACGGCATTGTTCTGGTTGATGGCCGCTTCCAAGTGCTAAAAAAAATTTAACCGTTTACATTAGAACTCACGAGGGACCTTAAAGGTAACTCAACACCAAGTTGAAGCACTCAGATGGATCTCAGAACCAGAATAGGGTACTCAAATAGAACTCAGATTTATACTAAAGCTCTCAATCAGCACTCAAGGTAAAATGAGTCACTTAAGTGAAACTTAGGGCCAAATAAAAACCCCGTTTTGGGTCTTAAAACAAAATCAAGGCACTCAAACTCATTTCTGGTACTCAGAGTGAAACTACTCACCTTGGCCAAGCCCAGAACCTGGTTGATGTAGCTCTCGTCCTTCTCGATCTTGCGCTTGTACCGGACAGTCTGCTCGGGATCCGTGTGGTTAATGTCCTTGGGCCATCCCCCCTCGTTGTGGAGCAGTCCCTTGTGGTCGAACTCGACGCTCTCGGTATTGCACACACTGAGCGCCATTTGCTTGGGCGTTTCCGTCGATCGGTGCACGGGGTTCCGCAGAATGAAGTCCTTGAAGAGGTCCTTGTTGGCCCCGATCGAGATGATGACCTGCGACTTGTCCTTGAAGTGGCAGTAGCGCCCGAATTCGCGACGCTCCTTCGTGTAATTGTAGCTCATTTGAGCCATTTTGGACACTCAACTTATCTCGCTTCCGTCTTCGAGTTCGAGAAAAGTAACAAAGTTTAGCCCGACCATGGCAACCGCCGTCGCGGCATGGAGGGACGCGGGAAGGATAAATGGGGGCAGGGAGCTCGTCGTTCGTGCTGGTGGTACATTTGTGCAACATTAATTTCTAATTCCGAGTCTCGGTCTGGGTGCAACAAGTAGTCGGTTCTTCGGTAGTTCCGTGTATGGATGTGTTTGCGCAGTAATTGCATAAAATGGGTAGTGCAAAGTTTGATTATTGGGTTAGGTAATGCCGAAACGTTTGATCAATTTGTATTCTGGGCACGCAAAGGCCGGTGGAGAGGCGACATGCCGTTGCTGATTGCTGTTTGTTTTTGAATTATTAAAACATCTGCAAATCTGTTGACACCGAAACATTATTTGTGCACCAAACCGTGTTGCTCTCGCCAACTGGGTCACGGTGCTCTTCAACCAGCTCACCGTGTCGCCACACTGACTTCCCTGTTTCGCAACGCTCCAAACTGCCGCTAGAACAGAATCTGACGGTGACTTCGTCCGACTTCTCATGGCCGCAGGGGGGAGATGAGGCAAGACTATTGTTATGCTTTCACTTGTTTGCAGCGAGTTGAACATAAAAGAGCGCCAAACATGCAAATTTCTCCCACAACAAAGCCTTCAACTGATCAAACTTTAATTGGTGTTGTTTTCGCGCGATTTTTTCTGTCTTCGTATATTTGTCTGTCTGTCTTTTTTTATTGAAATTGAGTTTTTTTAAAAATCAACTAAGAATTTCGTTTCAATTTCGTCTGTCTGTATAGTTCTAATTTTTAGAAAAAATTTGAAGAACTTAGGGGTGAAATAACGATCCTCAAACACAATTGGTACAATTCCTAAAATGTACTCCCATCACCACTATGGAGGGGGCTTTACAGGCAGATTCCAATAAAAGTTTCAGACGAGATGAGTAAAAATTCTCAACTTTATTGGAAGCCATTAGTTTTTCAACTTCAGTTCTAACTGAGCAGTCGCGCTGATCAGACGTGTTCTGTGAGTGAGTTAGAGTGAGTTAGTTAAAACCCTAAAAACCTTCAAATTTTGAAGTTGGCCTTGGGCTTGTGACCCTTTTGCTGAAGAAACAGCAACCCCAATATCCAATTGAGGCTTTTAAAGCTCCACAGGAGACCTATTTCGATTGTATTGAGAAGTCGTTCAAATTCCTGGAAGCGACCGCACGTGTGTCGTATCACTGTGCGCCGCCTGAAATGGCGAATTCTTCTCACTTCCCACCCCTGGGAGGAGGGGTAGAGGAAGGTAAGTTCCTCGTACTTCATCTCGACGATGAAAAAAGGAAACTCAGCGACCAGAGCCTGTTTTTGATCAAAAAATTCACCGAACGGACCGTTGGCAAGACGTCACGATCGAGTATTCTGAGAAATGGAGACATCTTGGTACGCTCTGTGGATTCCAAGAAAGCCGAAAAAGCTATCGGTACACATCAGCTGACTCTGCCAAATGAAGTCCTATCCGTCGTGATCACCGCACACAAACAGCTGAATCAAACCAAAGGAGTAATCTTCTGTGAAAGACTGGCCAAAGACTCTGAAGAAGACATCAAAAAACTGCTCGAGGATCAACAAGTGACTGAAGTGCGCAAAATGCAAACCCGAAAGAATGGCGAGCTCGTAGACTTGCCTCTGATTATCCTGACATTCAATTCTACCAAGCTCCCGAGTCACATTTCCATCTTCATCCGCAACATCGCCGTCCGTCAGTATTACGATAATCCTCTCCGCTGCCGCAAATGCCAAAAGCTTAAGCACACGAAGAATCACTGCCCTTCCGAGACCGTCGTATGCTTCAAATGTGCCGACAACATCGAGAATGCCGACTCCCACGAATGTAAGCAAATCAAATGCGTTAACTGCAGTGGAAGCCACTTCTCAAACGACCCCAAGTGCCCTGAATTCGTAAAGGAGAAAGCTATCAAAAAACTCCAGACTGACAACGGCTGGCCTTACGGTAAAGCCAAAGCCACTGTCGAAAAAGAAGCCAGCCCTGCGCCGATCTCCAGCATCGTGAAAAACCAGCAGCTTCAGGAAATCGATACCCTTAAATCCGAGGTCCAGGAGCTCCGAAAAGAGTTAAAGCTTGCCATGAAATCAAAGGACGATGAAATTGCAAGGCTCAACCGCGTTATCGAAGAACTCAGAGCAACCGCAGCACAAGCCAGTTCGAAAGCTAGAAACACCCCAGAAGCAAAGAGAAAGACTCCAAAATCCCGGGAAGTCGACCAGCCCCGTGACGAGGACATGAGAGAGGTCATTACGGACGAAAACGTCTCAATGTTTCCCCCGGAAATCCAGAAGCAGTACAAGATGGCATCAAGAGCAACGACTAACACCGGTAAGCTAGCTAGATTCCTACATAGTCAGAGCGAAGGAAAAGTGATAACTGAAGAACTTTCTGATGATGATATATTCAGTTAAATTTTTTATTTGTAAATGTCCCAGATATGATGCTCTAGATTTTCAGTCTCAATTCATTCAACTCTTTCTCAGAATCTCATCGGAACTCGCAACTCTGATCTTTATGTCTGCATGTTTTTCATCCCCCCCTTTTCATTATTTTGATTACGAAGATAGTTCAATGGAACTGTCGCGGTGTGCGTAACAAAGCAGTTAACTTGAGAACAATCCTGCGTGACGTGAACGCAGACATTTTTGCGTTGCAAGAGACGAAACTTGACCCAAATCATGACTACAGATTCAAGGGCTTCCAGACCTTTTTCAAGTCAGTCGAGACAGACGGACATTCCCGAGGGGGTGTGGGCATCCTCTGCAGGCCTGAACTGGACCCGGTTGAGGTGAAACTCGACACGAGGCTTCAGGCAGTGGCCATCGGGGTTTCTCTTCCCCGAAGGATCACAGTTTGCTCGGTTTACATCCAGGCGAGCGATGACGTCACTTACGACGAACTTACGGACTTGCTCTCTCAACTTCCTGGGGATTTCTTGATCTTGGGGGACTTCAACGGCCACCATTCACTCTGGGGCTCGGAGAGGGACGACAGGCTCGGGAGTCTTATTGTGGAACTTTTGGACGATTTTTCTCTCCACCTCCTGAACGGAGATGGATTCACGTACATTGACGATCGGACCGGGAAACCAGGGACCTTGGATCTCTCCATTTCTTCACGCTCTCTGGCCTCTTCGTTCTCTTGGGAGACGTATGACGGCCAGAACCCGAGCGACCACATCCCAATCGTGCTTTCGTACGGGAGGGAGGCTTTTCGGGTGGGGAGCGACGTCCCACGCTTCAACATGCGTCGCGCGGACTGGGATCTTTTCCGGACCCTTGCTCTCGGCTGTTTTACTTCTGGGTTTCGGACTGCGGGTGACGTGCTCTCCGCATATGAATCCCTCGTGGACTTGATTCGAGCAGCTGCCCTTCAGGCAATTCCACTACTGAGGGGAGGTAGCTATCGTTATGACGTGCCTTGGTGGAGCGCGGAGCTGGATTCTCTTTGGAAGCGTAGGAGGACCCTCTACAGGAGGTACAAGCGCAATCCTGATTCCCACAACTTTTCAGCTATGAGGGGAGCCACCAGGGCCCTGCAGGTCGCGCTGGACGAGGCGAAGCGGAAGTCGTGGGAGGGGTTTGTCGGTTCGATCAATCCCCTGTCTGGCCTCCATGACTGTTGGAGAAAATTCAACGCCCTCAGGGGGCAGAGAAAGAGGAACCTCATCCAGTGCATGACCCACAGTGGGATTTCATACTCCGACCCGCGGCAGATATCGGACATACTTGGCTACACGTACCAGCACAACTCTTCAGACGCCACTTACTCTCCTGCCGCGAGGCTTCTCAAAGAGGAGCTTGAATCCAGTCCTTTGCAGATCCCAGAGTCAGACGGTCCAGTCAACTCCGAGTTTTCCTGGGAGGAGTTTTGCTGTGCTCTGACTGCCGGCAAGGGGAAATCCGCGGGTCCCGACTCAGTTACTTACTCCATGATTTGCAACCTGCCCCTGACTACGAAGATCCAGCTCCTTGGGGTTTTCAACGGTTTCTACAGGCTCCGGGTCCTTCCGGGCTCATGGGCCGAGTCCCTGGTTATTCCCATCCCCAAGTCAGGGAAGCCTCCGGGCTCCCCAGCCAGCTATCGACCCATCGCCCTCACCAGCGTGTTTTCCGAAGGTTTTCGAGAGGATCGTGAAGAGAAGGCTGCAGACAGACCTCGAGTCTAGGTCTCTTCTTTGCGGGAGGCAGAGCGCTTTCCGTTCAGGAGGTGCGTCTTCGACAACCTCCTTGAACTGGAGAGTCAGATCCTTCTCGGATTCTCCAAGTCTCATCACACACTGGTGGGACTCTTTGATATCAAGAGTGCCTACGACAGGGTGTGGGGGCGCTTGGTGGTCGATGGGCTTGTTGGACTTGGCTACGGAGGCAACATCGTCTGGTTCGCGCGCAATTTCCTGGCCTCCAGGTCCTTTCGGGTCAGCAACGGCGGCTTTCTTTCTGGCAGCTTCTCTCTCAGAACGGAATCCCGCAGGGGTCGGTGATCTCAGTGTTGTTTTTCATTCTCGTGATAAACGACCTTATTCCCGAGCTGCTCAGTTTCCTCGGAGCCAGGTTCCCAAGGCTCACTTTTGACGCAGGATTTTACGCTGACGATCTGTTTCTGGCTGTCACTTGGGGATATCGGACGAGGACCGCCAACCGGGCCCTCCAAGCCGGCATGTCTTTTTTTTTCGTTAGACCGAGTGGCTCTCAAAGAGGGGTCTTGAGCTCGCGTATGAGAGGTGAAGGTTCTTCACTGCTGCAGGGCGACAAAGCGCTGCAGGGGTGTTGAGGTGGAGCTGGATCAGCAAGAGCTCGAGGTCGTTCGTGAGGCAAAGCTCCTCGGGATGAGGATTGACTCTCGCCTGAGCTGGAGGGCTCATGTGGCCGAGAGGAAGGCCAAGGCTCAGGACGCTCTGAGGATTTTGCAGCTTGTTTCCGGCACGAGGTGGGGTGCCCACCGCGACACCCTTCTGGATTTTCACGGGGGACTCGTTCTACCGATTCTTGAATTCGGGTGCGAGCTTTACAGCGGGGCTTCGAGAGGAACCCTGGCATCCTTGGACCCAGTCCACAACAGCGGTATACGGAAGCACTGGGTGCTTTTCGCTCTTCCCAGTCAAGAGCCTGCTCGCTGAGGCCTTTCTCCCTACACTGGAGGTGAGGAGGGAGAACAGGATGTTGAACTACGGCTCCCGTCTCCTGAACAGGAACCTCAAGGGGCTCGACTTTTTCGCGCATCCAGCACCTCGCTCCTTTTCCGACAGGTTTGCCTCCTCTCTCAGGAAGCTGGGCTTGTCCCCGTCAGACTTTCTGTTCCAGGAGTCGGTCAAGTGGCTGCCTCCCACCTACCAGATCGAGGGACAGTTGGACCGGCAGATTCACTTCACCAGCAAGGGCAATGTGAGCCCATCGGTGTTCAGGATCAGGACCCGAGAGGTCCTGAGTGAATACCAGAGGGTGTTTTACACGGACGCTTCGAAGAGCGTTTTGGGGGTCGGTATTGCTGCAGTTTCCGGTGGCATGACTTTTCAGGCTCAATTGAGGAGCCAGGCCTCTGTCTTCCACGGAGAATCCGTGGCACTTTTCTACGCACTCAAGTTTGCTGCTGAGTCCGACCCCAACCCATTTGTCAGGACCGCATTTGTTACCGATTCCCTGAGTTGCGTGGACGCACTGGCGGAACTGCGCTCTCGTGACCCTGTGATCCAGAATATTCAGTACATTCTGTCCGGGAACGAGAATTTCCACATTGTCTGGGCCCCTGGTCACTGTGGGATCCCCGGGAATGAGAAGGCAGATCAGCTTGCAAAGGCTGCTGTCTTTGACCCGGGTCTCAGGGAGAACAGGTACATGTCACTGCAGGATGCCAAGTCTGTCTTCAGGGCTCGTGTGGCACTCTCAGTTCGCTCAGACTGGGAGCAGGTCGAGGACTGCAACCTCCTGAAGAGCTGGCTCCCCTCGGTCTCAGAGAGGAGGCCTTCTCTCGGAGGACGGTTGGATGATTGTGTTGTCACTCGACTGCGGATCGGGCACTCGAGGCTCACCCATGGGTGGCTGATGGTCAGGGGACGGCTCGAGGCCAGTGTGTGAATTCTGCGGGAGCTTCGTGTCGATGAGGCACATTTTCGAGGTGTGCGAGGGACTGACTGACGCCAGACGGAGATTCGGACTCACAGGGTCTATGACCGACCTCTCGGATGGTGGACTTTACCACGGTATTCTCGGTTTTTGAAACAGATTGGTTACTTTGACCACATCTGAGACCTTTTTGAGAGTTTTCTGCTTTGTTCTGCATTTCTTCCCTTTTTTTGTTTTTTTTTTTTTTTTTTTGGCGCTTGCAGACACTAGAAAGGAATGTGATATGATGAGAACGAGAAAGATTGGGGAAGAAGAGACCAAATCCTTGTTCCTAGAGCACTATATCTCGGATATATTTGACGATCTCTGATTTAAAAAAAAAAAAAAAATTGAAAAAAAAAGATGAAAAAAAAACCAACAGACCAAACTGAAAATTGTGATTTCCTTCGCAGTTAGGGCGATAGATTAGCTGAAATTGTATTAGGCACACATGTACTTTGAAGGAGCATAATGCTATGGCGCGCTCCTAAATAAAATGAATTTAATAATAATAATAGTTTTTCAATTAGGCCGCCAAACAAGGAAGTCCCATAAGTCACCCTGACCGGTTATGAAAGCCAATTTGGTGTGCGGTGGGTTTCAAAATTCGCACTGCTCGATGATCTGTGCGTAACCAGTTCTGCTTCTGGATTACTTGAGCTCATCACGGCTGTCTATATGGCGGTACATAGCTTAATGCATGGGTTGGCTCAAGTGCACACATTGCACCTACTGCTTTGGGCCTCTTCTTCTCTAAACCATGTAGCAGCACTCTCGAACACGCGGCATTGTGTTGCGCTACGAGGCTGTGCGAGCACCATTTGTGCCATCGAACATCGCCGACGGATTAAAATCAGTTGAAATCGAAACTTCAATTGCGCGAGACTCCAGCCGAGCGCGGTCTTCATATTCGCTCGAATTGTGTGCGGTGCTGTTCTGAGGATTTCACTTTGGATAAAAGTCGAACACAAAGTAAGAGAGAAAATTGTTGCTGCTAATCATATCAATCAATAGCTAATGACTCATAATGTGCCTGTACATTAATCACACGCGTTCATGGCACAGCAAACACTCCCTGCGGATGTAATTGTTTTTATTTATTTCGTTAATTTTATGATGCTCCAACGGTAATAAATACCTTCAATCTGGCAATGAGCGCCTAATAATGAACTTGCGTTAATCACCGTGTGTGCAATTAAAAAATTTTATGTGAAAATAATTCATGAAAAACTTGTTCGTAACAATTGTGCGAGCGCGCGGGAGGAAGAGCTTCCGAGAGCACTGCTCTGTGACACAGTTTGGTGAGCTGAATCCAGAACATGCACGGCACAGTTGCTGGAAAACGAGTTAGGATCGAGGTGGCGAGCTTAGTGTCGGAGAGAAAGTTTGAAAATGGAAGTATGTAGGTCTTATCAAGCGAGATAAATGCGCTCGAGTCTCGAAACCGCAAGCAGTGGTGTTCCAATCGAACGTACAGTAATTTTTCCATTTTTCTCCGATCACGTTTTGTTTTGGCGTCAAACACAGAGAGTGGCACCGTGTTTTGATTCACCATCTGATTCGGTGATTTTCTCAGACCAGTTTCAATTATACGACACGTAATAGATTTATTTTCTTGGCGCCAATTTTCTGAGCTTTCTGAGTTTCTTTCTCATTGGAGCTCAAGACCTTCATTAACCCATTTTGGGCCGGTTCTTTGTGACATTATCTGACCTGGTTCAGATCTGACTTAATTAACTGTCTAACTGATAGTCTCTTAAACAGCTGTGAAGTAAAAATGATGAGCCGATTTTGGACCTTGCGTAGAAAATGGGTTAAGATTGACTTTTTAAAAATTTTTTTCGAGAAATTTCAAAATATTGTCGTACATTAAATAGGGTCTTAATAACCCCCTACTTGATAATTTTATCCAATTTTTATCCATTTGATAATTTTTAATATCGAGATTTTAGACCCCCTCAGTACTCTGCGTTGATACCACTGCTTTATATGTATAACAGTACTTGAGTTTGTACCGGCTGTCACGAAGCAGGTGACCCCTCCCTCCCCCCCCCCCCCCCGCTAGGACCGTGACGTAATTTGCGAACAGGCCCAAAGAGGTGAGTACCAAAACTCCAAGAAAATCTAAAGCCAAAGAAAGCCAGGGTTCTGAGGAAACTGTCCAGCAATTACACCACGGTTCAAAGAAGTATGATTTCTGTGGTTTGCTGAAACCAAGGTGACGACGGTTGGGGGTCAAAAAAACTCAATTTTCAGCCATAACAAAAATCAAATAAACGGAAGGAAAAATTACAAGACGCCTCTTTCCAATTGCAGAGAAGATAAAAGCATGTCCAGCATTTGCAACGAGAGGCAGTACATCGATCCGTGGGACCTGGAAAACATCATCTACCTGAGAAAGTGGGTTGAGCTTTTCTCCAAGACCCTCTGTTTAGTTTCCTCATTTCAGGAAAATGGGCCAGAGCTCAATGATAACGACCTGAGTGAGAGTCCGGCGGGAGAGCCCGTGGTTTCGAGGTAAGACTTTAGCAGAGGAAGAGGCCCGTTGAGTGACGCCCTCTTGCAGGTTCTACTTACGTTCCGGGCGAGTACGAGGACTATCGGAGGTACTCGCGGAGAGCGGAAGAGCCCGCGTACTATGGCGGATGCTACGATATGAACGACGAGTACATCGTCTGTAACAACTACACAGGTGAGTCTCGTCATGGGGCTTCCTGGAACTAACAAGCCCGATTTTGCAGACACGGACTCGGCCTCGGGGGACCAGCTGAACTCGTTCGGGTCAGCCTCGACGCTGCGGCTCTGCACGCCCAACTTCGGCCTCACGAGGATGGTGATGCCCAAGCCCAACCCCATGGACACCTTCAGCTTCCCCGAGCCCCCGGCCCCGGTCCCGTTCATAGACGATACCAGCTCGGGCGACGAGCGACCGTTCCCGGAGGAAATGGCCTTCCGGCAGACCCGGGGCTCCGATAACTACTACAGTCTCGGCGAGTGCATTCACTGCATGTGCAACAACGAGGAGCACGTCCCCTTCCTGGACGACCCCCAGGTCTCTGAGATGGGAGGGGAGACGTACAGCTGTCTCCCCACCCAACCACTTCGGGCTGGACAAGCGCGGTCTGCTGCTCATCGACTACAGCTGCAACTGGAATAACCTGCACCTCTACATCGCCAAGAACGCCCACTAGACCCGCACGAAACTGGCGCACGCAAATCTCACCGAGTTCAAGTTTGAGGCACCCTCACCGTTTCTCCTCTTCCCCAAACAGTACAGCCGCGTTGATCTCCCCGATCGGAAGGCAACAAGTCCTAGTCCAGACCCAGCTCACTCTGTTGCCATGTCCTGTGCTCTTGCGTCGACCTTCACCGCTAATTAATGAATAAAGTTCTTAAAAGTAAGCCAGAAGTCGTGACTCATTTTTATCGGGGACGAAACTTCCGGACTCGTCACACTTTTCTGCGATAGAGGGGAGCATATAAGACGGAATGTGAGAGTCTGGAGCTCAGTTCAGCAAGATGTTGCGTCAATTTATTTTTCTCTGTGCCGTTTTTGCTCTCCACAAAGCGAGTGAAATCAACAGAAGCGACCTTCACTCGTCAAAGATGAAGCCTCAGAGACGAGTGATACCTTCGTGGAGCCAAGGGAAGTCACAGTGGAGTACACCCCTGAAAGCGGCTATTCTGCCGTCCGGCACTACGTTGGGGGCCATCGACAGCATGGTGATTTTTTGTCTGTCTGTCTGTCTGTTCGTTTGGTCTCTCACCATGGATGTCAATTGCTCCGAAGCCTTAAGAACTTTTTAATGAGGATATTTATGGTCGAAAAAGTGGAAAAATTAGTTTGGATATTACGAAAAATCGTCAGGACGTAACCAGAGAGGGTTTTCCTTTGTATGAAAGTCTCACTTGCTTCACCCGATTGAGCTAAAATTTAAGTATGTTGTAGCTCTTAAAGAATTTAGTAAATTATGGAACCTCACATGACCCCTATCTCTCACAAGGGCGGAGCTAATGGCCTTCAAAGTTCTCAAAATCCCTCATTTTAGGTGACCGCCTCCTGGCCTGATAACAAAGCCAAACCACTACTGGTGGACAAAAGACGTCGAGGTCCGCGTCGCTACCCCAAGGGAAACCGCCTGGGCCACGAGCGCATCACCTACTACGAGATGTCGGTGAACCAGACCTCGTTCCAGGCCGGCTCGCCATCGTCGGGGGAGGCTGCACCAGACCTACCTCGAGGTCATAATCTACGCGTACAAGACGAAAAAGTGCGACTTCAGCTTCTACGTCTACGGATACTAAAAGGCCAGTCACGTGGTCTTGGAACTCAGGGAGTCACAAATCCAACTGTCATTTTGAATTTGACAGCAGAATGTTTGACAGTCGCGTCGAAAATTGCGCTTCGCTTTTGTTTGTGATTGTGATTGTGAAATAAACTGAAGTAAAATCCCTCGAAGGGAGTAGCAAAACGCCCGAAACAAGCTACTTCATGACTCTCTGAGCCAGAGCCTGCCGAGTCCGCAAAAATGCCCAATTTGTCCTGATTTCGCTCAACACCGAAGACGATGCAGCTGCAGAGAAGCACCTGAACGACGACGAGATAGTCATCGGGAGGAACTTCCTGTCCTTTAAAGTGATGTTGAGCGTCCTGGGAGCCACATTTTGCTAACCGGAAATGCCCTTTCAGTGCAGCGACCCCCGGATATCGCGAAATCACGGCCTCCTGATCCGCAACGAGAGAGGACGTGCTCCTGAAATCCACGCACACGAACCCCCTGTTCTTCAAAATCGGCGACTCCGCCACCGTCCGCATCCTGCAGCGCGAGGATCAAGTGGTCCTGAGCCACAACGACACCTTTGGGGCTGCTGCAGGAGCAGTTCTGGTACCGCATCGAAGTGCGAGACCCCGAAGGCGACGTGCTGCCAGTTTTGAGAGTGAGGACGTTCGAGGAGCTCAGTTCTGCCCGTCCCGACATTCCGAACAATGACTTTCCAGAAGTGCCTTTGAACACAGCCGAGCCCTCAACGAGAAGGCCGAACGAGAACGGCTCCTCCCCCAAGCCCAAAGCGCGCCGGTGTTCCTCCCCGGACACGAGTGCCTCCACTGACGTCCAGCCGAGCTCCACAGTGGAGACAGCAGAGGCCGTCGGGAGCTCCTCAGCCGTTTCAGAAGTGAAGCAGGAGGTGCCTGAAGAGGCCAGTTCCGCCACGAACTCGAATCCCGTGGAGAGCTCCTCGGTCACAGTAAAGCAGGAGGAGCCAGAGAACTCGGCCATCAACTCCAGTTCCAGTGATCAACCAAAGCCCGCAGTGAAGACGGAGGAGGCCGACTCGTCGGTGCCCCGAGCGTCGTGTCAGTTCGGGATTCGCTGCTACCGAACACGGGGTTGACCACCGGGAGGAGCTAGCACATCCCGGAGACGCCGACTACAGACGACCCAGTTTCCCTCCGGCCGTCAACGCGCCGCCCTGCCCCTACGGAGCCAGCTGCTACCGACGGAATCCAGCGCACTTTGCCGAGCTGTCGCACCCCGACTCAAGTGTGTACCTACGTAGGACGAGAACAGGGCTTTTTAACGATCAATAAGCAGAATTTTATGATCCATTGCAGGTCGGCCCACAGTAGCGCTATACAAGCCCTTCCTGCCTTCCCGCCTCCGCCTCCAGGTGCCCGACAACGAGGAGGACGAGCCAGACGATGACCTCGACGACTTCAGCGCCGAGGAGAGTGATGCAGACTTTGAGATCAGATGGGTTGATGTCTTCCACGGACGACGACGACCCTGGACGACGGGGAGGTCAACGAGGAATGAGGGGAGGGGCCTTCTTTAATGTACATACACCCCTGGATTTATAATAAATACTGTTAATGAGAGGTGATTTTTTAAAATTTCTGGAGTGGTCTTTTTTCCTGCCCTCAACTTTAACCTCAGTTTTCATAGCCGAAAAGAAAAGCTTGTCTTGTCTCTGAGCCACCTTTCAAGTACTGACAAACTCGTCACTTATTTTCAATATATTTATTTATCTCTTTGATGAGTAATTTTGCTTAAGATTACGTTTTATCAGTATTTCGTAAAAATTGAGCTAAATAATGATGGAACTTAAACTACAGAAGAAAATTGATCGTGCTATAAGAGGTTTAACAACCGAAGGTCCTAAAATTAGATTACGTTCAGGTTTGAACTAAAATTTGTAAAAAATGATTGCTTTTTAAAATCAACGTCTTAAAACAATTTAAAATAGAGGCACTAAAGTATTAATGAGGATAATACTTCTGAAGCAGGAAGCTGAAACGTGAATAGAGGCTTATACTAGAGGGAGACTTTTGACTCTAATTTTGATCTCAGAATTTAAAGGCTTGGGCATCAAAATCCCACCTTTTGGACCTCCCTCCAGATATAAGTCTCTGTTGGTTTCTTGAGTATAAAATAATGTCAATGATTATGTCTTTTTGATTATGAATTTTGAGGGGAAAACGCCGTCCCAGCTCCTCGCTTCAGAGAACCTAAATTAAAGTAGAAATAGAAACAATGGAAGAAATGGAAGAGTTGCTTGCGTGAATGGAAGAGCGAAGTGAGATATTGCCCAATAAAGATCGTAGAAAGCCGCTTCATCATCTTCTTCTGCCACAGGCCGAGGTTGAGGTGCTCGAGCTTCGGTAACTTCAGTATGATGCCTAATCCTAGTTGTGTGATTTTGGTACATCCGTATACGTCTATGGCACGTAGGTTGGGTAGCTCCTCGGCGAACACCTTGATGCTCTCGTCCGTGATGCTGCTGCACTGTCCGATCTGGATGTCCTCTAGCTCGTGCAGTGCTCTGATGACCTTGATGAAGCCCACGTCGGTGATGCGGCACGCGCTCAGGTTCAGACTCCGTAGCTGGAACATGGCCTGTGCAATGTACCCCAGTCCCAGGTCCCCGATCTTCTCGCAGAAGCTCAGGTCGAGGGAACGCAGGTGACAGTAGTTGTTTTCGGTGAGAAAGGCCATGCCGGGGTCCATGATGTTGTCGCAGGCGCTCAGGTTCAGCTCCTCCAGCTGCTGCATGCGCGAGAGGTGCCGAAGGCCCTGGTCCGTGATGCTGACGCAGAAGCTGAGGTTGAGGGCTCTGGGGATAGAAAATAAAAATGTTAGAGTTTTCTCGATACTTGTTCGACCCTTGAAAAAAATATTTGGACTCTTTTATAGGAGGATCCTTAAAGGAATTTATCATAAGACCCATTTGTAGCGCTGGAAAAATTTTTGAAGAATGTCAAAGGACTTTCCAAGGGCTTGTTAAAAGAGCCCTCGAAGGATTTCTTGCAGGAAATCCTCAGAGGACTACTCAAGGACCTCTTGAGATCCTTTCTTAAAGGACCTTCGGAGATCTGTCACGGGACCCCTTCAAAAAACCCCTTTCAGGACCATTAAAATGATCTCTGGAGTATCTCCAGGACCACGAATCCTTGAAGAACCACTCCAAACGTACCTTAGGGTGGGAAGTCCGTCGGCTATGAACTTGAGCGCCTCGTCCGTGAGGTGCTGGCAGTCCTGCAAGCCCAGGAACTCGAGCGGGAGCGCCGTCTCAGTCTCCTTGCCGGGCGCCACGGCCGCCAGATGCGCTATGGCCTGGTCCGAGATGTTCCAGCAGGACCTGAGGTTCAGTCTACGGAGCTTCTTGAGGCCCCACGGGATGAACATGACGCCCTCGTTCGTAATGTTCTCGCACCCGCCCAGCTCCAGCTCCTCCAGGTTCTTTGCGTGCACGGCGATCCGCTTGATGCTCTCGTCTGTGAGCCTTTTGCAGAGCGAGAGGTTCAAAACGCGGAGGTTCGGGAGCTTGCTGTGGAACGCCTTCGCCACGATGTCGTCCGAGAGGGTCCAGATGCCGCTGAGGTTCAGGGACTCCAGCTGAGGTAACGAGATCAGGATGTCCTTCAGAGAGTGCTTCTTGATGGACAGAATGTGGACCTTGCGGATCCCACGCTTGATGAGGGACGAGAAGAAGGCTGGCACCTGCGAGCTCTTGCGCATGTGGAACTTGGCCTCGACCCCCTTCCAGCACCGCTTGGCGTAAACGGCGTCGCGCCAACCCGAGCAGACCTGTGCGACGCGGCCCTTGTCTTTGATATCGAGCTTGCTGAAAATTTCTGTTAGGATTTCCGGATATAGATGCCCTATGGTGGTCCGCATCTGCTTCGACGGAGCCGGCTGCTGGGCATTGTGTTCCTTGAAGTAGCCCGGGTACTTGGTGGTGGTCTGCAGATGCGGCGAGGAGGAGGGATGATGGTGGTGGAATTTCCTGTCGGACCTACGGACAAAGAATTCGATATAGCGCCCGAACTCTGGCACCTGGGGGGTTTTCTTACGAGAGGGCTCCGATGGAGAACGGAAAGTAGTATGGTGAATTGAATTGCGTCATATTAACACCACTTTTAAGCTGGGGAATGGAAAAAACTAGTATTCATTTTTGTGCTGCGAGTTAGCCATTTGTAATTACGTTGAACTAGACTCAATGTTGATGTCCGAAAACTTCATCCAGTCTAGACTGGGATTTGAATGTGACGTTTTTATTTGAGTCTGAAATTCTCCTGAACTTTTTGGTTGAAAATTTCTAAGAACTCTTTTTAGTTCTTCTCATTCCAAAAAGCTCCTTTTTTCACTGTGAAAAAATTGTTTGAAAATGAAAAGTTTGTTTGTACGGAAGCGCTTCCTCTGTACGGAGTCTCAAACCAAATCTCAACTGTCAAACCTCAAAGAAAACAACAATCAGCTGATTTTAGCAAGAAAAACATTTAAAACCTGAGAGATTTGAAGAGATTTTTAGAGCTAAGGATGTCAAAATTACTTCAAGCGGCTCTGAAAGGGGACGTGAGCTTGCTGCAAGAGATCCTGGTGGAGAAGAAAGACGAGATTCTCGACGTCAGGGACGACGCAGGTGAGATTTTCCTCAAGAAAGTTTCCCACGAGAACCAAAAACCTTATTCTGTAGGCTGGGGAGCTCTCCACTGTGCCGTGACCTCCAGGAGCGTCGAGTGTCTTCGTCTCCTACTCGAGCACTTGGACGTCTTCGATATTAAAGCGAGATCCTTCGAAGGCTGGAGTGTCCTTAAGCTGGCAATTTGCAGACCCCCCGACCAGATCTCGCTGGAAGTCATCAGACTCCTGCTGGAAACAGACAGAAGCTTGCTGTTTCTGAAGGACAACGAGGAGGTCTCGCCTCTTCACCAGGCTGTGGAACAGGAACTGGCAGACGTAGTGGAGGTAAGTCCCGACTTGTCTCCAAAATGGCACTGAAGAAAGGTCTTGCAGCTCCTGATAGAGTTTGGGGCAGACGTAAACGCCTTCGACCTGGACAACGAGACGCCTCTTCACTACGCAGCGAGGAAGCTGAACCTGGACCTGATCAAGATTCTCGTGGAAAAGGGCAAGGCGAACGCCAGGCTCGTGAATCACGTGGACTTTGACCCGATATGCCTCCTATTCGGGATGCCCTCGACCGACGAGCGGAAGCTCGAGATCCTGAAGTACCTGATGCCTCACACGTACTTGGAGCACCCGACGAAACCGGGGTACTACAGCGTCTCTGAGATCCTGAAGCCCGCCCTTCTTTGCTGCCGGAAGGGCAACAACATCATCAGCTCGTACTTCCTTGAGAGCTTCTATGGGCCCTCGTGCAACAGCAAGGCCGCTCTCATCTCCCGCATCGAGCCGGTCTCGGTGTTCTCGCACATGCTCTGCTTCTTCCTGCACGACGAAATCCTCCGCTACGACCAGTTCTACTGTCAGGTATAAACTTGGTTTCTTTTAAAATATACCTCCCTCTTTGCCACATCCCTGATGTTCCGGACCTGTAATTTGGCAGTCCTGTTTTTGATCTATGATCTGTCAGAAACTGCCTGAAATGGCTAAATCCAATATTGCATACTTTTAGGGGCAAATGGGGAAAAATCGATTTTCCTACTTAATTACTAATCGGCTCCTTCTTCCAGGTATTCCGACACCTCGACATCGAGTCCACCATCATCAAAATAATCATGGAGCTGCTCGTTCAGGATGGCTTCGAGAACCTCAGGTTCGCATCTCTCATCACCCGCGAGCTCCTCAGCATCCACTTTGACTCGCTGCTGAAGGAGGAGTTCCTCTACGTCCATCCCCCCGACTTTGAGATCTTCCTATCCAAATTCAAGCCCCCCTTCCCGAGCCAGCAGCGTCTCTTTCACTTCATCTACAGCCTCAGTGACATGGAAAGCAAGATTTTCGACCTCCTCATGGGCTGTCTGGCCGTCAGTGACACGGAGAATGACCGGTTCGTGTTCGAGAGCTCCATTCGGCTGCTCCTCCCCTTCACCATGAAGGACTACCACTTTGCAGCTCTGCTTCAGGAGTGCTGCAGTCGCGAGATGGTCCCGGTTCTGATGGAGTTTATTCCGCACTGGATCGTGCCGCGGACTTTCAAGCTGTACCACCTCACGCCCCAGGTCTTCTCGCTCAAGCGCCAGTCTCGGGACGTGATACGGAAGGAAATCAGCTCGGCCGTCTCGACGTCCAAGAGCTTCATCAAGGTCGTGCTTTCAGTGCCCATCCCCGTGAGACTGAAGTGCTATCTCCTGCACATCGAGGACCCCTCATGGATTCAGCATTTAGACGAGTTCGAATAAAATTTTTCTATAGAGTTTTAGAATGTTTAGAAAATTTACAGGGACGTAACTTTAGGGTGTCTTTGTTTAAAATTAAATTTTCACAGTAGAAGGTCCTCCAAGTACTCGTCAAACTCCTCCTCTCTGCTCTTGTCCTCGATCTCAGGCCCTTTGGTCCAGCACTCGGCTTCAAGAGTCTCGATCTTGGCTTCCTCCTTCTCCGGTTTCTGCTCCTTCTCCTCTCTGGACGTCGAAGAGCTGGCCACAGACGGACTTCTGGATCTCCGTGATGCTGATGGGGTCTCTGAAACCGCAGACCTGGACCGCGATCTCGTCTTCTTTTTCTTCAGTCTCTTGATTTCCCTCTTTTTGGTGCAGTAGTTCAGCTTCTCGGAGCACTCGGGACACAGCCGGAGCTTGACGAGGGTGTTCTTTCTCTCCTGGTGCTCGACGTAAGCAAAGTTGACCTCCCACGTCCGCAGACCCTCCTGCTCAGAGCAGACCTTGTTGCCGCAGATGAACTGCCCCTTGCCCACCACGACTTCCTTCTCGATCCGCCATCTGAGAGCTATCTGAAATTCGAGGGCTTATTGACGATTCCAGGGCTTCTTAGAGACAAACCTTGTTTTCCTTGAACCGACTGAGATCCGAGATCGTGTACTCTTTGAAGAGCTTGTCAAAGTACTTTTTGGCCAGCTGCTGCTCCCAGGAATCAGGCTCTGTCTCGTCCCACAGAAACCGGTGGTTCTCGCGGATAACATCGCTGTCTGTCTTGTCTCTCGAAGTGTCCCTCTGAAGCAGCTTCGTGTCCCCCGGCCTCTTGAGGAAGTACTCGTTTATGAGGGTTTTGTGGATCTCGTAGGGATTTAAATTCCGAAACCGCTTCTGGCTCATATTTATTTTTGTTGTCCTAGACCTCCGACCCCTGGTCTATGTGAGTGACTTTGAGAAGTAGAACTCTTTTCAACTCCTGACTACATTTTTCGACATTTGATGAAATAAATTCCTGGAAGAGCTTCCGAAAAATATTCATTAAACAGGAAGAGGGCTTCTTTTACTCGGAAGCTAACTATCTTTTCAAAATGAGCTGAATCTTGAATCCATTGATTGACATTTTTAGGGTTGGTAAACTCCCTATCGGGCACACTCGCGGTTGGTTTCATTTTCCTTTTATCCGTATGACCGAGAGTGCGGGTTTGTGAATATTCTCGCAGTGCAAATAGGAACTCGCAGGAAAAAAGCAGCAAATTCCGTTTAGTTCGAAGCCATTAAGCAAAGTCCAGCATGTCTAAGTTGAGAGCCATAGCTGTGGTGGTCTCCGCCTTCCTCATTCTGTCCGTGAATTGCGGCATTACAGGTAAATTGGGTGCGAAAAGAGGTGTGCATCATAAGCGTTTTGTTTGTTGCCCTTGGTCAAGTGAAGCTCGAGCATATTCCATTTCCCTTGAAGCTTACGATAAACGAGGTTCTTTGTCCCGAGACGAAAGGGGTGCTTTTGCGTCTTCCAAGAAAATCAGGGGAACTACGATTGTGCTGAGCAAACAGAACAGACGTAAATTGTGACGAAACACGGAGCTATCGATTGCCGTGAGCAGGCAGGTGTGCGGGAGTTAATTTAGGACTCATTAGCATGGGGCTCGATGTCTCGGGCGAATCGCGAGAAAAACGCTCGTTTGCGGGTTTTGCCCATGAACTAAATTTTTTTATCAAAGAACCTTTGCTAAGCAAGTAGCAAGTACCGTGTGGTGTCGCCGTATTGAGCGCGTGTGTGGCTGTGAATCATCGTAAAAATTTCTTCTTTCCTCTCTCTCGCATGTTATTTATTGAAGGCGCAACAATGTGTGATGTAAGGACGTGCACTGGTGACACAGAGCGTCTGGTGACTTATGGGGTCGCTTCCAGAAAAAAAGTCCGTCTGTCACTTTTCATTTGATTTGGACATTGATTTTAAATACCATTATCACTCCAATTGTTTGGCATTAATATTCCAAGTCAATGCCTTTGATAACCTTGATTTTTTTCCCGTGCACCAGGTCGAGAAGAAAATGTGCCTACAAACCTTAAAGACGACTCCGACAACGGGACGACATCCACCGTGCCCCCCACAACGACTCCAGTCTCAACTCAGGCAATAGAGACGACCACGGCGGTCACGACGTCATCAGCAGCGCCCCCAAACACCACGGAAGTCCCAACTACCACCCCTGCTCCGACCACTACGCCTTCAACGACGACGGTAGACCCCAAGACGACCTCCACAGAAGCGCCCCCGACGACCTCGACGCAGAAACCAACCACGACGACAGCAAGGTGAGTTGAACTGGGCTTCTCATACTGAAAAATGGGCTGAAAAACGGGCTTTAAATCGGAAGAAAAAATTCAATTCAGTCTGAGACCTTTGAAAAAATCAACCAAAAACCCTCGAGACCTAATGTGCTCCAATAGGGCTCCAAAAGCTATTTTAACAGGTTGTACAAAAATTTTTACTGAAAAAATTCAACTTCTACTTAGTTCCAAATCGTCTTAAAGCGTCTAAAAATCATTCAAAATTTTTTAAAAGATATCTTTTTTCCATCTTTCGAAAAATTTGAGTTCCAATAATTTCCTTCTGAGATTTAAGCCAAGAAAAGCTGAAACATATAAGGGCTCAAAGGGTTTATGAAAATCAGGCCAAAGATCACAACCTACGGAAACTCGCGATAGCTCCTTCCTCCCAGACTCTGAGTCACTATAATTTCCCAAGCAAAGAGCAGAGCCCTGTCCTTGATAAATGATGAACCCGAAGTATCAGAACGGATATCTGACGTCGGCTCGAGGTACCGAAAAGGCACGATTTTTCGGTGGAACCTCGCCGAGGCGTGATCAAAACTACTCACTGACCCTAGCAGCTCCCTGCAAGCTCACCTCCCAGCCCGCCCCCACTAATCAAAGTCCTTCTCGTAGCACGACGGTCCCGCCAACACCGACCACCACAGCGGCGCCCACGACACCGGTCCCGACCCCCACCACCACCGCAGTCCCCCCCGCCCCCCACAAGTGCGGCGTCTGGAGCGGCCTGTCCTTCATCGGGGGCATCATCTTCACCCTGGGCCTCGCGATGATCGGCGCCATCTCATGGAAGTTCTACAAGTCTCGAACGGACCGGAACTACCACACATTATAATTAAATAACTACATGGATTCTATGTAGGATTCAGATGTGGATTTCTAAGCAGACCCTCGTCCCGTAATTTTCTACGTTTAGTTAATTTTGTGTTCTTCTCCGTCGGTTTACGTGGAATCCTACTAGAATCTAGCTGCAACACAGTTCGTGTGTTTGAGTCTCATTTTACCCGAATGATTTCAGAGTTTTTAAAATTAGATAAAAGGAAAAACTGACAAAATTGATTGCTCCAGGATGGCGAAAAATTAATTGGTATTACGTATTTTACTAGACAGTAACTAAAAATATATAAACAGCATGATGAAAATGTTATTTGGAGTAAGCTAAGTTCAAGCAATGATTGCATATTGGAAAATGAAAGACTTTAAACCAAATAAGATATATAAGAAAGGACAATTTTGAGACTGCTGTGTTACACATAAATGTTGTATTTAAGATGAGAAACTGTAAAAATGACGTGGAACAACTTTCCTTAATGTTTGACACTCTCACAGCGCCAGTCGGTAAAGGTGCGTTCACACGATGGGTGGCAAGGGGGCTATTTTAGGGGAAAATTGTTTTTCGAAACCGAGATTTTTTAGAGAAAAATACCCCACTTCGCCTCCCAGTGTAAACGCACCTTAAGTAAAAGGTTTGGGTTTTCTTTGGGGATCCGTTTTAGTAACGAATTGAGGTTTCTTTGGGGTACCTGCAATCGCCAATGGTTGGAAAAATGTCGGAAAAATCTCGTATAGCAAAGCCATAGTTAAGATTATGATATCCCGCTTTCCTTTCATCTGCGCCGGACTTGCTAAGTGGATCCGTGCTTAACGCAACCAATATAATTAAATGTAATATCTGATTCATGTATTATTGTTTATTACTACACATCTTGATGCAAACCTAACAAACAGTAAAAATAAAGATTATGAATTATTGAATACGGGAGCGTTTGGTGTGTGGCTGAGGTGAGAACGCGAGAGAGCGAAACGACGAGCTGGGAGAGAGCGAGTCGGCACCGTATGGGGTACTCGAGCAGCAGCATGTTGATGAAAAGGAATCTATTTTGAATTTTGAACTTGTGGCGAGCAGACGTGGAAAGCCGTCGTGTTGGCAGTCAAACGAAAGTGAAATAAAAAATCACACAAAGCGAGGAAAATATTCGAGTCTCCGAGTGTTATGTGATATCCGAGCTCGCGATCGAAAGGTTGGAGGAAAAGTAATTATTAAGCAGTTATTTTGAAATTGATCAACCTTCGGAGGTGTACGATTACGCGTGACGCGCGAGGCTATTTCGGGTGCTTGCTGGTGCTGGGTCTCGGGTTTTGGGGGGAAAACAGCGGAAAAGTGGCGCGTGGTGATGTAAGAGAAAACAAATCGAAGGAGGTCATCTCGTACAAAGTCGGACTCGCAAATTAATAACGCGAATGTGAAAAATTAATTTATAAAAGTTGCATGAACTCGCAGGAATCAGTGCGCTATTTTTACGCGGCACCTATAAATAACAGACTGTTTTCATTATAGTATTACGATGTCGACGAATGCCTGTTGTTAGCCCAATATAAAGTCCACACTTTGACCGTGAGGCTGGGTGTGAAATCCACACCTCGCGGCGGCCTGGGTCCCGGCCCGTGGAAAGTGAAAAGTGAAAAGCAGATATAGTGAAAAATAAAAATCGGGAGCGACGATGTGCCTCGCTGATTGACTGACACGATTTTCCGACATCTGACCGCCGCTTGGGAAATATGGCGGCAAAGGCATCCCCCCATTCTTCTAGTGCATCAGTGAAAGTGAAGAAGGAGGTGTGCTCCGACGATATCAAGGTGAGCTTTCCCATGATGTCACCCATATATCACATTTAATTGCGTCTATCGCGTAACATTCCTGCTGCATCGGACGGAGTCAAATGTTTGGGTCTCATTAAATTTACATCTGACGTTATATTTCTAAAAATACCCCGCATCATGATGCTGCCCGTTTCGAAACTCGCATACATATGTCTGTATCGTCGCTGCTAGTCGGTTCTGCAGAGGCTTCCCTGGCTTGTGTCGTCCCGGGAGCTGAGGCAGGTGCAGTAGCTACCTGCGGCGTGCGTTTGAGAGTTTATTGTATCACGTTTCTGGCAGCTCGGAAACCAAACAATAAGTTTCAAACGAAGCGTTCGGGCTCGGCTAGTTGAAGAGTGAAACATTAGGCTTATGAATTTGGGATTAAATGAACCCCCTCAAAATAAATGTTTTCCTCTCATTGTTGTCTGCCGGTGCTCACTAGTTTTGGTAGTAGGAGCAGAGGTGTAACTGAAAGAGAGCCTTCCTTGTACTTCTATTATTTTCCTTTAGATTTTTCCGGCTTTTCTCCCCGGCTATAAAAGTTTTTAATTTTTTTTAAGGTCAGACTCAGGAAAAAAGGCCTCAGTTGGGCCATAAATTTTTTTTTTAAATATTCAAAGACCTACAAGAAGAAGCATGAAGTCCTTAGAAGCCTCAAAAGTCTCTCCAAAAGTAATTCTAAGACCTTTCAGAACTCGAGCTTTATATGAAACCCAGTTTCAATCAAATCCTCGAGCCCTAAAGAGTGTCCAGGTAGTCCTTAAATATTTTTTCTATGTAAACTGATTAAGAGCGAAGCTAAAACAAACAGTCCTCGTGTCACCTATGGCAGAGAAATCGGACTTATTGGGTTTCATGGCAGCACCGACTCCCGGAGAGAACAGAAGGAGCCTTAAAATGTTAACTATCATAAAAGACAACATGCATGCCATGCCAACCTTTGTGAGTCATCTTACAAGCTGCTCAACAAGACACTTTTTGTCACATAATCCACACACACGATAAATGTCGGAGCCGAAGGAGCATGTAAGCGGGAAAAAGTGACGTCTCTCGGTGCTCGGGCTACCACTTTGGGCTATTTTTACTTGCAAGTATCCGGTGAACAAAAGGGTTGCTTTTATTTGAGACAAAAGATCGGATGACAAATTTTCCATCTCCTTTAAATTCAATATTTAATCAAAATATCCAGTATCCGTGCTGTTTGAAAAGTGATCATTTTCCTAGTTGGAGCTTTCCGTTCCTCCTGTTTCATTGCAACTGGCAATTAGCGAGGGACTCGCTGTACACGCTACACGGCAAGGACATCCTGGTGGGTCTGCGCCTTTGATATATTACGTTGCATCATCAAATTGCCGAGGAGGGATTGGGTTACTTGGCGCGGCGTGAAAGCCGATCCCCAGCAGCCGTGCCGTTTCTAGAGTTAGCGGCTCAGGAGCTGGAAGAACAATGGGAAATCAACCCCCTGCGCAAAATGTTTCTCGTGTTCTCATACATTATATTATTAGAGAGTGACTAGCGAGCACATATCATATTGTGAAGTCTGTCTAGATTGAAGATATACTAGATTATTTTATCTGTGCGATGAGGAGTAATGTGCCGGAGCGCAGGAGAGCGAAGACAATAATACGGCACGGAGGAAATCCGACACCCCAGTATCGGGTTCGCTCACGATGTTTTTCTAAAGAGCTCTCTGCCGTACATGGCATCGACTCCGACTTCGGCGATGTCAGGCAGGCATCAGCCGTATATTGTTATTTTATGGAGAAGACGGAGCGAGTAACAGTGTGCATAAATATGTGTTTATCGTGTACGTGGAAGCTCGGGCCTCGGTGCGGTGGGGAAATTAGATACTAAATTAGTAGAAAAATAAATTAAACTGTAAAGGGATCTGCGCGCTTGTGTTTCGCTCAGAGTTCTCCGTTTTCGCCAGCTACGTCGAAACTGGACGCAATCGCGTAATTGAGCTGCCTGCCGAAACGTGGGAGCTTGGATTGTTTCTCTAATTAATGGAAAAAAAAAATTATTAAGAAAAAGAGCTCCAATCAAAAATCGGAAAAGTTTTGTAAAAGAGGCCTTCAAGGGGGAAATTCAGATCTCAGCTAAATCAAGCTAGATTGGGCTGTTTGATGGTTTAAAAGTTTTGTAAAAGTCTAAAGTACAAGCCAAAAAATATCTGGTTTTATAAACCTGGAGTGTAAGACCCAAAAAAAAAATTAGTAAAACTACAGGTTTCTTAAGGATTTTTTTTGGAAAAAAAAACTTTGAAAATTCGCAATAATTCCAGATTTTAAGCTAATTAAAAATTATCTTTCATGCATCCATTAAATTTAAAAAATTAAACGTCAGTCTTTTTCAATAAAATTAACATTTTGAACTCGTCTTGAATTTGAAACCCAAACAAATGTATAGCAACAAATTTTTCTTCGGAACCTGTTCCCGAAATTATGTATTTGTTTATTTAAAAATAACAACAACAAAGCGCCAGACGTCCCTATACCCCTCCCTTGAGGATTCGAAAGGATTTCCCACGCCACGAAAGTCAACAGAAGCGACTCCAAATATTTAAATTAGCCAACTTCTGAGACCGCATGCGAGATTCTGCGAGTTAATAAGGCGCGACAGAGAAATAGAATGAGCTGGGATCAGAGGTATCGGATTTCGGATTTCATTTGCCATGAGTTGGACGCGAATAAATTAAGACTGTATTTTATTTTAGGAGATTAAAATTTTTTCCACTCAGAGACTCTCGAAGACCTCCACTCCGAGATTGAATAGCGCACTCAAATTATTCACATAATGGCGTTGCTAATGATCTAACGAAAGTATTCAGTTTCAATAGTTTTTCATGTGTTCTACATATGATCACGGCCTCCTCACCCTCTGGGCAACGAGTTTCGGGACCGCAGACGCTCGGGGCACGGGGAACGAGGAGCTGTCGGAGCAGACGGTGCGGCTCGTCTCGCGCAAGGCACAATACGCAATAGCTCACGAAACGAAAAGCAAAGCAATAATATATTATTAAGTTAAACTGACTGACTTCTTAAATAACCTGTGGATATCTTATTTCATTTCAAGACAAATCTTACACTGCCAAACCATCAAAATATATCGGGTTTCAAGACATTATTTTGTTTATGACGAAGGTTTTCTGTTAATTTTTTCACACTGCGACTGATGCAGCCTTTGGCGTTTGCCCGTAAAGTGACTTGCCCGCTTTGTGTCGTGTGAATTCGTCCCAGACCCGCTTTCGAGTCAAGCTGGCGCGTTGGCGGTGGCGGCACTTTGTTTTGGACTAATTGATGGACGGTTTACCTGTTCGTGGGACCAAAAACCTGTGTGCTGGACAAACTGTGTCCAGAAACTCAATTTTACGTTGAATTAGAGTCTTTGGGGACAGGTCGTGTTTACCATATGGAAGCTTTGGAACATGCCTTGAGTCCTTGTCGGTGTTTTAGAAAGTTTAAAAATTTTTAAGAGTCTTAGAGGGACAGATTTGAGTCCCCCGAAAATTCAGAAGCTCTCCAAAAAATTTTAAAGAGCCCGTTAAGAAGGTTTCCCAAAAGTTTCAAACAAAGGGATTTTCACGACCCCAAAATGAAAATATTGGATTTTGAGATAGTCTTGTTTAACACCACGAAAATTGGAAAAATCTCCTGAAAATCTCAAGTTGTCAAAACAAGCTATTTGGACCCTGAAGTAGCCAATTTAAGCCTTAAAAGGGGTTGGAAAATTTTCCTCCGTAATTTGAATCAAGGCTCCAAAGTCCCTGAGGCTACTTAGTAAGGCTCGTTATTACTCCCGCCTCGCAACATGAATTAAACTAATTGTTTACATTGCACGGACATACAAGATTAATACCCTCATCATATTCTTGTAACGAGCTCGGCTCAGCCAACTTGATTCTTAATTGAGCGTTAAATTAATTACATATCATTTACAATTATTGCGAGTGCGATGCAGCTGAGGCGAGAAATTTCCCGTAGCATTTTTTATCAGCAGTCTGCACACGGTAGCACGCATATCATCTTGTCACTTGAACGGAAGAGCTAGACTCGTCTCCTCCATAATGGCACGATGGTACTTGCATAGAACCTAGGTACATTATTATTAATATAGAGTTACAAAAGCTGCATCAGATTTCCAAAAAATATCATATTCATCAGCGTCGAGACTCGTTTGTTTAATAAAACACGCCTGATGGTGCGACTCAATACCTATAATCCATTGATTTCAGCCTTTTCGACGTTTGATGGAGTAAATGGAGGTGTTGAAATCGAAACTCTATATCGTTAATACGCGGAAAATGGAAATTGCAGCGCTCGAGCTCTTCCTGGAAAGCCGTCTAATTGAGCCACAAGATACGGACTACACCCATAAATAAGCGTGTTTCGGCTACCAAGATAGAGATCGGGGTTTTTAATGAATTCCCGGCTTCGAAAAGCAAAGTGGGACTCGACGTATTTTTCTCATTTCGTGAAACTGAATCCGATCAAGATGCTTTCATGGTTATTTAACTGGTTTAGTGAAACCCGATATTTTTCCAGATATCATTAAAATTCATACTCTACAGTCTACACACAACATTAACACAAGTATTAATTTCTTGTTTCATTTAAAAAAGTTATTCGATAGCATTGGTTGTTTTGTGTTGGTTGGTTACTGCCTTATTATTGTTATTATTATTGTTATTGAAATTTTACAAAACCCACTTCTCATGCCACATGTGTATCAACGCTCAGGGGTCTCTCATTCTCCTCTCTCTCGCATATATACAGTCATTTGATAGGATCCTTTTGGCCGTTTCCATTGCAGGAATTCGCTGAGACGGCGATGAACGAGTTGCTCGGCTGGTACGGCTATGAGAAGGTGGATCGGGGAGAGATACTGAAAACGAGCAATAGACCGAACCTGACAATCAGCATGACGTCAAGGAGGAAGGCGGTGGACCACAGCACGAACGATAGCAGCTGCAGCAACGGGGCTCCGGGGCACGTGGAGACATCGATATCGGACCACGATAGCTCGCGCGAGAGCTCCAAGAGTCCGTCTCTGGTTCTCAAGCCGGCTGACAAAATCGGTGAGTAAGCAATTGGCGAGGATGTGACGTGAGCCGGTTGCACTTTTGAGCGAACCTGAGACCAGTCTGTCTGTCGATTGAGCGACGAATTAATTTTTGTGAGGCTCTTCTGCAGGTTGATTTTTGAGCTGCTGAGTCAAACTTATGGGATCCTTTAAAATATTTATGGCTTAAAAAGTTTTTGGGAAAAAAACCTGTAAGCTTCAATTAATACTTTAGAATTAAATTTTAAATTTTCTGGCTCCAAAATGGACTGAAAATCATTGAAATTGTACCCTCAAAAATTCGTTGAAGCTTCAAAAATATTTTTTCGATGTCACAAAAGCCTGAAAGATGAGACAAATCGGCCCCTTCGACATCAAAAGTTCGTTAAAATCGTCTCACGTCTTTACCCCAGGCCCGTTCCTCGGCGCATTTTTGTCAAAAAGTACTCCAGTGACACTCCGGCGAGATCAAATTTCTTTTGACACATTCAGAACATGCTTCACCGTAACTCGAAGGGATAGAATTTATCATTGTCATGCGATACTGGGACCGCGATTTTGTCAAGGTTCTTCAAAAGCGAGGCATGACCGACATTAATATAATAAGTCCCAGGGCTCCATTACGGCCGATGTCGATGCGGTTTCGCTCATTTGGAAGCGAGAGTCGGTGTTCGATCGGATCGAAACCCAAAACCTCCTTCGGTATAATTATAGTCGAATCATTAATTCCTTGTTAGTAATCATCCATCATCATTACGGATGCATCTAAGCCGGGAATGCGCGCTAGCCTCCGCAGTTTGAAAATTAAAAAGTCTTTCCAATAGGCATTTGAAACGCTACACCTCATCGCTCGTATCGAGTGGCTCCGGTCTGAGCTAGAGCCGCATCCGAAGGATGGTGGAAATGAGCCAAAAAATTTAACGAGGCACTGCGGAAAGCGGAATTCCCGAAAATTAGAATAATGCCTGCTTTTAATTATTAGTTGGGCGATCGAGTTTCTCACATTCTGCGTCTTTTTCCAGAGTCCGACTGCACATGGTGCCGCCGTACGATATCACCGAACTCGACGGAGGTAATTGGATCACCAGATGGCCCAATCTTCTGCACGGAATCGTGCTTCGCCCAAAGTCGACGAGCTAGTTTTAAGAGAGCCAAAACCTGTGATTGGTGCCGCCACGTGCGACACGCCGTGAGCTACGTCGACTTCCAGGACGGGGCCTCCCAGCTGCAGTTTTGCTCCGACAAGTGTCTCAACCAGTACAAAATGCAGATCTTCTGCAAGGAGACGCAGGCTCACTTGGACATGAATCCACACTTGAAGGACAAAGTCGGCAGTACCTCAGGTATGTGAGACTCCCGAAGCCGAAAGCTGCCTCTATTGTGCATTTTCAACATTTTGTCTGTCATTAAGGCTTGTGTAGTCGGATACATTGACAAAATATTTCAGCTTTCCCGGAAAATTGTCTGTCACCAGAAAGCCACATATTTTCTGAATGAGCTGAAACTCTAGAATGGTGTTTATTTAGCCGAAATTCGGTCATTGATAGAGCTACAAGTGCCTTTGATCTTCTACAGAGGCGGAACTAGCGGCCCTGTTAGCCAAAAGAACGGATTTAACCCTCTTATTTAATGGATAACGACTCAAAAGTTTTTTTATGAAGTCCGTAAGAATATTTCCTTGGCTTTCTGAGAAGGTTATACTTTTATTTTTTTCGTGAACTATAAGGAAGTTACGCTTAAATGTTGTTGAAAGAAGAAAAACTCCAGTAAATGTTTTCTAGCTCCTCCCCTTTTGGTGATAGGGTTAATTTACAAGTTTGAGACACAAATAAAAATGTTGAAAATGCATTCAAATGCCTTCGTCTCCAACTCAAGACGAAAGGCAACTAATGGCTTCATTTTTAGATCCACTTAGCTCACGTCCCTGTTTTGCAGGAGCCCTCATAACGCCCGAGTTGTGGATGAAAAATTGCAAGAGCCGGTCCGCGACCCCCACGTCCGAGAGATCGCGCTCCCGCTCCCTCTCCCCGCGCTCCACCATGACCTCCGTCTCCCCCAACATCCCCACGTCTATTCCAACTCCCAACATTACCATCGAGTGCGGCAAGAAGCCGCTCATCAGCGTCGCCCCCGCCTCCAAGCTGCTCAGCAAGAGCCTCCAGCTTCCCCCGGGACCTCGACAGGGCGTCGCTCGCATGTTCAAGCGACGTCGGTCCCAGCGTCACCTAGGCCAGGACCCTCACATGGACCCCGGACTCAATAATAACAACAACAACAACAACAACGTCACGAAGATCTGCCTGCCGACGAACGCGCAGGACCTGAGAGTGCAGAGGATGCACGTGCCAGAGCAGGTCCAGCTCCCAAGGCCGCCCTCCCACCACCAGTTCCTGCCCCCTCCCCCAAACCTGTTCCCCCTCAGGGGCGCAGTGCCTCGGGGACCGCGATTCCCCCCGCAGGGGCATCCCCCTCCGCCCATGCAGGACATCCCCCACCAGCTCCCTCCCCGCTTCCCCTCGAGCTTCGGCCTCCCGCCCGTCACCGTGCTCGTCCCGTACCCCATAATCCTGCCCCTACCCATCCCCATCCCGATCCCCATCCCCATTCTGAAGCCGCACCCCAAGGAGCCCGAGGCAGCCCCGAAACCCGAGCAGCCCGCGACTCCTACAGACGCACCCAAGGACGAGGAGGACGCCCAGCCCATCGACTACACCAAGGCCCCCCGGACGCCCCCCCTGAGCCCCGAGAAGACAGCGACGGAGGCGAGTCCCGAGGCCAGTCCGTCGTCGTCGCAGCAGCAGCAGCAACCGGCCGAGTCGGAGGCCGAGCAGAAGCTGCCCAAGTTCAAGATCACCCGACTCACTTCCAAGAGAAGTGTGGTGTCGAATAAGGAAATCGAGAGAAGCGAAAGTAGTCGACCCCTGAGGAAGCGCAAGTGTTTGCTCGCCAGCGAGCAGCACCAGATCGTAGAGTTAGAGAATAGCAGTAGCAGGAGGAAGTCGTAGGTCCTCCGTCTCTCGTTGTGTCAAGTGTCGTTGTTTCCACAGGCAGATAGAAACCAAAAATAAAGGACAAAGCTTTACATGTTAGTCACTTAGAAGGCAATTCGGTCGTCTTAATATTTCTCAAATAAATAGACTACAAACCCAGCGTTTTCTTTCAACCTTTTGACTTTCGAAAGTCAGACTTTTCAGTCCATCATCTGAGAAAACACAGAGTCAACTAGTTCGAGTGAAGTTTCTTGTGTGAATTATGGGCCTTAAGACCCTCGTTAGCTCTCTCAACCCATGAGAAGCACCTCTAAAATATTTAAGAGCCCAATAAAATTCCGTCAGCACTTCTCAAAACCACTCACATTTTCGTTTATTCAGCTGACATGACCTTGAAGATGAAAGCGATTAAATGAGGGATATAAAAAGACTTCTCAGAGCTCCACAGAACTGCAGTTCAAAGCAAGCCCCTTCGAGATGCTGTTTTTCCAAGCCTTGCTGGTCTCTCAGGCCCTTCTAGCGACAACTCTCGCAGCTTCGATTTCAGAAAACGGACTTCTGGGTTACTTTGGGAATCCGTGGGGGCTTCAGTTTTGTGACTACAACCAGCACTGGGACAGTTGCGGAAATATCTGCGGACGGAGCTGTGCCAATCCCCAACTGGACGACTCTTGCTCCTACAATTACAGCCCTTACTGTGAAGGCAGATGCGTTTGCAATGACGGGCTCTACTTGGATTATCAATATCGGTGCGTGACAGACAGGGAATGTGATGAAATCAAATAAAGATTTTAACCAAGGGAATTTGAAATCTCGTATTATTTAAGGACTCTGACTAAAAACTCAGATAAGAGCCTCTTAAATTTTTAACGATCCCAATAAAATTCTTGAAAAAGAAAGTGATAAAATTCAGAGTATAAAAAGAGACCTCAGACCTCGAAAGACCCGCAGTTTTCGATAAGATGTCGCTCCTAAAAGCTCTTCTGGTCCTCCAGGCACTTCTAGCTCCGAGCCTCGCAGCCTCAATTTGGGAAGAAAGACCCCAAGTGACTTACTACTGGGAGCAAAAACCTCCAGCGGACTACTACTGGAACTGGGGAGAAAAGAGATGTGGCAGCCTCCAGGATTGGCGGTACTGTGGCAATATTTGCGGGAAAACCTGCTGGAATCGGGAGCCGGACCCTAACTGCCGCGACAGCTACTTCTGCCACTACGAATGCGCCTGCCATGCCAACCTCTACATGAACCGCATGGGAGAGTGCGTGTCTGACAGAGTCTGCGATGAGCAAGAATACATTTTTAATTGATACTTTTACGTTTCTTGGAGTTGAAAAGGAAAGAAATGCTTGAATTACAGTTCGGGCATCATGTTCATGCCCATATCTCCCCCCATACCCCGCTTCTCGTTGCCCTCCGTCCACGTCTTGGCTATCATGCGCTTCATCTCGGGGTCACCGGTGTTGTAGAGCTTCTTCATCATGTTCATGAGCCCGGCCTGCGGATCTCCGGGGTCGACGTCGCCCTCGTCCTTGAACGCCGCGTCCTTCTTCTCCTTCAGCAGCTTCTCCGTCGACGTCAGATGACTCCACTTGGACCCCTCCTTCGTCTTCTTCAGATAGATGCCCACCATGTCGCTCTTCACCTTCCGGTAGCTCTTGGAGACGTCGATGGGCTCCAGGAGGCTGTTCACCACGAACGTGTAGTCCCGGTCCTTAAAGTTCAGGATCCGCAGCTGCAGCGAGCGCTCCGTGAAGGTGATCTGCACGTTGGCTTCGGGGTCCGTGATCTTCTCGATGCCATCGAGAGTCACGAAGATTTTGACAAACTTGTCGCTCTGGTCGAAGGCGTAGTTGGTGAGCTCCGAGACGAATCTCTTGGAACTGGGCTCGGACGAGGCAGCCTTGGCGAGCTTCTCTGCGGCCTGGAGCTCCTGTCTGAGACGCTTGACCTCCTTTTCCAGGTAGGACTTTATGTTGGGACGAGATGCGGAGAAAAACAGGCGCTCGGCGTCGGCGAGGTCGAGTTTAAGCTGGAAAATACGCACTGAATTGGACGCTTTTCGTGTTTTTCTGAAGGAACTCACCTCATCTACTTGAATTACCATCTTGGAAATGCTCTTTCAGCTTATTTTTTAGTTTAAAATGCGATCAGCAAGCTTCTAGAAAATTTGCATTATTGTGCTAATACGATTCTGGGCGCCCCAAGTGGCCAAACTGAGAAGCTTCGTTTGGTTCAAATGTTTGGAAAATAGTTAGACGAAAATTATTCCAAAAATAGCAAGCTTTGATTTAAATGTCACTTGAAAGCCCCGAAAATACAGCCCACAATGAAGCCGACTCGACCCCCGAACTGCAGAGGACGTCCTGGATCGACTCAGCGAGCCTCGTAGCCGTCAGGATCTTCCAGAAGCTGATCCTTTCCGCGTCTCTCCTCGTTCTCGTCTTCATTGTTTCCAAGCTCCTGAGGGACAAGGAGCCGGACTACAACGTCTGCCCACCGTTCTTCATGCCCTTTTAAATGCCCAATAAAACACCTCTTTAACAGTCGTCTGATATAATAATATATAGGTTCTTTTATTTGTGTGTTTCTCTCTTTTGTGACACTAATCAATAACCACGTGTTCAATTTCCAAAACGATAACATTTCACGAATATTTGAACTTAGCCTTTGCACAACAGTGAAAGCAAGAGATGGTTTAGAACATAGGTTTCAACTTGATGCATTATTGTAGTCCATAAAAAGTTCCATTGTCTTATTTTACTCAAATAACAGCCATAAATGTTTATATTTTCCAGTTACCACGTGTTTATTACACTAACTACCTCTAAGTACTTGACGTCAATGAAAAGAATTCCATTTTAAATGCTTTGTCTGATCTTTTCTCCAGTGATTTTTATTTCCTTTACTTTTAGCTTAAGTAACATACGTTTTAGTCAACAACTTGAAACCAGGAACATTAACATTATCCTCTACGTTTAAAAATTCTGCTTTGAGTTTCCTTAGCCTTATAACTTATGTCCTGTTTTCTTTGGGAAAGCAAACACTTGCGTTAGTTCTAGTATGTAATTTCACACCTCGCAACACAAATCCGTCCTTCAATACTGAATCACGATCATTTAGAATATTTTAGAATAGAGCACAGTTACTGATGCTAGGGGGCTTGGAGTTCAGCTCTTTGGCAGCTTCAAAAGGGCTATTTTCCTAAATTAAGGCTTCACTTTAAGATTTTAAATGAAATCATATTTTTATGGTTTTTATCCCAGAGCTGGAATAGGGGGGGTTGCTTGTGAGTCGGTGAGTATGACCATTTTTTAGAGCAAACACGGAGCTAAACAAGTATGAGAAAAGCTCTGACGAGACCTCAAAAAGCTCTGTTCAAAATTTTAAGGTGATTTGGATAATTTTGACAAAGTAAAATTGACGAATTAAATTTACAAAAAAGCCCAAAAACCTCATTTTAAAAAATAGCAATATTCGAGCTGCCCAAGAGGTGAAAACTCTTCTTAAAACCTGCATTAGTTTGCTTACAGCTGTCTTCAGTTAATGATACAATGCGCATATTTTATGGTAATTAATCATCTCACAACAAAGTCACACAACGATTTTTCCATGGTTTCCATTTTCCATAAAAGAGGAGGAGGAGAGCCAGCGAAATTTAGAGCCCGTAGTCGAAGCTTTCACCCCACTCGCTGTACCGGCTGTCCTGCTTCGTGAGTCGTTCCGTGCAAGCTGCCAGGTAGCTGTCTGTGGATAAAACGAGCCATTTGAGCGCAAATCCCAAAAATCCCGTAATCTTACCATTGATCCGGTAAATGCCGCTGTTTGCCTGGTACATCAAGGTCTCGAGAATGCGTTCGTTCTTGATGGCCTTTGTTGGCAGCACGATCTTTATCAGCTCCTGCGGCGTGATCCGGTGCAGCTTGAGGTCCCTCGTGAGTCGCTCCATGATGCACCTGAACTCCACCTTGGCGTCCGTCTTTGACGAGGCCTTCACCTTGAGCTGTGGAATGCAAATTTTGAATTCAAGACAAAGTCCTATTGACCTCAGACTCAATGTACGTCATAGACGAAGAATCTCTAAATGGAGTTTTTGCAAAAATATTGATCCCAGTCTAGTAGTAAAATAGGTCTGACGTTTTGGCGATTAAAACTTGCCTGAACTTTGTTCCTCGCCCATGCCAGCATCGCCTCGAACTTCTTCACCTCGGAAACCTCCAAATTTCGGCACATCACCATCTGCACCATGCTCTCACTCAGATTGAGGAACTCGCTGTTCTGGAAGAGCATGTAGGCGCGGGACTCCACAAAAGCCAGAATCATGTTGACGAGCTCCGAGGCCGACGTGTAGCGCCAGTAGTAATTCTCGAGCGAGATGAGCATGCTGCAGACGACGTCGATTCGGAGAAATTGCTTCGCATGGTGGAAACATGCTTGGAGCAGCTCGGGAAGGTCGTAGTGCTCGGCGGCGCAAATTAAACCTGACGTTTGGGGAGAGTAATTGGATTAGTGACTTCTAGAGAATTTCCGCCTTATTAATTTTTCAAGAGCGAGCCCGAATTCCGCAATCATAGGGATTTGAGCGCTGAAGCCTCGAATTTTCGGACCAAAGAGATTTCAGGGCTAGAACAGTTTGCCAAAAGGTTCTGAAAGGCCTACGTTTTCGGCAAAAAATTTTAGCCAAAGGTAAAAATTTTTTTTTCTCCAATTTCAACTTTTTCGAACCAAAATCTCTGGAAATGCGTTTCTTGAGGTAAACATAGTCGTTTGTAGCCGCCAGGGATTATTTTCTCGACAAAAAAATTTTCGACAAAAATCCCGAAATTGAGTTTTTCTTAACGAGTGGAGGTTTGGCCAAAATTCAAATTTTAGGCAAAAAAATTTTTTTTCTCCAATTTCAACGTTTTTGAACCAAAATCTCTGGAAATGCGTTCCTTGAAGTAGACAAAGTCGTTTTAAGCCTCAAGGGTTTATTTTCTTGGTAAAAAAATTTTCGCCAAAAATCCCGAAATTGAGTTTTTCTTAACGAGTGGAGGTTTGGCCAAAATTCAAATTTTAGGCAAAAAAAATCTTTTTCTCCAATTTCAACTTTTTTGAACCAAAATCTCTGGAAATGCGTTTCTTGAGGAAAACGTAGTCGTTTTAAGCCTCAAGGGATAGTTTTCTCGACAAAAAAATTTTCGTCAAAAATCCCGAAATCGAGTTTTTCTTAACGAGTGGAGGTTTGGCCAAATTTTAATTTTAGGGGAAATTATTTTTGTCTCCCATTTCAAAGGCCCAGAGCCTTTTCCAAAAGCTCAAAAGGCTCTGAAAAATGTTTTCATCTTCAAAGTCCAGGGTCTGGTACACTCTCTGGCATTGTAGTCTCTTTAGTGCGACCTACCTGGAATCGAGACGCACGTCAGGGGACAGCTGCCGGTGTGGAGATAGTCGAGCAGCACCCGGAACGTGTCGGGGTCAAACTCGATGATGGTGAACTCTGTCTGAGCCAATTTAGCTCGGTCTACCTTCTGGGCGTCCGCACACACCGACAGCCGAGGCACCGCTAATTGACCGGCATTCGCTTTGTCCTTCGAGCTGCGCTCCTTGCCATCCTTGTCGGAGCAGTCCTGCGACGAGGCCCACTTCTTCTTGTCCTCTGCACTCAGAGTCGACGCCTGGTTGTGCTTCTTGATGGACCGACCCCAACCTGCCGTAATGGTCCCGAGTCGGGAGAAGGCCCGTTTCACCATGGGACTGGAGGGCACGCTCTTGGGGCGAGGTGACTCGTACTCGGGGACTTGGAGGAAGTTGGAGCTCTTCGGGCGAGTGCTCTGGGGCGACAACAGGGTGGGGGCTGGGCGAGCTAGGAGCTCAGCCACGGGGACTTGGGGTGACCCGAAGCCTGTCTGGATGCCGTACAGCATTTCCTGGGAATAGAAAATTCATTTTAATTATAAATGTTAATGAGGATTTTTTTCCCGAAAAAAATTTATTTCTTTGACTTTGCTTCACTTAAAATTCATTTTCTTCACCGATTCTCAATCTTGAGGCATGTTTTATAGCATTTGAAAGAGAAGAAAAGTCCATCTACAAAAATTAAATACTATTTGGTCTGATTTAAGATCCAAAAGTATTTTTCAAAAATTTTGAAAATTCCAAAAGGCCAAGAATTTGGAGCAGAGACTCACCTGGAACACCCGACTCCTAACTCCCAGTATTGCTCGGACTCCTATGAACTTCACCTTCGTCTTGGACTGGCCCACGAAGAAGGACACGTCGAAGAGTTGTGCGTTTTGAAGGCTGGACGGCTCCGAATTTAGGAACACTCTGGTGAAATCCTTGGCTAATTGATCGTAGTCTTCGAACTGGTCTCGCACCGAGTCCAGCAGGGGGCTCGAGGGTCGCATCACGCCTAGAGGGACGGCAAAGGGCCACATAAGTCTCGTCTCTCGTGCCATTCTGAGGTGGGTTTCAAAGGGTATCTAAGGTTTCAAAGCTTCACTACGAAAGCGACTTCAAGCAACTTTGACAAAAGGAAGCGGCACTTGACAACACTGAGAGCATAAAGTTGTGCGAAGAGAAAGCCAGAGAAAGAAGAGTTAGAGAGTCAGAGACAGACTAGAAAAGCTTCTCTTACTTACTTGACAAGCGACAAAATTTACAGTTTACGAGGTAATTAGAATATGGCTACGGACTATGTATAAAGGCTAAGTATATAGGCTAAGGCCAGAGAAAAATAAATGTCAGTTACATACTAGGCGAAACACTAAGATGAGTACAGCAACTACTAACTGTCAAGTAGGTCATGCAAGAATCCTCACCGATTGGGCGCCAGCTCCCCCGCCTGTACGGCTTTGGCAGCTGACCCGTTTCCACGTGGTTGGCCAAATTCGAGACGATATCTTCGAGCATCTGTGACCTTGTTCGTTCCTGCATTCGAGCGAATTTCGGGGCCGAGTACGAAGCACGTTCGCCGTTCACAATTTTTGTCAACAGCCACTCCCTGGAAATCGTAACAAAACACACAACAACAACGGCGTGTGAATGAGTGAGTCCATAAAAAGGTACAGAGCCTCATAAATAGGCATTTTGCATTACTTCTGCAAACATACATGGCGGATGGCGGTCTTTGTGCGACAACCGACAAATCCGGGAAAAGCCTTTTAAAGCGAACGTGCTTGGGAGTTTTCGAACTTGTGCCTTTGTGACATTTGAAGGCTTTTATGGAGCAATTAAGGGCTTCCTGTTTTCCTGATCTTAGGCTTGAAGAGAAAATAAGACACAAAAGAAACTTTCCTAGCTTACAGAATAGTTTTTCCTGGCACTTTTTGGGTGAAGAAAAATTTCAGGCATCAAAAAGGAATAGAAAAGCTTCTAGAAAAAATTTTCTTGGTTTTTCCGGGGAAAATGCCACCAAACATTTTGCTGTAAAGCCAAGAAAATTTTTAAAAATTTAATTTTTGAATTTTAGAATTTAAATTTTCTTAGCAAAATTTCAAATTCCTTTGGAAAATTTAGTCTGAAAAAACAATTTTTCCTTCGAAAGTGTTGATTATTTGGGAAAGACAATTCTGAAAAAGACAGACCGACTCCACAAAAGCAATGAAAAGCAGCACGACGACAGCAGCGAAGAAAACGTACCTGAACATTGGTCCCTTTTCAAACACTGACTGCTCCCAAAGGTATGGTTTGTAAGCTCCGACCTCATCTCGCGTCACCACAGATATCTCATACCTTGTGGGTTTCCGCTTAATTCGAGCGGATACTCGAACCTTTGGAGGAAACAAACACAAAGTGAACTTTAGTGGGGCAAAGAAGCCATATTAGATGTCAAATCTGTTTGTGCTCGAGCTCGAAGTGGGTCTCCCCCCTGCACAAACAAATCAGCGCCTTACCAGTATAAAAGTATGTAAAAAGTGGCTCTTTATGCATGCCGGACTAAAGGTCGTGTTGTCCGCCTCCAAAAACACCACGCACACGATATCGTTGCCAATATGTCGCTTTCTTTGCAACTTTTGTGGGTCATGCTTCTCGTACGGCAGCAGGGTCGACACATGGAACATAATTTCAATCGATCGCCAATTGGTGTATATTGAATAAAGACCTGAAAGAGCCAGAAGGAAGGCCTTAATGGGCGACTCTCGGAGCCCCAATTGAGTTATCTCACCAGTCAAGTCGTGCACCGTGTCCAGTCCACCTTTGTATTTGTCGAAGCCTCGTAACCTAACTTTATCACCTAATAACTGAAGGAATTCCTCAAAGAGTGGCGAGTTTTCGTTATTGTCTAGAATTTGTTCTTCCGTGGCTTGTCCTTCCCGCACGTAAATAACACCGACCTTCAATTCAGATTTGATAAAAACCTGGAGAATACAATTTTCGGTTAAAAAACTGACCAAAAAATTTTTTTAATAATAAAATAGTCGAAAAATTGTGTTTTTGTAATTATTTTTTGTAAAAATAATTCAAAACAGAAGCAAAAATTTCCCCCCCATAATGACCCCTCTAGCTCCGTCTCTGTAAAAGATATAGGTCACATTTGCTTGACCCACATTTCAGCTCAATCTAATGAAGCATCAAAAACTTTTGAGAGGAAATCTTTGTCACCATCGTAAATGAGACGGACGGACAGTTCAGCACTAAAAAGGTAACAAGCAGAAAATGAACTCACTTGATCTAACTTTAAAAGCTCTTCTGGCGTATCAGGCAACTGTCCTAGCGTTAGTGGAGGATTCAAATTTACTTCTTTCCCTAGTGACCTAACTACTTCTTCTCTATTGTATCTGCAAAATTTTATGAGGAAAAGTTATTAACCACGTGCCGTAGCCGTAGTATCCTTGTTTATGCGCAAGAGGATTTTATGGAGTCGCTCTAATATGCGAACAATTTTATTAAAAGGAGTAAAGGCTGCGAAAAATACCCGGATATGCTACATTTTTGCTTGCATGCGATTTCGTTCGGCATTGTATCGACAAAGGCTGAACTTTTATTTCACAGCAAAGCAAAACTTTTCGCTTTGCCAGCCGAGCGAGAGCAGAAAGGGGTGAGTCATTCCTGTGAAATACACAAATGGCTTTGTTCGGGTAACTAAAACTCATGATGGGGCTCCGTGGGGAATCGCAGGCAAAGAGTTTCCTGATTTGGCCCATTGTGGGGTTGACAAAAAGGTCTTTGTGGTTGCTGGCGCGAACGCAAAAAATTGATTGGCTGATGGTTTGGGGAAAACAAGAAGGTTCCTGGAAAATCATGGAAAACAGCGGACCAGTTGGAACAGCGAAAAAAAAATGAATGAGCAAACTAAGCCCATTTGCATTAGCATACTAAGGTGTGTGCTTATCGCCTCAGAAATGGAAATCACTTCATCATCCCGCGGGCCACGTTGTAGTGGGTGGCAGCGGGAAGTGCACGATTCTCACATATTTCGCAGGCGCGTTTACTTTTAAGATTTTAGTGGATAAACGTGATGGAGCGAGTTTTGTCTAAAAAAATAATGGCTGCAATAAAGCACGCCGGAGACGGCGGAATGGGGGAGATACATCATACTACTCGCATTCGCATTGGGAAAAGTTGCGCGTGGTTAAGGATAACGAATGGCAGGTGGAAGGACGACTTACCTATCGGCGAAGACACAAGATGCCGGTATCAAGCCATGCACGGTGTATGAAATGGCTCTGACTAATATCCTAAATTGGTCTCGATTATTCAAGGTTTCCTGTTTTATCGACAGTATAACGGGTCCCAGATCCTCGTCATTGGTGAAATAATTCCAATGCTCCGTGCCGTAAAAGTACCTTTCGTACGTCTCCTGCTCCACCGATGTCAGCTCGAACCCTTGCTGCTGCTCCCACTGCTCCTCGATTGTCGTCTTTTTCCTGGAACACCAAAAGCACATCAAATATACATTGTGGGCTCGACACACAATTTTCAGATGGCTGCTGCAGACAACCAGGAGGGTGGAGTAGGGGTGCAGAGATTCTTGTAGGGTAGATTTATTTTTTTGCAACTTTAACAAATTTCCATTGGTCTAGTTACTGGAATATCTATTTGTCTCTATATTGGTCTGTCCATTGGTCTATTTTATAGTTCATCTAGTGGTCTATCTATTGGTCTACTTATTGATCTATCTATTGGTCCTTCATTGGTCTAATTGCTGGAACATCTATCCATCTCTATATTGGTCTATCCATTGGTCTTTTAAATGGTTCATCTATTAGTTTATCTACTATCAATTGGTCCATCTATAGATTAATCTATTGGTCTTAAAAGTCTTGAACCAAATCAAGGGTTATCTCATTTTTGTTAACAACTTTTGGGAGCTCTTTTTTACCGGCTTCAGCCTTGAAGTGCCGGGATTTTAGCTAATTTAAATTCGGCATCAGTCAGTCGACGTGCCTCCAAAATCCTTTAAGCTCACCTCCAGGCACCACTCGAGGCGGATTCGAGACAGCCCTATTGGCGCAAATCGACTATGTGATGTGTCATCGGAGGCGAAAGCGCGTGCCGGAGTGGGATCGATAATTCTAATCGAAAACGTGTTGCAAGTCCTGCTAGCGGCATGTCATTTCCTGGGAAGAAGGCAATTTGTAAAGCCCAGGAGAGATCCGTACGGACAGACTGACCTCGACGAGAGCGGGAAGTCCCGCTCGAAGGTCGGAAGGGGCATGAATTGAATAAATTTCGCGCCTGCAATAAATCATGCCGAGCCGACACATGCTCGGATATTTCTTCGCAAATCACTTACCTCGGAACATGATCAGAGTTTTCATCATCCTCATACAAATCACTACACTCCCTCTCCAGTTGCCCATCCCTGCCTTCCTCGTTCTCAGATTCACTATCGTCCCAATAGGGATGCTGGTTTAAGGCAATCTTTTGGCGTGAACACTCAATCCAGTAACCAGGTGTTGGCAGCAGGTTGTGTGGGAACTCCTCGCAAAACTCATCTGCAAATGAAATACAATAAATGTAAATACAATCCTGCTCCAGCACATTCTGCGTGTCGCAGCTGCGTTTCCTCCGATGCGGCCCCGAACTCCACGGCTCACTGTAAGATATAACACCAAGCAGATTCGAACAAAAGCTTGTTGTTACACTTACAAGCTAGGCGTGAAATTCCGCTAATGATGTCCGTGGTGCGGTTTGCATACAAACATCTCCTCCCCCGTGGTCTATCACAAACAATTACGGACTTTTACAGCAAATTGCTTAGCCAAGTTCCGGAGCATCCACCCCAGATTAATACTTCATAAACGTGTTCCGAGTCCCATGAATAATTACAAAGTTGGCCGGGCAGTTTGACGAGTTGGGATCTTGTAATAAATCAATGCCGAGAGGCTGAATGGATGCGTGGGACGGGGAGGTGGAAATTGTCTTTTCCGCAGTCCAGAAAATTCCAGGGAAATTTAACTCATTCCAAAGACCTTTCTGGGAACACTCACCCCATAATTTCCTTCTGAGCCACTCCAGAAGGTAAAAAAGCTCTGAGAATTGGATAACATTCAATTAAGCGAGCCTCATCGGTACGTAAAATCTCTCACCAAGGCCTCCAATTGCCTTCCGAGTAGCAGAATATGTTTTCATTTCTCCCAATAGCTCCCAGAAACGAGCAAACTACGGAATTTGCATGCTAATCCGATTGAATTTCCGTCTCTAGAGTTTTATTGAGCACTCCGCTTTTATGAGACTCGAGTCGCAACAAAGCCAGAAAGTGTACATACACATAAAGTGCCTAAACACAACAAAACCAAAATCTAGATTCGCCATTCTGCCATTTCATCGTGCGCCCCCAAAGAAATCCAAGCTTCCTGCGATTCATCATGCGGTCAAATTTTGATGCAGCATTTATCAATGTCACGTTTTACGTTTACATAAAATTTTTAATGGGGAGCTATTCTAGGCGCTCTAACCTGGGAGTCATGCAGTAATGGGTGCCCAATTTTATATCGCCGAGATACCATCGTCGTTCCGCTTGGAGCAACAAAACGCGCACGACGATGATACTTCTCTCTCCTGACCAAAATCAAATTGAGATAATTGCACAGGAATATCCTCCCCCGAGTCCACGTGAGCCTGTGATTGCTAAATAGAACGAGGGACCAGAGACGCACGAATAAGGGGGTTAGAGAGCTGGACCTTTTCAACTTTTGGGGAACTTTAATTTTTTGTTAGACCGTTCAGTTCAAAATATTTCTCAAATAAATTTTTTAGTGGAATTAGAAAATTGAGGTTGAAACTTTTGAAATTTACTGTTGGAAAAAAATTTCTTCAGAAGCTTTAGAAAAAACTATCCTGGTTTGAAAACTTTGGAAAAGCTGGCTGGTTATCTTTTCAAAAAATTTTCTTCATTTTCTAAAGAGTCACTTCAGAGTTTTCCAGAGCTAAAATAACCTACAAATTTCCTATTTTTCCTTAGTCTTGTACCCCTGAAACTTTTGGTAGTTGATAAATTTTCCTTAAAAATTGAAAAAGATTTTTTGGAAAATTCTTTTTTGAGCCAAAAAAATGAAGTTTGCTAAGAAATAATTTTCCAAACAAGAAGTTTTTCACGCATTGAAATTTCCCAGTCGGTGAGTGGGGATTGAGTAGGAGTGAAAGCACGTCCCTGTTGACCTCGGCTAGAATAAATCTACCTGAGTCGCCCGCAAGCGAGTCGAGTAATGTAAATCATTTCGACCGAGTGGTGGGAACCCAGTACCAGCAATCATTAGAGCCAGAATGAAGATAAATCTTTATCGATCATCGGCAGTTCCGACTGTCTTATTTTATGGAGATTTCTCCAATTTGTTTATTTATCTCGCGCTCCGACTTCCGAAACTAGGTCGTGGAATGTAATCGAATAGAGAATGGAATCGAATCACTTGAATAAATCCACATAAATGCCATGCAAATCGCCAAAGTTCAAGGCACTGACGGAATAATTCGGATTTATGGGTGTTTTCGCGCTCGCGACTGCCCTATTTGGATGCAAACAGCTGCAAAATAGCGATATAATGAAAGTTAAGTAGTTTATCAGTGATGAGGCAGTCAGAACTTTTCAAATTCATCTTCGTGATTTACTTTCTGGACGCCCAACTTTTTCCCTTCGCCGAAGAGATTTTCGTGCCGTGGTTCGTCAGAGACGGAGCAGGCTCTTCAAAAGTTTCTAGTGACTAGGGTGCCAAAAAAATTTACCTTAACTACAAAACATTATTTTTAAAATTCAAATTTTGATTGCCTTTTAGTTGTCTTTGTATTTTTCAGCTTAAAAGTGAGCTTAAAAAAGAATGTTGACTTTATTGAATTTTTGGCGCCCTAATAGCAATGACTCGAACACCGAGAACTTCTGGCTGTTTTGCGTTCCGGGAAATTAAAAAGTGGCTTTTAGCGAAAGTGGAAAAGTTTCCGACAGACACGGCGGCCGAAATGGCGCTCTTCTTTGTCTCCCCCAAACGCGTCCTAATTAAACGACTGGATTAACCTTGCCACCCCCTTAATTAACGAACCAACTGCTCCCTGCTAATCTCTGCAAGCACTTTAGTGAGGCTCAAGCGATCCCATTATTTTTAACCTCGTTTTCGTGTTGCGTCATCTGGATCTCTCTCTCTCTCCCGCCTAAAGTTTTATGGTCCGAGCACGTTCCGGGAAATCCGGAAGCTGCTAAACCTGCTATATGGCACTGATAAAATTCGTATAATCTGCAAATGTTATCTAATCGGCTTGCTGTTGCGAGGTGCCCTGGCATGGCATGGTGCAAAAGGTTCCCTTTGTCACCCATGCGCGCAACACAACTGGTGGTGGAGCTATCAGTGCCAACAGCAGCAACAGGTGGTAAATTATTGAAAGTGACATACTCGAAAATGGTAGCGGAGGGAAGGCTGGTCCACGAATTCACCGTCCACTGGAAGGTCATTGAACTTTTCTGGTCTCCTAGGTTCCGAGAAAACATTTTGAGAAGAAAGAAGCTCTGATCCTGACTACTAATTATATTTTTAGCTCTAAGAAAGTGATCCCTGGAGCTTTGAAACTGACTTTTGTTGGTTAAAAAAAACCCTCAATGGACGATTCTGGCCCTTAGAAAGCACTGAAAATTTTAGGATGGCGATCCATATTTTTCAAAGACCTTTTTGGGTGAAATGTTTGACCTCTAAAAAGCCTCTTTCAACTTGAAACAACGATTTTTCGTCCAAGAATAAGTGGCCAGATTTTTTTGTGGACCAGCTATCTACCGAGTTGCTACACGGCGGCGAGCAGGCAATAATGACAGTAAATAAAGATGCTTATGAAAATTACACTTTTTATTCCGGAGCGCCCGCAGAGAGCCTACAAATTCGTCTGTCGTATGGACGGCGGGCTCGGGCGGAGTGAAAAATGGATGATACCTACCAGAACAAGCTTGCGGTGGCAGCGGAAAAATGAGGGTAGTGGAGCTTTTCCGACGAGCCACCGCACATCCCAGAGACTGAGGCTTAAAGCTGCGTAGTTGCTGCATGAAGTCAGATGTTTCCATCAAGGCGACGTCCGCAAAATGCAAATCACACAGTATTTGGTTCTGCAAAAGACAAACACTCGTTAGTCGGCACGTTGGCTTCCATTAGCCACGTAATCATAGTTTTTACGACGTCTAGCGCAGTCGTTGACCCAACAAGTGGCAGAGAGGTACACACAGATGAGGATGGGAGGAAGCTTCTCGCAAAATCAATATGCTTTTAATTGGATTCGATTCGGGAAGCGGTGGCTTATGGGCTTTCTGCCGGATTACGCTCGAGAGGAGCTCATTAAGTCCCCGATTTCTTACCTTGAAGCGACGGGCTCGTTTCTGGTTGGGACCTGTCAGGTTGAGACCACATGAGTTGCAGCGCAGACACTCCTCGTGGTAGTGGTTGTTCTCGTACGCCGGCGACGGTTCTGCAAGAGGGCGAGATAACGAGACCGAGGTTAGCGGTTGCGGGCTGGAATACATTATAGGGCCCCGCTTTAAAAATCAACATTCCCGCCCCGGGCTGCCTGCGAATTACCAACTTTCTTGCGCAAATAAACACAGTCCTCGTCCTTCAGTCGACTTTCGAGACTCGAGAGCGGAGAAAAATCAATCAAAACTTGATTCGGTCTAATGAAGGCGTGCCTAACTAACCCTTGGTCTATTTTGGGACTCCGCAACCCCAAATAGTTGAAGCCGATGCCTCTGCCTTATCAATTTTCTCCAAATGAATTAAATAAATATAAATTTCACATGAAAAATTTAATATCGTCTGTCAACTCCCCGTCCCCGTCTCCGTCCCCGATCCTCTCGTAGAGCCATAGAAAGAAGGGATGCCGGAGAGGAAAGCGACTTGACGTTGTTTGCGGACAGTCTTTCGCAAACAATTATCGGGGCACGAGAAGTAGATGACAAATAAATCAATACGACAGTTTTAATGGGTCGTAAAAATCTTAACAGGCACTGTCGCTGTCGCAAGAATGTAGCTCTTTAATGGCAATTTGACTCAGGTTTGACTAGAAGGGCAACGGGACCTACCTAGAGAAGTTGGTAGCCAAGAAAACTTTCCAAAAATATTTTTTCTTTTTCTTGAATCTTTCTGGTTACTTAGCTTCCCATTCTTTGGGGTTTACGAGCATTCCTTTAAATAACTTTTTTGGTGTAAAACCTTCCCATAGAAAAATGAGCTCAAAATAGCTATGGCTGACTGAGTTTTCAAAGTTTTCACGTCAAAATTGAACATAAAAAAAATTAAATTATTTATCCAAGTTTTGACAGTCCTTTACATTTTTAACTGAGGCTATGGACTGTCAACCCCACTTCCAAACCACGTGACATAATGGTCTAAAATTTGGCTCAAAAGGAATAATTTTTGCGCCCCCTGGTGGTGAGATTGCTATGAATTTTTTAACGTCAATAAAAACCCTTCTAGTAGTTCGGTCTACAGTCACCTCTAGAAACATCCCAAGGTCACCTGCGAAAGTGTTGCCACCCTCATCGCAAGTCCTCGCAGCATCCTTGTCCCATTTTCCCGTGTCTCGTGAGCGCCTAGTGCCTCGTAAGCAAAATGGAATCGTGTACGTGCTATAATGCTATTAAAAAATGTTATTCTTCTCGGTTTAAAAAGCCGAGCTGGAGCGTTTTATGCGTATCATCATTTTTATCACCAGTCAGCAAACGGCGATTTTTCTGCATCATCATATTTAGCAGGCAGGCGTTCATTGTATTTTTTCCCACCGCTGTCGCTCTCGCCCTCGCCGGGAAGCGTCGCAAATTTCCTTCTCCAGATGAGTTTCAAAGTATCGGTGCCAATCAAAAGGGTCGTGGTCGAAGGGATGCAGAAAAAGGTTATCTCTCGTGTATTCACAATTATGACTTGTTGCTTTGTGCTCCCAGTATCGGGATCGGGACCGTTTCCTTTGAAATTTTGCGGTTTCACGAGGAAAGTAAACAATGGGGCCGCTTTTAATATCCTGCGTGCCCGAGTTCCGGGCTTTGTTGGCCTCGCTGATGACGTGATTTTTATTTTTAATCAGAAATCAACTTTTTTTCTGACACTTATATAAATTAAAAACTCAGATTTTGAGGAATCAGGGTTTTTCAAAATTATGAAAAAATCATTTTTAATCTTTTTCATTCAATTTTTTAATTAATCTTAGAAGCCCAACTTTGAAGCCTTCTCAAAAATACTCCGGGTGTGTACTCAAGCTACAAGCTTCGACCATAAGTATTGAGAGAATTGAAGAGGGCCTTACACAATACGAGAAAAAAAAATAACGCAACGAGGATCGTAGTTGTCAGGTAAATTATGCCCCATCTCCATCATCATCATCATCATCGAAATCATCATCATCATTAAATTAATAGGCCCGATGAGCGCTCTAGTGTCTCAGTTCTGCATAATGTAGACAAATCAATAGCACTCGATGCCGCTCCAGTTCGCCTGCGACTCGACGATCCGAGTTGAGAGCCAGCGGTGCAAATTACATCCGCACTCGCCTATTGTTGGCCCGGAACTCGTGGTGGCTGGCCAGTTAGCGGGAAAGTGGCGCGCAAAACACACCTGACAATCGCAAGATGGATGGAGAAGTACATGATTAATTAAGCAATATGGTGGAGACCCATTGTACTCACCAGCACAAATATTTATCGAGAGTAATTTATGTACGTCTGGCTGCCTGGATTATTGATTAGTTTCAATTCCGTAAATTGGCTACACGAGTGTCATTCACTCCTGCCTACACCGATTCCTAATGATAGCTAGCACTTTGCCTGTTTTACATGCCCAATTACGACCCCGTGTGCGTGTGGGAGCCTCAGATGCCAGTGACTGAGCGCCTCGTAAAACATTAAATTTATTATGACGGCGGGCCAGTGGCGTGATGGGGCTTTTCGGCACCCTTGAGATTGAGTTGAGCCCTTGAGCTGTTCTCTAGTGAGGGTTTTCCTCGAATAAGAGCCCCAAGAAGTGACTTTTGAGGCTTTAAAAAATTCTGTTGGCAGCTCTGTCTACTCTTTAGTTAGTCAGAAGGCCTTTTCAGCTCCTTGAAACTTTCACTGCGTCCAAACCGGCTCTAAAGCCACTTCGAAAGATACAAAAAAGTTCTTCAAAACAATCTTTTTCTTCTGAAAAGTCTCTTCAAAGTCGATTAATGGCAGGTAAATTGGCAGAAACAAATACAAAAGTTACGTCATTACCCTAGAATCTGCCCCCAGTCTGTGAACTTGCAATTGAATTACCCAAATCCCGAGTCCCCGGAGAATCAGTCCGTTACCCCCGCCGAAACAGATTAATCTGGGCTTTAGCCCCAATCACGTTAGCCAGAAAAGTTGCTACTTCTCAGGTATCCGACACCTGGAATGCTTAACGGCATTAGTTTGGCATATTTATGATAAACAACATTACTTTATTAAACCTGATGGAAGATATTTCCGCGGAATACTAATGCCCGGAGTCGAGTCACAGGAGAATTCCTCCAGATACTCTCCGGTACGACGAGTGACGTGGCGGGGGAAGGACGAGGACGAGAGTGAGGGCGAAAGAAAAATATATTTTTGATGGCCCCGACTTTGCCTTGGCGTTTATTGAGGTTGCCAAAGAAGTGTTTTTACAAATATTTACATTTCAGTCCAAAACCATATCGTCGTCATAAGCCAAATGGGTTTTATCGGAGATTATGTACGCCCTCAGTTTTATCACGGAACCCCTTCTTTTCTCAGGAGGTGTTAAGCGAGCAGGCTCGAGTTGAACCTTTCTGTCGCCAAGTGCGATATGGCGCGTCATTATGGAAACTTGTTTTACAAATTATCTCGTCGGAAATCGTGCAGGGAATACTTCTGAGACACATCCTCGTGCTCGGCGTCGGGGGAACTTTGATAGAGCAAGAGCCATGGAGGCTGATAGCTAGAGGGTGGTCATTTTTCTTTCAAATATTTGTTTGGTTAAAAAAGCAGCCAAAAGAGTCTGAGCTTGATCAGAATGGGACCCTTTTTTAATTGGTGATTTTTCATGGAGTAAATTTCCCTCATGAAGGGAAATTTAACTTAAAAGTTCCCCAAAAAGGCCAGTGTCAAAATCGATCACGTGAATTTTTGGAACCCCTCTAGTTCCACGGCTGTATCACGAGAGCCCAGAAAGTTGGCCACCGAGGGGAATAGGAGATGTGCGCAGAAAGAATTCAGCTAATTGCTTTGTATCTGCTCCCCCATTAGCTCCGCTGCTACTCATTATTATCTTAATAACTTTTTTAATTAACAATTTGCTTTGTTGCCCCAATTAAGGGGAGTGGGAGTGAGACTAGATCCGTGAGAGTCCCGGAGTCACTTCCAGCACCTCCTCACGACGAGCTCGAGGCAACGACTGAAGTGGGATCGCGGAGCCTAGAAGTTCTAGAAATAAGAGCCTTTGAGTTCTAGAAAGATTCAGATATTTTTTAAAAGTCCTAGAAATCCTTTCCAAAATTTTATGAAAAGCCTTACGTAAGTTATCTTAGACTTCTGAGCCTAAAAGAGGGGTCTGGTAAAGAGCCTGAGGAGATTCTTTGAGCTCTTGAAACCTTAAATAAGTCTCCAGGCTCCATCATTGGGCTTCTTAAAGTTCCATAAAATTACAAGAGCCGAAGAAATTTTAAGTGCTCTCACGTCAGTCCCATTACAAAGCACTAATCCTTCTCGGAAAAATTACCCAAAGAGGGTTAATTGTATGCAATTCTCCTGTCATTGAACTCGCATACCAATTACTCCGCGCCCACGCCCCAGAGCGAAGCCAGCTAGTGTTTCCGAGGCGCACATCCAAATTATTTAAATTATTTCAAAAGACGAGATTATTCGCCTGGGATCATCATCTCGCGCGCTTTGACTAAACATTCGGTATATTAAATATGAAAAACGTGCCATTAATAAGCAGAAAGAAACAATTTTGCGCTCTAAACACACATCATCTACCCTTCCCTTCGGAGACTTAAAGGTTCTCCCCGCTCCTCCCATTACTCACGAAGGCGAGGAAATTTCATGGCATCGCATCGGCACGGAGGTATACACTTTTCCCGACATAAAGGTTAATGCTTGCACGATTAAAGGATTTTATGAAACGTAAATTTTTCCCACCGAACCGAAAGCCGAAGACCGAAGTCTATTGCGAAAGTTTAGGGTTCAGGCGCTCTCAGCCGTTTTTCGAAAGTTTGCAATTTTCATTTTCAGGTCATCACATTAATGAAATTCAATATCGCTCTATTCACGGTGCCGACGCCGAGCAAATTTATGTGCTAATCTATACGTTACATAATTCAGGCATAGACAGCTCGTTCGTTTCGGATCGACATCGAACAATGGGACACAATGAAGGATGATGATGATGTTAGCGACCTAATTCGATCATTAAATATTTCAAGTATTTATGAGGAAAAAACACTGAAATGAAATTCCTCGAGATGTGCTCTTTCACTTCTGTTCCGGCGGTCGGCGCGCACAATTGAAGTGAATGAAAGGGAAGTGCCGGCAGGGGTGGTGCTTTTGGGGGTGGATATTTTAGAATTTTTTCCCAATCCATAGAGTTTATTTATCAGTTAATTTATCTCTGAACAACAATAAAACTTAGAATTAAGGTTTCTCACGAGACAAAACTCAAACTATAAAAATTGTAGAATTTTCAAAAAACCAGTTTTTGAGATATTCAAAAGACAAAGCCCCTTGGTTCTTCTTGGAAAACGTCCTTTAGCTGTCCCTCTAGAGAACTGACTCTATGGTCTCGCACCGAAAAACATCCCTGCCCCATGGCACCCGGAACGGCGTGAAGATATGCACTCTCACATATTTCTCCGTATTAATCATAAATTCTAGAATTCCTAGAAGAGCAGGCACGGCCTTGGCTGCTGGCGGAAACTCGATCTGCCAATGGAACGGTGTGTTTGAGTTACGTTTCCAGAGAAAAATGTTCCCCTTGATTAAATGTCAGACAGCCTGGCCTATGGTGCAAGAATTGGAATCATTTACATAGCCATACGCAGGCTTCTGGCTTCACAAGGCGACGCCGATGTCGACAATGAATGTCTATAAAAATGTAAATAAATGCCAACATGAAGGATGATGGAAGTGCATGCGGAAAGTGCACTTCCGGAACATGGAATCCGTTGCATGCGGGTCGAGTGTACGGCGTGCTTGGGCACTCGGAAGTTCGGCAGTTGTGGGACGGCTCTTGGCAAACTTGAAAGGATCGTTTTCAGGGGGGAAATTGAACGAAATTACGCGCAGCTTTGTGACAAACTGAGGCAGCAAATAGGGAGCTCCAACTTGCTCCAATTTCTTTTGTGCTTTTCGTTCTGCAGCAACTTGAGGTTTTTGACACGTAAAAATTTTCTGAGTGGCTAGAAAATCGTCAAAAACAGCTCTAGAAGCTTTAGTGACTCTTAAATTATTCTATGGATGACCTCCTCGTGACCTTATGGATAGCTGATCTCTTAGTATTGAGAATTTCAGGTTTTATTCAAAATATTTGGGACTGGGAAGCCTCGGAGATTTCTTTGAAAAACTTTAAAAATTGGCTTGTAGTTCTGAAAGTCTTTTTCTGTTTTTTTCTGTTCAATTTAAATATTTTAGGCTATTTTAGGCGAATATGCCAAGGCTATTCCGGTCATAGAAGCACGAGAATCCATCTCCACCCGACCTAATAGGAGCCAAGAGCCACCCAGAAGGCAGAAACTAACGGCTACATGGCCCGGCGAGAATAACCTTCAGAACGACCGATTTTCCCAAATTAATAAGCCGTTTTGCCACTCAGCCGCCCAAGCGTGAAGCCGCCTGAGTTAACATGATCTGGTCCAGTAACAGATGTATTTAGCAGCTCTGTGAGACATCCTGCCTGAAGGGAATTCGCTCATTGTTTTGAAGTTCTCCTCTCCACTCCAAACTGTAACTAAACTTCTCATTCTGTTGCATGTTTCCAACTTTGTGGCACTTTTCATCTCCCCCTTTCCCCCTCCCCCCCTCCAGACTGGCAAAAAGGTATGTCATGGAGTAGTTTTCGTGAGCCCCTCGACTCGTCCTTGAGAGGTTTCAATTACACATCCTTGCGCTAGCACGAGAGATACCCGGGGTTCGGGGTGAGAGCCTCACCATCAAAGATTCAGGAGTTTCGTGTCGGACGGCAGTTTCAATTAGGAGTACATACCTATGTTAATGTTCATTACAGTTCGAATTCATCGCCACATTCCGTAAACACATTGCCGTTTCCTGGAACTACGATACAGCACAGTTGAGGCCCGGATAATGTTCTCATTAGCAAAGTTGTTTGGGGGGGCAATCTTTGTCACTCTTTTTGCGCCTTATATGTTCACTCGCGAGTCGTCGTGGGCTCCGGATCCGGAGGGGCATGCACCATTAAGTATTAAATGATGTTTCAAAAGAGTTGAATAACATTATTTATGCACCATTTTCCGTGAATACATGAGAGTGCTCACTCGCGCCTCGCCTGTTGCGGCCCTACTCACTCAAAATGTCTCGGGACTTCCGTGTAAATGCTCGTAAGTAAGTAAGCAGTTTCATTTAGAATTCAGTAAAAGCTTTTGTTTTCCGTGTTTTCCAACCTAAGTAGCTAGTCAGTCACTTTGGGGCCTGTCACTTGGCATCCCGGGCCCTTATCTCCTGCTTTCGAGTCTTTTCCAAGTCTTTTCTGGAGGAATAAAAGTGCTGCGAGTCCTCTTAGCGCATTATTCAACTATTCTAATAAACACGTACCGAGTTAATGGTACAGTGCTGGCTCAAAAAGTGTCTCCCACTGTCTGATCTCATATTGTGTAGCTTTCCTCGCACACTGACTCGACTACTCAGAGCAGCAGCGCGCGTTCAAGGATCCCGTGAGTGGCTCTCTTCTCTCAGCTCAGATATTGTTTATGTTTCGTCCTGATAACTCCACGGAGAGTCGTTCTCTCTCAGCTCATATCTCTGTATGTGCGAGGCTTTCACGTGCGACGACGAGGTCGGCGAGCTCACCGAGATGAAAATTTTACACATCCTAGCGGGCCCAATCTTGCGTGCACGGATATATGCTCGTACGAAGCGCAACTTTTGAATCAATATTGCGTTACGAGTGGCTCACGCTTGGGCTCCCGTGTACGCGAGAGCGAGCCCATGCTTGGGTAGGCACAGTACCCTAATCGTGATAAACAATCCTTTGCGTACGTGTATCTCTGGCTCCCGAAATCGCGGCTGATAGCAGAAAGCTCCCGGAGCTTTGACGAGATTCATTCACAAGTCGGAGCTTTTTTATCAGGAGCTTTAAGCTCTTGAAGTTAAATAAAAATTTACCGACTCTTAAAGTCTTTTTAAATTTTTATAATCAAAATCTCGGAAGCCGAAATTTTCGAGAATTTTTAACGACTCATTTTGAAAACTATAAAAAATCACTCTGAAGTCTTGAGGGACTTTGAATAAAACTTTTCTACAAAATAAAGGAAAATAGATAATAATTTTTATCAACATTAAATTCAAAGCAAAAGGCTATGCCGACCTCTTGAAGGCTTAATTTTATTTTTTCCTTGAGTTTGAGGGAAAATATATATTTTTAAAAAATATTATCAGGAAATTTTTGGACTGAAAATTATTTTTAAAATTTAAAATAAGTCCAAAACATCTCTTTTTTTTGAGCTTTTTGATGTCTGGAAAACTGATGTTTCACAAAATAAAGAAAATAGTCAATTTTCCTTCCACGTTTTTCCAGGAAAATTTTTGAAAGTAGGTGAAAATGAGGATCGTCCCCAAATGAAAGCTTTTAAAAGGAGCAGCTTTGGTGAACTTGCAGCCATGAGCTTGAAAGCTCGCCTACGTGTCCTGAGAGCCTTCCGCCAGATGGCGCTCGCGAGAGGAAGAAAGAAAGTGGGAGGGCAACTTACCGGTTTGGGTGCTGGAGTCAAAAAAAGTGCTCGTCGTCTCAATGAACATGGTTCCCACGGTCCCGTCGGTAATCTGTGCGCACGAATCCCTTCTCCCGCGATATCTGCGGTCGGGAACACTGCTTTAATATTTACACAACGTTGTAATTGGGGGGGAAATGGAAAAAGCGGGAGGAAACAAACCTCTGGACGTCGTCGCTTTGGGAGCTCTGACGACGAAAGTTGCGGCACCGGATCATCTCCTCTGTCGTGCTCGTGCGTCGGAAGCCACGCGCTATGAGAATCTCCTCCGTCGTTGACTGTCTCCGGACTGCACGCTCCTGGCGTATCGTAATCTCTGTGGGTGGAATGGGGCGGGCTCCCGGACTAGGATCCCTAAAAGTATTAATTGAATGGTCCCCGACAAATTAACTTGATGAACACTGAGGCCTTACCTGGAGGAGCAGCAGCTGCTGGATTCCGGGGAGCGCGGGGACCTTGCGGCTTGGGATGATTGTCTTCGAAGGCGACCTCCCCGGCGCGGGCTGATGTCTCTCTCCGGGTTTCGGTCGGGCGAGAGGTGCGTTCTGGAGTCTCGTCTTCCTCTGGAATTCCATGAAAACAGCATTTAACCCTCAACAGCAAGGTTTCGTCTTTTTCTAGACAATTTCAAATTTTTTAGATTGCTTTTAGATTTTTAGGTCTTTTAGATTGCTTATCTGACTTTCTAACGGTGTATGGTTCATATTTTTATCATGCATTGTTCGGAAGTTAGAGCTGATTGAAGAAAGAAAAACGTGATTTTAATTTTTTTATTGACTTTGGCGAGCCCTACTTCCCTTCTCTTCGTTGATAGAGTCTTAGTTATGTTCTATGATCTGTTAAATTTGACTATAGCTACAACATACTAAAATTTAAGCTCAATCGGATGAAGCATAAAAAAGTTTCATGTCTCAGAAAGCCCCTCTTTCTTCGACCTTACTCATAAAATTTCATTAGAGGGTTAACACGAGCTTCTTCTTCTCAAAAGCCCTGGAAAATGAAAGAAAGGCTCACCTGGAAGCGCTGTCGGGGCTCAAGCTGTCCCTCCTAGCCTGCCTCTCAGACCCCTCCCCATCGGGACTGACAGCAGGCTGGGACCCCCTTCGACTCCACCCTCCCGGGGGCAAGCAAGACTCGTCGTAGGCCGTCGCCTGTCTCTGCAAACGCGACAGCCGACTCGCCGTTCTGTCGGGACTCGCACCTGCCCGCGAGTCCCGTCTCTTTCGTCCGCACTGCGTCGTCGAGTCCCGTCTTCCCTTTGGGGGTGCAGTGGGACTGGTGGCGGGAGGCGTGACTGAGCTGGTGATGATTGTCGGAGTTGGAAGAGCCTGGCAGGCAGTGTCCACGAGGGTAGCCTGCGTAAAGAGCATCTGGGGAGCCGAGTCGGAGGCAGTGGAGCTCGTGGAGGGACGCTGCTCCTGCCGGAATGCGGGAAACTCGTTGGCAGCGAGCGAGTCCCGGCGTCTCCGGCCCACGCCAATTTTTGGAGAGGTGATGCAGGGTCCGATTTGGGAGTCACGACGGGAGACGCGCTGACTGGAGTCTCCGGAGCCTCGTCGGTTGTTCTGAAAAAAGTCCAGAGTGAGCTCGAAATCGGGGAATGCAACGGCTAAAATTTTTTTCAGGTAAAACTGCATTCTCTACTCTAAATTTTTGACCCAGAATCCAAAGCTAAAATGCCAAACAGGGCAGGTGATTTTCAATACAAAATTAGCCTCGAAAAACGTTCGCCTTTCGAGAGAAGTTCTCAAGTTCTCGAGTGCCAGGGACAAATTAGTCAAAAGGAGCCGCCTTACCACTCTGTTGTTGTAGTAATCGGAGGAAGGGGCGTTCTCGTCCCCCCTGTCGATCGTCTGGTTGTATCCCTTCCACATCCGGACCAGCTCGGACGCCTGCGAGTCCCTGGACTTGATGCTCTTCGTGATGCCCGAGTCGGCGCTGCTCTCCCGTCTCTTCTTCATCGACGCCGTGCCCTGGTTAGTCTCGTTATTGTTCCGTCCCCACGGCAGACTACGAGCCAGATCCGCAAGTGTTTCTCTGCGGTTCAACTGCGGCTTCTGCGTTCGCTTCGACCCGCCGCCACTCCACTCACGCAAAATGTCTGTCAGCTGAGCCAGCGAGCTCCGTCTTCTGCGGTTACCTATCGAAATTATGAGAGGGAAATTATGAGCTTTGTAACACTGCCACTTTTCCCTCATCCGTGAAAGTGGGACAAAGATTGAGCAGGAGATGGGGATTGGGTGGAAAATTCGTAGACAAGCAGGGGGAACGTCGTGTTGTGCTAAGTCGCGAGGATCTGATATGAGTGTTTATGCTAATGAAGCGTGGATTAGGCGAACGACTGGTATCTCGTAAAGTTTCTTGAGGGATTTTTGACGTTTCTGAAGCTGACAAGGCTAACTTTTTGGCAAAATTGTCTCAATCCGACAAAACCAGAAGATAAATGGATTATGAAGGGCCTCAGAGAGTCTTCTTGTTAAATAGAAACGAATCTGGGCTTTCCTCATGGCTTTGGAAGCTTTAACAAAGGGGAAATGAGGAGAACCGAGAACGTCATTTATTCTAAATTTTTCCAAGATATTCTGAAAACTGAAAATTTCCGGAAGATTTTCTCAGAGAGATGTTCAAAAATCTTTGGAATTTTTGGCGGCTTTTGAGGCCCTTTTGGCGGTGTTTGGGCTTCCTTTGCTGGTCAAAATTTGCTTTCAAAAGCTCAATTCCCTCTAGTTCCTAAGCGTTATGGTTTAAAGAGATGGCTTCCAGGAACTAAGCTCGTAATTCCCACTCCTCCTAAGAGGTGCGAGGAAATCACGTCGAAATCGTTCGCGGGTCGTTGAAAAGTTAATCTGCTGGTATCGTTTATCATCGACGGATTATCGAGATGCCATACTGCCATTGCCACACGAATGCTGTAATCAGATTTGGCTCCGGTTCCTCGACTTTGGGCACATTACAAGATCGTAGGCACACACATTTACATAACGGCTTTACATACCGAGTGGAGGGGGTGATATGTCAGCCGGGGGCGATGAGCCATTGTCAATTTGGGCTGCGGAATCCCTTCTGCCACCCAATCGCTGTCTGATGGTTGACTCCTCCAGCTGGAAACAAATAATTACGGAGCGGAATCAGATTCGTAGGAGTCTATTATTACCACATCTAATTATTAAAATCATCCGAGATTATTCTCTTGCGTACCTGTTCTCTAATTATGTCATCCCATCCGTTTCCACCTTGCCAAACAAGTCCCACTTGATGCGACATAATTGGTAGATTACACACAAAGCAAATAGCCGTCATTGTCCTGCAAATATACGAGAGATCATGCGTGAGGGAAAAAGCCTCTAATTGGCTGGCGTGTGTTTAGTTTAGCTGAGGCACAAACACGAACTTGCAGTTAAAATGTGAGAGGTGTGGAAGCTGGTGAGCAATTTTAAACTTCATTTCCGGTCTCGGGGATCTCGAACTTTAAAATGGCTCGCAAGCACGATGTAGAAGATAGCGTGATAGCATGAATGTTTACATGAATGTGCTCGCTCCATCAATGGGCCCGAAAAGGAAACTTTGTCTACTCCAAAATGCTCAATCAACTGTGAACTCGAGCAGCGATATATTTGCATATGAATGGGTTTTTCTATGTTACAAAAGACTCTGTGCAGCTGCTAGAGGGTGCAAGTCTACTAAGTTGCTTCAAAATGCAAAATATGTGCAAAATGGCGGCTTTGAAACCAAGTGAAAATAGTTGTAACCAAAGCAGAAATTTAAAGACCTCGTTTAACCCATTTCGGACCGTAGTTTTTTTTCAAAAATTAACAAAAAAGGTTGAAGAAAAATTAAATCAATTTTCAAAATTCAAGCTGATTTTTTTGAAAAAAATTTTTCAAAGAAAAAGACTGGTAAAAAGGGTTGGAAAAATTTTTAAAGTTTAAATTTAAAAATCCAAGTTGATTAACCTTTTTTCACTCTGGACTTGTCAGCAGTATTTTTATTCTTAAACTTAAATCAAGCAGCATTTGTAAAATATTTTTATGGATTTTTTAAATAAAGAAACAAAATTATGTGAGTTCTTAGCTACAGTCTGCAAATGAAGGCTTTGTGAAGCATTTGTGAATTTTCAAATTGCATAAAAAGGTCAAAAGGAAACCCTATCCTCCGACCGAAATGGATTAAAGCTATGTAGGTAAAGCGCCTGCTATTCATTCTGCAAGACCTGGGAACGGAGACCACTTCATGAAGCATTCACGACTAAAACCGAGCTCGAAGCAAGAAGTGGTTTCCATTCTGCGAAGCCTCAAAGCACAAATTATATGCAAAAGACCCCATTTCGCATCAAACGGCCCTAATTCGCAAATTGGAGCTGAATGCAGGCCTGGACGTCCGTCATTCGAGTTTGAATACAGTATCAAGAGTGAAAAGGTACTCAGCCGACTCGTGCTGAGCACCGTTTTTGTGAAGTGAGAGCTTCAACTACCACTAGGCACTTGCGAAACGTGAACGTGATATGACTGGCGAGGAGACATGCTCTGGATGCAATATATTTTCATTTATGACTTGTTTTTATGTCGCTCGTTTTTGTTTGGGACTCGGGAGCCTCCCGTCTCTCTGCGGATGGAAAACGTGATGCAATCGCGGTTTTTAGTTTTAGTTTTTCAATTCGATTCCGCACTCCAGCACTTCATTACGAGTTTATGCATTTAGGATTCTCTTTTAGCACGTCCCCGCCTGCTGTTTCTCGCAAAATTGATTGACAGATGCCATAAAGTCGAACAATGCGAGCAGCATTTTTAATGGAATATAAAACGAGTTTACGACACGCAGCCCCCTTTCTTCTTCGAAGCGCGAAGGACGGCGGAAAACAAACCGGGGGCCCCGTCTGGGTCCGCTTGTGCTCCCAAGGAAACTCCAAAGGTACGAGAAAGTTTTGTTTTCCACTTTGTCGCTTCTCTCTCTCGCTCCCCCCGCGCCATCCTTTGTCTGCGTAATTCCCCCCGTAATGTGAATAATCATTTTCAATTCCAGACCATTAATCACTGACGGAGGCAAGACAGGAGCGCCAGAAGGAGGAACCTCGTCAGGCTTAAAAAATTTTTGCGATATCATGATAAATTCATGTACTTCGGGGGACGATTAAATTAGGTTTAATCAATTTAATAGCTGGTACCTGGGCCCAAATGAAGAGCTCGTAGCTGGGACTTCATCGTCAATTAATGCAGGTACAGTTGCGTAGGTAGAAAAGGGGTCCAGTGGGTTTCTAGTGGGACGATCACCTCATTTTTACTCTTGGGGTGCCGATTTTTCAGTTTTGTGAAACCCTTTTCATCATAAAAGACACCCACTTTGACTCTGAAAGCGTCCTTCTTGTTCACAGGGCATCTTTTTCAGCTCTAGAGCCAAACATTCTGGTCCAGAGACGCCCAATCTAATTTTAAGGGCACCCTTTTCAATTTTGAGGGCGCTACGTTAATCTCTGAGGGGGCAAAAATTATTTTGGGGGTGCCTGATTCTGATTTTGAGATTTTAAGAAGGCGCAAAAATTACTACGGAGAGCCCCTGGATGTTAAAACCCTAGCTACACCTCTGTTCAAGGTATGTAAATTGAAAATCGAAGTGCTCGCAGTTAATCAATTCTTCGGATTCCTCGATGAAGGGAAAAAAAATGCTAATTGGCATCCATCAGGAAGGGCCAGTGGTTGTCCGGGAGACAGCAATTATCGTACATTGTGCGAGGTGTTTAATTAGTGCAGTGTCGCATCAGAGGTAAATTGAAGCTCTCACAGTGATTGGTGTCTCTGTTACATGGAATGAGGTCGTTGTCGTCGCAGTAAAATTTGCCAGTGAGTAATGAAAAGTGTTGCCTAGCGAAGGAAATGTGACATCAGCAAATTAACCAGCTATGGCTGCCGGCTGCGGTCACGGACAAATACGGAATCAATCATTCTGAATATTTACGGAGAGAGGAATTCAATTAAACGGCATTACAGGCGCTTCAGCCACATCAAAGGGCGGGGGTCGTCCGCTCTGCAAAGTGGTTTAATAACCGAAATGCCTTTGAAGCCGTCATCGGATTATAAACGGGGTACCCAAGGGCTTCCAGGGGTGTATCTGAGTTTTTAATAAAGAAGGGCTCCATTTAAACAAGGAAAGGCTGCCCTTTTCTGATTGAAAGGGGTCGCTAATTCAAAGCTAATGGTCCGAATCCAAAGAAAGGGGTCTTTAATTTTAAGAAAAGAGCCTTTAATTTTAATTCTAGGGCCCAAATTTTAAGGTGAGAGCCCAAAACTCAAAATTAAGGGTTGGAATTTGAAGAGAGAGGACCCAAATTTATATGTAGCGGTTCCAAACTCAAACTGGGGATCTCTAATTCAAGGAAAGTGGTCTTAATTCAAAGCTAGGGCTTAAAATCAACAGCTTTGGTCCCCACATTTAGAGCTTGAGGTCCAAATTTAGAGATAGGGGCCTCCTATTCGAAGCCAAGAACTTAGATTTTGTAGAAAGTAGACCTATTTTCGAAGAAAGAGGTTTTACTTCCGGAGGTAAGGCCGGAGGTAACTATGAACTTGAGAGACTAAAATTAAAAGATATTGCCCCCAACATAAGTTGATACCCCTCTGGGGGCTCCCCGGAAACAGTCTCGCGTGCATGAAAAAAATCATTTACACAAAGCAACTCAGGAGAAGCAAACAAAATGCGTTTTTGCGGCTAAGAGCATCACAAAGCACGAACTAAAGCATACAGAAGAGAGAATCAAAGAGACCAATGTCAACAAAATGTAACCTGTAATGACGCAATTTTGCCATATTTCATAATTATTATCTCTCGGCGGTGCTCCAGGACTAGAATTTCGACTCGACTGAAGCTTTTGGTGCTCCCAGTGCAGAAGGTACGGTAAGGCCTCTTCTCAATCATAACATCTCTGCTCTTCTGCTTAATCTCACGGCTAATTAATCAAAAATGTCTTCGCCCGCTGTTTACACTTTAGCTCTCAGGAGATGACGGAAAAGTTTTGCGGTCGGCTGATTGTTCGTGGAAGGGCGGGCAACACTTATTCATGTAAATACACGAGTAGGTATATAGGGGTTATGTATAGGGAACATCTGAAAATTGGAAAGGAAACAAAAGGTATAATGACGGACGAATCTTAAACTAATATACCAAATGATTAAGTATCCTTAGCCTAATTGTTTTAGCCTAAAGGGCCATTCAATTTATTCAAATTGCGAATTCAAATTTATTCAAATGCCACAAAAACAATGGGCGACTCGCTTTATTTATTATTGCGGCGACTTACACTGGTCCCAAAGTGGCGTGCTCGGGAGAGGGAGGATGGGCAGGTGGGAGAGGGTGGTGCGAAAAATATCCAGACGGACGGACAGACTTTAAAGCGACGACTCCCGGGCTAGGGTTGGGCTCGGGTTGGTCGATTTGAGATTCAATCATCTTTATTCGATTACGTCAGGTCGGCTGGGAAACGAGCAAGTCGACTATTTCCGAAAGGTACCAGGCAAGTGTTTGTCGTACCTTTTGCCTGAGACCCGGGACGAGGATGCGACAGAAGGAGGACAAATACGAGGACACTCTCTCGTGTGGCTTTCATCTCCTAATTGAAATCAAATCATGGATCAAAAGATAGACGAGCTACAAAGATACATACTTGATGTCGAAGACGGACTTGAGGAATGCCACTGTCACCACAAACAACAGTCATTCCATTATGAAACCGGGTCGGGTCGGCAGCGCAACTGCGTCTTCCCCAATTCTTCTTAACCAGTGGCGGAGGCAAAGGAGGGGCCGAGCTTATCTTAAATTTTTAAAGGGGCACTTCTGTTTTGGGGACATCCAACGTGGTTTTGGAGCAATCTGGGGATCTTCTAGGGATCTAGGCATCTTCCGTATTTAGTTCTTCGAGACGAATGTTGGCTCTTGAAGCCTCTACTTAGGTTCTAAGGGCTCCCATTGCAGTTCTAGAAAGGCTGTATTAGGCTTTGAGAGCAACTTTACCAGCTTTGCGGATCTAGAGGCCATCCAATTCTGTACTGAAGTGGCTGAAGTGAAAATGAAAATAGAGCCCAGCTACGCCACTGAGCATTCCCCCAATTCCACCCGAGTTCATGTCGCCTCGGATTGGTCCGTGTTGAAAAATTAACGTTTACAAGCCTAATTTAGCTGCCGACACTCGAGTCTGCTTGTAAAACGTTTTTCTCTCGTGCTCTCCAAGAGAATGACAACAAAGTGGCTCCCCCAAAGCAGGTCTTTAATTAACAGCACTTACGCTGCGTTCCAAATGGAAATTCCGCTGACGGGCTCGGGTTTTGGAAAACGAAAGTTTTAATGGCATTACCATTAAGTCTACACGTTGCGGCCGGGCATTCTGCTCCTGTGGCTAGAGGTGTAAACCGTAATGCCCTACATCTATTTAATTATCAATTTACCAAATGAGCATCTGATAAACTTTATCACGCCGCATCTCATGGACACACGAGCTCGTGTGGAGTTTGTGGCAAAGTTTACCTTTCTATGGGCCCGAGCTTGTTTTTGGGCAGCCCGTTTTAAACTCGCATTAGACCTTCATTACTTAATTAACCACATTCGGCGGCCGACTTGGGTTTCGAGAGAGCGAGGAGAGCCTCAGTTGCGGCCCTGCTTTCCCACACACAGCCATTATTATTATTTGCCGAGAGAAACACGAGCTACATGAGGAAGGTGTTTTTGACGTCCTATCAGAAAGTTGAGCAAAAGATCGTTATCATGATTGAATAACCATTAAGGTTGTGTCTTTATTCAGTGCCTGGCTTGAGCGTACGAAATATGAGCAAGCGCTTCGAGATTTCCCCAAATACCCACCGACTAAGGCTGCAATTATTTATGGGACCGAAATAGCAAATTAATTGACGTGCGCCTCTATTTTCTATTTCCATTAATTTCTCCGTATTTTGGCTCAGAGCCTCTGTCGATGATGCTCTCGTGCTTGAAGTTTCTCTCAAGAAAATTATTTACCTTTGAAAGTTGAAGAAAGAAAGCGCTTCCGGGAACCAAGATTCTGCAAGATACCTTTTGATTGAGACTTAACGATGAAAGATAGAACTTCAGGGACATGACATACCTTTCAAGGAAGAAGTCTTTTGCCATAACATACAGAATTTCAAAAAGAATAATAAACTAGAGATTTATTTAGGGAGGTATTTAGGGTTTGAGTAAGCCCCCTTCTCCTTGCAGATGTAGCTTATTGAGGATTAAGGCGTTTCCTTGGTGCTCAAAAATATATTTGGGCTATTTAGGCAACTTCTAGTTCAAGTTCAGAGTCTTCTGTGCCACTTTGACCCAGGATTAGGCCAGGGCTGATTGTGTTTTCTTGGGCCTTGAAAAAAATTTGGGTCAAAAAATTTTATTGTGCCACTTCAAACTCCTCTAGCTATACGATTCTCTATGGTAATCCATAATTCACTGACACGGCTATAACCGGAGATAACTTTGGCCAACATATTGAAAACTCCTCCACCCCGTGAATCCTGAGAGCCATAAAAGTCGTTCCTGCGACGTATTTCAATAAGCAAAATATTACACATACTTACTTCCGTCTGTACTCACTTCACATCTGCGCTCAATGATCAGATTCCGACACGACAGAAACATCCATATCCCACATCGTTCGAGTCACAGACACGCGAGAGAACAGGAAAATTGTTTGTGTTTGCCAACTTTGACTGATCTTTATTCATTATTCCAGCATCGTCACGAAGCTCGCGGTTTTGCACGCGCTACTTGGCACACAAAAAGCGGAAGAAAAGTCTAGCTAAGCTGACAATGACATGACGATTTCTCCTATTTATTTTGGGCGCCCCAACAAGGTGTTTTTTTCGTGTGAGCCTCCAAAATAGACACAACAATGCGAGAAAGATATCATTATTGGATAAAAAATTCACCTAACGCAGCACATTACATGGGTCTGCTTGTCGAGAGTAAGCGGATTTGCGCTTACGACTGGTACCTCGTGATTGATTGGGCCCCATTTGCCGATTCTTATTAGTTCATTTCGCTAATATGCTGAGGAGGGAGATTCATTGCCGCCATTATCAGTGCAAAATGCCGAAAAAGAGGATGAATAAGGAGTTAGTTCAAAACATTCAACAAGATGTAATAAATAATCATTAATTTGTACGCGCGGTCGTGGAGACGAGAGTCGAGGCATATGGGCCCGAACAGGCAGCAGCATCTGGCAGACACAATTACTAAATTGTTCGGAGGGGTACTTTTATTCGGGCTAACGACTGTTACTGCGAGTTTGCGGGAGACAGCAATCATCCAGAGCGCAGTAAATGAATCACAGCTCCGGACCAGATGCGGCCTGTGCACTGATTTGTCGAGCTCCTGCAGGGTGCAGTAACGAGGTGGGGAGAGGGCGTGGGATCTCAGACTCGTACCAGTTCGTAGATAGGAAACTTGACCCATATTAAGCACGTAGACTTAACATGCTTTTTTGTTGTGAGCCCTCCCATGATTCCCTTTCTCCACCGAAAAACCCCTGTCTGAGGTCTTATTTTCTTTCCCCTTTTATTTTTGAGTGAGAGATCTAGGCCATTTATGGGTCTGAGATTTTATTAATCCTAAAAATGAGGACAATATTTGGCCTGAGGTGAAGTTTCTTCTCTTCAGGATACTTGGAAACCATTATTTGAAAACAAAAAAGCTTTTATCAGTCTGTGGTATCCCTCATCTTAGGACACGTAGACGTAATTTTGGTCCTTTTGTGGGAAAAAAAAGTCTTCAGTCTAGGTACTCCTATGAGTCAGAGAAGCTGCTTTCTAAGAAACGAACGATTGGGCAAAAAGCTTCACGGGTCTGGGGGCGAGGCCCATTGTCTGGGCGTGTCAATTTTAATCAAGCGCCGCGATGATGAACCCAGCAGGATATTCAATTAGGCCGGGTTATTAAAAAGTTCATCCTCCATTGTTTGCCGTTGCATAATTTCCATCAAATCCCGGCCCTGCACACTGGGGTAATTAATTTTTTATCCGGGAAAAAAAGAGCCTGCGTCAGGAATCGCATGTTAATGGCGTGGATCGGAAAAGTCATGAATTTTTCGCAATAACTTAAAAGTTTATGAAAGAGCATGTCAGCGATGTGAAGAGAGTACAAAAGGGGGAAGGAATTTGGGCTTTCAGGAGCTGTCAGTACACCCTAACCCTGTATCAATCACAATTTGTGTAAGCCGCTGTTCCGTCGTAAAATTGCGAAAATTGCAAGGCGCCTTTACGAGTCTGAGGCGGAAATTGATGGCCACAGGGAAAAGCTTTTAAGGGGCTGGGGGCGCTTGACATGATATTATTTACGATTCAATATTCCGATGCCGACTCGATTTCGCAGTCGAGTTGGCTTTATGATGTTTGAACTTTGGCAACAAAAAGTAACCGGGGCGCAGTGGAGCCCAAACTTCCGAGAGGCACTTTTTAATTCTCTCCCCATCATCGGCCTGGATGGCGTCTTCTGCTGCCAACTGGCGATATGGAAAAACGAGAATGAAAGAGCCCTAGAGAAGCAGGTCATGCAAATATTCCAATTTATGCAAACGCTCCCATTGATTACGGGAAAAATCAACATTGACTTTGACACGAGCCGCATGGAAGGATTCTCGTATCGGCAAATATGAGCTCTCAAACGGTGCATTTGTGCTCGTGAGGGCAAAGGGATCAAACACGACTTGTGTGCTTTGAGGGAGTGAATTGCGTTATGATATGAGTCTAGTGACTGGAGAGTAATGCGTTTTCATGATGCTGGTTGAGCAATTTAAGGGCTTGTTTGGGTACCCCCTTCACTTTACTCTGAACTTAAATAGTCTCTAGAAAGGACATGAATGCTTTAACTACCTCAGGTTGCCAATGACTGGCTCCAGAGCCTTTATTTTCAGACAGTTGTCTTCTTTTGACAGTTAAGGACACCCAATTCGGGTCTAAGGGGTTCCAAGGCTTCCAGTTAAGTTCTGATGACGTCTATTTTACCTCTAGGAGGTGCGTTTTTGAGTTCTGAGGCTTCTTAGTACCCTCGTTTTAGCTCTAAGGGCACTTCTTCTTATACTACGAGGGTTACTTTCTCTCTACAGAAGCCGTGTCTGCTTGTAGAGGCATCCTGGGGTACTATATTTTGTCTTGAAAGTCCTCTTTTAGCTCTGAGAGAGCCAATTCGGCCCAAGAGGCGCTAAATTTAACTTTAATAGCTTTTTTTAAATCTATGGGAGAGCTTACTTCAGCTCAAAGGTTCGGATTTCAGTCTCAGAAGCGCAGAAGGTCCCATTTCAGCCATTTCACTGTTGCCTCCTGGAAGAGCATCTTTAGGACTATAACTATCCGGACTCTAGACTCGACTATGAGCTCAGGAGAACCAATAAACCAGCTCCGTTTCTCGCACGAATAAATATTAATTGAAACAATCTTTCCCAGGAGATGATAATTAAGTTAATCTCACAGAGAGGCAGCAAACGAAACACGATCTGTGACGGCATAATTAAAATGAGCCTCGCTAAGTTTGCGTAAGTTTACCGCATCCCGACAACCTCACAACCAGTTCCAGCCGTCGGTATCTACTCTCTAGGGTACCGTAAACGAGCTTACGCTCTAAAGTTACATCATCATCACCCGTTGCCGGGTCTCTCGAAGCGGAAATGTCTTAATTTATTAACAAAACGAATTCGGCGGCTCAAAAGTCGGCCCCAAATGAAACACAAATAAAAGAAATAGCAGCAGAGTGGAGTGAAAAGGGGGGAAACTTGTTGACTTTGCCGAAATGAATGAGTAAGCGTCAATTGAAGGCTTCCATCACCTCTTTATCCCCGCGTTCTTGACGGGTTTTGTCCCGCTTTTGTGATTCCGATAAAAGCCACGGAAGCATCTCAACTTAAATATAAAATGAGAAACAAATAAGAGACTTTTACTTTTATCTCGAGCCTCGAATGAAAATGCACGCCTTTATCTCGTGGTGAAGAGGCGTCTCGCTCCACTGCTGCCCCATTTCGCGTCATTTGGCAGATTGAAGAGCTGATACTAATGAGAATGAGGCGCAAACTTTGCCGAATAAACGCCACGAATTCATCAAAGACGACGTTTGTAACTTTTTGTGTGGATTTTGGGAACAATGAACCGCTTTTCGCGGTCTTCGCCATCTGCAGACTCGCATCACGGGGGGAAATGGGCTCGTTATCTGCAATAACCGCATGCATCTCACGTTCTGCCGGGCTCGGTGGGAGTTTTATTGCTCTTCTCGAAAACTTTCGTCTGGGAAAGTTGTGCTCAGGATGACAGGGCTGGCTTTAAGAGGCGCGAATAACCCATAGAGTACCATCTTTTTTTTTTAAATAGAAAATGGAAGGTCGAAAATGGGTTGATTATATTTTAAACTTTAAAAACTTAATTTAGTTTGAACTCAAAATACTTTAGACATTTTTGAAGCCATGAGGGTTGATTTATGAAAAGCTAAACCTGAGAAAAATTTAAACTAAAAATAGAAAAAGGATCAAGTTCGATTAAATATCCCAGATGGTGTCCATATTGATGACTGCCATTTAAATCAGTTTAATTGGCTGGTACGAGATGGGTTAAAGAAGCGATTCAGAGGGGATTTAGAGGGTAAACAATTCGCCTGAAACTTTCGCATTTCGAGGAAACATTCCGGCAAACTTCAGAAGAGGAAAACCAGCATTTTCTCGCAGAGTGGAAAGATTAGCTGAAGAGGGCTCAGTCTGTGAGGCTCTTAGGGCGGATGTGGGCGACCTGGGAGCGCATCGAGTTCATGAACGAGCCCACTCCAGCATGAAATTATGTTCTTGAGCCTCTCTCTCTTCATAAATGATGAAGTTATGCCAGCAGCTCAACTTGCTGCCAACCCTTCGATAGCGCCGAGTCACGAAGCTGGCGTGTGTGAGCACAAAAAGAACCTCAACCGCACTAATGCGATGTTACTTTCTTGTCAGACAGCACAAAATGCCTGTTGCCTTGTTGGTAGAGGGAATAACGATGTTTCTGCAACCCCGACATCTCCGAGGCTCGGGTTTTTCTCCCTCGCTCTCCCGCACAAAATGACGACTACATTGCATTTCGAAAAATATTCAGGAAATTAAATTTTCTGCGAGACATGCCTTGACAAACAAGCATTAATTTTGTAACGCTGCCTTGTTGCTCGACGTGACTATGTATGTTAATATTTTGGATAAGCAACGGATGTAGAATTGCGGATTCCGTCAGGGAGGGCTCCGAGGGGGAGATCTGTACCGATCTAATTATTTTTGGATCTAACTTTTTCAATATTGCGACGTTTAATTCACGAAATCGCTCGCTTTCCGGACGCTTGGCGTGTTCGAGTTGCGGAGAGAAGAGGAAAATATTAAAATGACATAAAATATTAAGCTGTAAGACGCTGTGCTGCCTCGCTGTGTTGTCAACAAGACATTATCATAAAGATTAGCGTGATGAATAAAAATGTATACATGCCGAGGAGCGAGAGAGGGAGATTGGGCCGGGCGTTTTGCATTCCAATCATGAATATAAAGTTGCAGCGCTGTCAGACATCGAGAGGAGAATGGAAAATCTCTTTTGAAAGGGAGACTTGAAAGTTTGGAGGAATTGTTATTTCGCCTCGTGCCTCGAGATCTCGAGAACAAAGCAATTATAATACGCAATCATTTTCTGATTTCTGAAGGAACACACCGAACATGTGTCCCGGGCGGAGAGACACGATTTTTCCGGGAAGGTGGAGAAAACATGCCCATTATAATTTCAAATTGGGCTCGTAGTATTCGGAGCACGTGATCCATTCATGGGGTTCAGAGACGAAACCGTGATTTCTTGAATTTAAAATGTTTATTTAATGTGTTTGACGTCTTGAGAGAGACCAAGAAAGGGCATCTAGATTTTTTTTTTATTTCTGATTCTTCTTTTAAGGTAGAAAGACTTTTACGGGGACAGAAACTCATTTTTGTGAACATTTTTTGAGTTTCAGAATATATTTCAAAGGCCTTTTAAATCTTAAAAATCTATCTGCTAGGTTCAGCAAGTCCTCTTGAGAAGCCAATTGGAATTTTCCCTCCCAGACTCAAAGAAAAGCGGCCTAGAAAAGCTCAAGGCTCATTTGAGTCTCATTCATTGCCACTCTATAGCAATGAAATAGGTCACAAAGCTTCCAAATTTAGCTACTTCTCTGCCCCAAATCCCTCTATCAAAGCATGAAAACGGCGGTGCCAAAATTTATTCCTTTCACTCGTGCACAACCTTTTTTTTCCAATATCCGAGATTTACTATCGACACAAAACAACGTTGCAACTTTCCACACGCACATCTCCCATCCGCCCGGCTCGGCCCTCTTCTCCCCCCTGTACGCGCTCACTCCCGCCTAACACAGCACGTCTGGCTGAATAAAAATTTATACCCTTAGTCATTCAACAAGTGGTTTATGAATAATGGAAACAAGGTTATTATATTACACGTACATAGCACTGTCTCTCCGCAACTCGACGACTCGTCCTGCTCGTCGATTGTGTGTCGGTTAGAGTGGCTGGCTGGTTGTAATGTAGTTGTTGAAATGTTCATGCTCAATAGCCACACGATTACAATCTGAATGGGAAAGTGTGCGATGCCAGGGAGAGGAAGTGAAGTGGGAAGAAACTTTAACTGTGTTTATCGTCGCACCGCACTCTCTCGCCCATTGAGCTTTAGCCGGATTGGAATGGCCGTCAGCGGGGGAATCGGAAAGTTTGCTTTGAGTTTTAATTCAGTGGAAGCTCCCTCGGGGATCGTGGTGACCAAAATATTTACGTCCTGGGCAGAGGCGTAGGAAAGGGAGGGGCTTTGCTTCCCCTCGAAATTTATAGGTCATTTAATTTTCAGTAAAAAAAACTTAAGGTGACTTTTGACTAGGCAGAAGCTAAAAGATCCCCCATACCTTTAGGGACCACTTTTAGGGAGGTCTTTCATAATGGTTAGCGCCCCCACAGAAAAAGACCCCTCAATTCAAATCCTACCTACGTCTCTGGCCCGTCCTCGAAAACAGCTCGATACGCCAGCTCTCCGTTACGGCACCCACTGGATTAATTCAGCGTCGTGTTTCAACTCGATAAGTGAATCTGCATAATTTCAACAGGTGTCCCATAAAAGGCTTGGGTGTCTCTGAACTCTCTCTCGAAGCACCAACCCCCCACCTGAGAGAGAGCCTAAATCATAATAATGAAAAATTATGGCCAAACTCAGCCATCATTATCCACGCTCCTGAGCTGTAATTGGTCTGTATCTCAACTCTCTGCTTCGCCAAATAACATAATCTGTTCCGCTTTGTTTCATCCTCTGCAATTATCCCTGCATCAGCAAAAACGCTCACGTACTTTAGAGTGATCCTTGGCTCATCAAGATTTCGCAGAACCACTTACCGAAGCTCCATAAATCCATGAGCTTTTGTATTATATTATTTTATCCAAATTGTTGTTTTATCAAAGCGAGAAAAGAGTCTCTGGCCTTGCCTGCCGGTCGGTTATATTGCGAAAATGCGAATCCCCTCGCAAATCGTGAACAAAGCGGCCCACAGCCTTTGCCACAATGTCCAATTTGTTTATCAGAAACACGCGTACGCCAATATTTTTGTTATTTTATGACGATTTTAGGGCGAAGAAAACTATTGGGAAAGCTCTTTTGGAACGTTTGTCTGTCTAGTCCAAAAAAATCCTTTCTTTGAAGACTGATCTCGAAATTTTTTTTTCCAAAACTTTCCCCCTCTAGAGTATTCTTCTAGAGTATAATTCTCGCTTGAAGCCGGTTTAAGTCCCTCTTAAAAATTGAATAAGCCCCTGTTCTTCCCAGAGACAGCCCCATAAGCTCCCAAACCTCGAGGACTTTTGGAATTTCAATTAGAAATCCCCAGCTCGAGGAAATAATCCCCGGAGCCGAACGAGCCGGATTTGAATGCGGCAAATCTAATTACAAATAATGAAGGCAAATCCCCTTTCACATGATTCCAGGCCGGGCTCTTCCAATTAAATTCTCAAAAGCCATCAGCTCCATGAATTGAGCTCAGAAAAATCCATTTTTGCCATTTACTCGCTAAAAGGAGGGAAATATAAAATTAAATTTATTGCAATATTATTAATCATGGTTTGTGCTCGGCCTGTTCCGTGGTTTCGACTGGCAATCCAGTACACTTTGTTGGCAAACTGAATTATATTTAGCTTCCATTGGATCGGCAGCGAGGGAGCTGAGGCAGATTAAAGACCAGATTTTATTTGCGGTAAACGAGCGGTGAAAGGAACGTTTGCCCTAGTTGACGCAGGTTGACAGCGTTAATTTCTGGACCTTCTCATTTATTCATGGGTCGCAAAAAGCCTTCGCCACATGGGATGTCCAGCTCGTGATTGAAATTTTTACCCACTCTAGAGGTGCATTAAGCAATTCGTCTCTGAGACACATCTCAAAAGGCAGCCAGATGGCTTTTTGCCGCCAGAACGCGTCCTAAACCAACACACCGTCGTCTCGTCTGGAGGCAATGCGAGCTCTCTGAATTAAAGATGCGAGAACAACCCACGACTCGCTTCCGAATTCATTCAAGTACGAGTGGGAGTACGCTCTTCAAAGGCAAGTGGCCAGGTGGCGCGGGGGAGGGATGAAAGGGCTGCCTGGTTACGTTCATGCGTGCCGAGGAATGTGGAGAAGTTCGGACAAACAGACAAAAATCTGTCGCGATGACAACTCAATTGGGCACGATATTGGATGTTTTCTTTTGACGACATCGAGCTGGATTCCGGAGCATCGCTTGAATTTATGACATCGAGAAATTTGCAAATTAAATATTCCAAATTGAATATTCTGCTGATTCCTGGCGTTTGGCGAAATTATGCAAAACAGGCCAGCGATATTCTTCGTCTCTTGTTTTCGCATTCCGACAAATCCGATTGAGTCAATAGAGTTGATTCTGCACAAAACTAATTAGGCCTCCAATCAGAAAGGATTTTGAATAAAGTAAAACATTTTTCTTTTTTTTTTTCGCATCCATCCACTGTATCAATTTAATTGATTGCGTTATCATCCTAGAAACGGGCAACCGAATGATAATAATTTTCCAGTGCTTTGAAATAAGTGAAAAACAAGGGGATTAGACGATAGCGCTGGAGAGATTTATAGGCGGAGTCGGCAAAGAAAATTAATTAGTGACAGTCGGATGCACATTTCCTCGGTGAACTGTCGTGCCACTTATTTACCGGTTCATTGCGGCAAATAGATGTTTAAGAGCTGATTAGTTGCGGTTTAAAGCTCTCTGGAATACTCATGCTATAGAGAAAATGTTTTTCTTTGCGCCTTGTCACCTGAAAATCACTTTAATGTGAGCTTTAAATGTCTTAAGCTTGGCTGAGCTGTGTCGAGTCTAGGTCTTTACTGGAGTCTGAGAGACTTAATCAGAGTTTCAGAACTAGAAATAATTTTTCTCGAACTTAAATAAAATAAAAGAATCGAAAATTCTCCAAAGAGAGGATGTTTGTAGGTCAAGGTCAAAGGAAAACAGTCGTCTCTTATTTTTTAACAATTTATTCTCGTTTCAGGAAGCCTATGGTTTTATGTACTAGAAAGTGGACCGTGCACCTCAGGAATAATAAAACGCAGGTTTGCGAGGGACGTTTCGTCACTATTGAGTGACTTTATTCAACAAAGTTGATAAAAGGCCGACGAGGACAATTTTCAAAAATCTCTAAAATTTCTTTACACGGTGCACGGTCCACTTTCTAGTACATAATTGTTAGATTCACCTCCCAACCCAAGATAATAACCTATGGTTTTACTAGGACTGAAAAGAGGAAGGTCTAAAGTCGTAATGTGGGGCTTCTAGAGTACTTAAAAGGAGAGAGATTCAATAATTATCAGAAAAAGGTCCACTCAACAATGAAAGTTGGGAAGTTTTGGGATCCTACAAGGTTCTAAAACAGCTCCAAGAGGCTCAGCCATGAAGGTTGAGGGGTAGTCTCCCTTTAAGTGAGCTTCTCGGTATTCTGTCTGAGGGAGCTTTCACTAATTCGGCTCATGTCGGCTCGAGGCACTGGGAGACCCAAATTGGGGGAGCCTAACTTTTAACGAGCTGCCAAGTTGCTCTGGAAGCCAATTATACGACAGACAATAACCCTCAAAGTTTAGATTTGTGGAATTACGGCATTAAATTCATAATCTTCCTCACTTATCGTCTCTCCGAGTAACAGAATAATGGCAATTACTTCGAATCAGAGATTTGTGCTAACACTAAGTGGCAGTGCAGTCTCTGCCTCCCTGCCAAAATGTGACAAGAACAAGTTTGCAACTCATTCCGGGGCGTTTATGAAACTAGTTATTGCTCCTTATTTCGTGATTTCTCGAAATCTGTCCCAATATCGTGACTGGCGCAATTTCGAACAATGGAATGGGGGAGAAAGACGCCAGGTGGCCGGTAATCCCGGGCTTCTTGCAGTTTTAAAAACGGAAACTTCGCCAAGCCTTAAAGGATTAAATTTAGAATTCCACCAACAATGCGAGGCAGCAGCGGGGGCGGAGAGGATGATATTAGTTTTCCATCAACCAGGCGCAGGTAGAGGAATTTTCTCCCTCTCACGCTTCATTTGTCCCACGTATATTCATGCATACTTCTTGGGAACGGACGAGGGAGGAGAGGCAGCCCACAACAAATTAGTTTTGTTTGCTTACTCCAGCAAGCCCAGATTGCCTCATTCTATTGTTTGTTTGATTACTAGTATTCTCGCAAATCTCCGAAGTCTGCTGGGACTCTCTGCAGTTAAATGCATGACAGGGGAGTTTCTCGTATGTTTTCTGCACAATAACTTCTCGACCCGGAACTGGATCGAATATTGAAATCTGGAGAAATATTTGCTTATTGAGCTGCAGCTTCCCATCGTTCTGAATTTATTGAATTTCAGTTTTGCTGCTTCCACTTTTTCGCCTCTCTTGCAGCAGCCAAAAGGATACAAAGGAATTCCGACGCCTATTTCGCAAATTGAATTAATTTCTCTCCAAAGTGACAGACGGACATGCAGTAGTTTAGAGAAATATATGGGATAAACCGACTCGAGTTACTGGAATTTATTTCGACTCACTTGGTGAGAGGGAAATGTTTTTCTCTGACAATAGAAGCCTTCCAATTCTGACGAAGTCTTCATTGCTCTGAGGAAAGTAAAATATTTTTCTTTCCTCAGAAAAGGCACAATTTTCCACCTCTGAGTGTTCCTCTTCCTCGGAATGAGAGGTTAAAAACTCTGAGGCAAATTGCCTTGACTAAAAATTAGGTCATCAATTCATTAGGAATAATAAAAACTTTGAATTTCAAAAAAGTTGAAGGATGGTTTATTTTGACAACGCAAATGGAAAGAAAATGTAACTCGTTATTTACCTCTGAACAAGCAACCTTGACGGTCTTAAAGCCTTTATAACTCCTCTTAGAGACAAGAGCTTAACCCAAACTTTTTTTCATTTTTGAAAGTTAAGATTCTGTGGCCAAAAGTCATTTTCGAACATCACAAAAAAATATTTTAGGAACTCTGAAAAATTTTTTAGACGAAAGCATTCAGAAAGTTTCGACCTAAATTCCCTATTTTTAAAGAGAAAAATATTTTTCCAAAGAAAATTATAAAATCAGGGCTCCCCTCTCTGGCTACAAGCCTACTTTCAAGTTAAATTTAATGTTGATAGGCTTCAGAGGCAAGCATGCATATTTCAAAACCAGGATTCAACCTGCTGTCGAGAGAAAAATAAGCCACAGTGACGAATTTCCCAGAATATCATAATGTAGCTGAGGAATTGAAGTGAATAAATGACCAACTTGAAAGCCTACCCGTCAGAAAATTTCTCCGGAAACCTTGAACAGAACCGTTTTGGCAGCCTGCAAGTGGCAGATTTCCAGAAGCAGCCCAGTGGAGCAAAGTAGGTCAAGCCCGAGCCCGCCCCCCGAGCGTAAAGTCGCGAGAGGAAGTTCTTAAAAGGCGAGTATACTTACATGTTTTCTGTGGTATTATTTATCTTCTACTATCTCTCTCAACAACAAGTAAAGTGCTATAACAAGTGACAATGGTACTGCAACAAGATATTACATAATATTCTCTGCTCCACAACTACCTTAAAGAGTCTTCTTAAAAATATATCTCTTGTCTATGACATTCTCCATTTTCCGTCCCATTTTGTACTTTGCTTGTGAACATTTGACATGTCTTGCGATTGCTTCACAGTTGCTTTTCCCGTTCCCGTTCCTGCCGTCGACATCAAAATTGTTTGTTATCAATTACGCGCGCGGTACGAAAAACCCTCTTATCATTCGCACAGCACTGAGCGGACGACTAATTCGATAGCATAATTTATTTATTAATTCTGCGTGGTGACATCTCGCTCCTATCATCACTGTGCTGCCAGTCTCTGCCAGGCCTGTGTACACTGAATTGCATTATTGATTTTCCCGATACTCTATCAGCATTATATCAATTTAGGAAGTGATTAAATATTGATACACACACATTAGAGTTGTCACACGAGCAGGTCTTGTGTCATTATTTCGCGCGCGGTCGTCCAATTATGCTGGAACCGAGAGCTCCTGAACCGAGAGGGTGCTATTTTTACTTTCAGCCAGAACCTCGCGCCGTGTACGCCACACACAGCCTCCTTTTGACCTTTATTTCATCAAACAAGCGACGATGACACAAATCCAGGCCTCATACATGGCGTTGGGGGGTGGCAGGTAGACTCCTTGTCCGCGTCCCGGGAGCTCTTGAACAAATTAAAAAGTTTCAGACGCGGGCCTGGGAGTGCGAGTGCAGCGGAGTGGCAGCGTGCAGAGAGACTGGGAAAAGTTAAATGAAAGTGTCTGTCTTCCGACGTCTCTCGGCCTTTTTGGCCCGACTTTTGGCGAAAAAAAATTGGAAAACTTTTGAAATTATACACACAAGTCGAACAAAGGGGGCACACAATTGACCAACCACCAACTACACTGAACACTGTGGGCTTTTCTCTGATCTAGCCTCAACGATTTTCCAGATAAAACTGAACCAGCGCACGCACACGTCCCCGCTTTTATAGCTGGAGCAACTGGTGTTCGTTGCGTGGAGGGGAAGTTGCCGTATGGCACACACAGGGAGGCCGTGGAAGGCTGTGAGAAGCAACAATTTTCAGGTTGCACTCCGAGTACGTGGCGGGAAAATCTCATTTTTCATCTACCTACCCGAGATTGTAGCGACGCACGGCGAGACGTGATTTAGGTGAAAGTGGTTCCAACGGGGGATTTGCTTCCTGCTTTCCAGCCCCGATCCCGTCCCGTTCGATCGCAGCCCTGACCTCTCGTTTTCCATTACGGGGGACCCCCGATGGAGACGAAAATGCGAATCCCATGTCCTTGCGGCGGTGAGCAAATAAACACTGGAAATTGACTGCTGAGCGAGAGCATATAGAGAAGAAGAATGGAGGAGCGCCCGAGGGCCAGAGTGACATTATGAGGTGAATCAAAAGCAAGAGTCTACTCGCGGTTTAGAGAAAAGGCGCAGGGTAAACGAACGATAAGCTACAGGTGGACGGGGTACGTCGTGGAATACAAAGTGAATCATCAGCATCATCTCCGTTTTTGTTGTCTTTTTTAAGCGAGAGATTAAAGTGATCTTGTCTGTTTGTCTGACTTTTGAATTTTTTTCTCTGGCTGGAAAGTTTTTGAGGGTTCTTTAAAAATTCAGTAAAATTTTTTTAGTATTTTTGAGGGGCATTTTTAAGCCTTGCAAACGTAAAACGTCTTCCAGAACCTGTTTTTAAACTCTAAACTACTAATGACCCATTTGAAAGTCATGTTGAAATAGTTAAAATAATTTAAGTTAAGAGCCTGATTTTTATTGAAATTTTTTAAAAGCCTACAACGTTTTTAGTCGAGAAAAAAAAAGTTAGGAAAATTCCAGCAGAAGTTTTATGGCCTTTTTATTTAAAAGCAAGAGGAAAATTGTGGAAAAATGAACGTCTGGCCCACTTAAAATGAGAACCCTCGGGGGACTATTCAGATCAAGCGATTATGAGCCCCTCCTCTGGGCTTTGCTCTCAACTTTTTATCCTCGAATTCCGCACTCCCACGTACCCGCGACCTGTAGACAGACGACTCACAGACAAATTTGCACGCCACACACAGCGTGTAGCAATTTTAACCTCCAGCCAGACACTCTACAGGTGGGTCGTAAAGTTCCTCGCCGTAAATCGTGGCGCTAGCAGTGGCATATGGATAAGCAATACTTTGGAAACGTGCTGCTTTATTGAGTAGAAGAAAATCCTTTTTTCCCGTTTTCTTCTTATTTTTTTGCGAATTACGAGCCTCTCCCTGCGTCGATATTGTGCGTGCTGCGGCGAAGTCGGGCGACGGGCGTACGAGCGTCGGGTCGGACGGAAAAAGGAGAGGAAGACATAAGTTAGTTAATTGAATGGAATGATGATGAAATGAAGGATGTTGTGGAGGATGTAAGTAGAAATAAATGACCATGACCGAATGGTGGAAGTGGCATATCTTGATTACTTGATTATTGTTCACCTTTAACAGTGTTTTCCCAGGCTCATCACACCCTAACTCGTCAGCCCGAGGTGGCAGGGCGAGGGAGGGAGGCTTGGTGGCGTGAAAAGGAGGAAAAATTTAATCTAAACTTACAATACTTTGCACAAGTTTGCGTCAAACGCAGGATGGGAGCACCTGCGTCAGTCAGCCGCAATTTCGCTTTGATGTCGCTTAAACGTTAATTAGTTCACGGAAGACGACGTAGCTTGCTCCAGAAATCGCTCACCCGTTTCTTTGTGTTCGATTCCCTTTTTTCTCCGAGGACCCCTGACGTTCTCGCTTGTGAATGGAAAAGCATGCATGAGAGGATAATCCCCCCATTTTCTCTGAGCCTCTTTAAAGCCCTTCAAAGGGGAGGCCGTAAATGTCGTCGGGAATATTTAAATTCAGTATCGGGGACAGACCACCACCTGTTGGAACCTCTCCTGGAAGCTCAATTGTGCGCAGCATCACGACTCTCCGCTGGCGAGTCTCGTGCTGCCCAAAAATAAACACACCGGGGGAAGAGGCCTTGATGGAATACGAATGAAAAGCCTCGCACGAAAATCAGATAGTTGCGAAACCGCACCGAAAAGTATTGTTATAATGATGTGCTCCGAGGTGTATCCGATATCGCACACATCCAGCTGCTCACGGGCCGAGACGAATTGGAGCCGGGACAGGGGCGGGTGCGGTGTCCTAAAAGCCTTACGTAACGCAAACCTTTTTGTGCGGCGAGAGCGGCACTCGAGGAAATTGGGAGGGAAGGGCATGAGATAGCAGCTTTCGTTACAATTATGTGTGCATGCCTGCCAGTACCTATAGGAATGTAACTATGCTTCGTTAAGCATGATGAACCGTTCCTAATTTTAAACAATGTTAAAGGGACATCGGGGCAAAAATTTAATTATCCACCTTCCATTTTATTTACATTCTGGCTGCCCTCCCCTCCCTCGTCTCTTTTCGACTCCTTCGATAACCCATTAAAGGCCATATCACTTTCTATGAGGTCAAGGAAGGTATGCGTTGATAATTTAAGTATTCTTGTTCATAATTTTTTTTTTTCAAAAAATGATTTATTTAAAATGTTTTTCAAAAGCAGAAAAATTTTTCATAGTTCAACCTTTTGTTAAAATTTTTTCGTGTTCCATTTTATTGATAAAAATTTTTCTAAAGCAGTAACCAGAAACTTTTTTTATAAAAAGATATCAAAAATCGATCGAAAATATTTTAAATAATTTTTATTAAATTAAAAATCAATTCTTTACAAAGAGATACAATTAAAAACGAACATTGGTCAGTCAAAAATTAATGAAATATCCTGTTTGGTCCAAAATAAAACTATCAGCTTTCAGTTCGAAGTAGTTTTGGATAAATTTTAGTGAAGTTTCATCGGAAAGTATTTTTTAAAACCCAAATATGGCTGCCATAATCTTGCTTTCAGTCAATTAAACTGGTTTAAAATTTTTCTGGCCTTAAAAATCCCAATTGGCCAACAATGGGTTAATACACACCAGTTTTCATCATACTTTTGGCATTGAAAAGAGAGCCATTGAGTCCGGTTGCCAATTGACGTCCATGAGCTCTTAAGTGGCTGATTGATGACGACTCAAATCTCCCTTTTGAGCGAAAGACGAGGCCCCCAAATGAGCGAAATCCCCGAAACTCATTACACCTCGCCCGAACAAAGAGCCAGGCGTCCGCAGTATGGAAATAAGAGAGGTATTCATCTCCGTTTTCGGGCGAGCCCGCTGCATTGTTGGCACACACGTACACGTTTATTGAATCAATACAGCTTAACGATGCCTATTGAGTGCTCCCCGTTTTAAAGCCCGTGCGTTACCATTGACCTAATTAGGAACCATGCAGAGTGAATTTCCATGTGGAGCAAAGGAGCTCCGGGAGAGGGGGACGAGAAAGTGTGCTGAAACAGATCAACACACAAATAATACAATGGAACGGAAGTATCGCCAGCGAGCGCACGAGAGCTCGTACAACTATATCTGTGTTAATGATTCAGTTCATACGCGCGCGTTTGCGGCTGTGACTTGGAAACATTGTCGGCTCGAGTGGTGGAGGTGGATGTCTCATGTGGCTCCCGCATGAGTGAGAGATGAAAATTAGTGCTGTTGAAAGATGGGCATATGTGCCAGGCGTGTATTGAATAGCAACGTGCTCAGTTTTGCGATATTAGCATGCTAATAATAAATCCAAATTAAATTAGATTGGCGCGTTCTAATCCGAATCCAGGATCTGGTGCGTCATGGTGCGTTCTCGTGACGTCGGGAAGACAGGGATGGTCTCGTTTGTTCCTCTTCCAGGCATCTGAGGCTCAGACAGACTTATGTGTCCTTTGAGGCGAAGGATTACTGCTTCAAACGGAGTTTCACCTCTCGACGTTTGAAATTGGACCATTCTGCGTCGTTGATGCAAGCTAGATCCCATTTGAGGAAAACAGCTTTTAACGGGACTGATATCTCACTCCAGGCATTGATTTTACCAAAACGAATATTACTTTGGAAATTGGCATGATTCTCAGAAGGGATGTAAAGACATCGGGGACCGAATATGGGAATTTTGTTGTTTCTAGAATTTTTTAAGGAATCAAGTCGAGTTTTTTCAAATCAATTGAATAAGCAAAGCAGTAGGTACTTTGACGCCTTTCAACCCAGTATGCCGTTTTTAACTTTTGGAAGTTGTCCCTTTTAGCCCAAAAAGGTTTTCCCTGTCTTTTTTTGGCTCTGAAAGAATACATTTTAAGAAGTTAAATTTTTTAAACCCATCAAAAAATTTAAAAGGAATTTTTAGTAAATTAGAAATAGTATTTTTTTCAGATTTTTTTCCTCAGAGTCAAAAATTGGGACCCGGAAAATTTAAGAGAGTTGAATTTTATCAATATTTTGTTTTTTTGCTGGCGAAAACAAGTTAACGAGCAGTTCAGATTTCCGAAAACTCCCCCAAGCAACCAGCCACCCAGCTCTGACCATGACAGCTCATGTTTATGCACCCAATCACAGGTTATGCAATAATTGGATGCAGCGCCATGTAACGCCGTCCCGTCAATTGAACTTCACGGTTCGTTTCCCTAATTCCGAAAAGCCGAAATGCGAATTTCGAGGTGAATTCATTAAATATGCAGGGACTTTCGCGCGGTAAGAGGAATGACTGCCATTATTGTGAATGGCAGTCGGACGTGTGACGTGGAACATATTTTTCTTTCATTTTGGACGTGATCCTACGTCGGTTACTTTTGTCCTCAGGTAAATTGAAATTGTGCTCATACGAATATCCGCAACTCCGTGCTCCGAGTTGAATGAGTCGAGGGATCTGGCGAGAGTAAAGGGTGGTAGTAAATTCGCCTCCATCAATTTCTCCCGCACTTTCGCATTATCGCACTTCCTTTTCAATTTAGTGTCTATTTCTGGCTCTCGCACTTTTCCTCCGTGTTTTTTCAGACTCCCTGAAACAGCACATGTTCGTGCTTTCCGCGTTCGACATATTTATCAGCGCGAAAAATCCATATGGCAGGTAAAGTTTTTTGCTCTCCCCCTTCGGCAGCTCCCCTCAATACAACGTCACACTTATTCGGCTTTGAAGGAAGATGATAGAAAGTAGGGTTTCGCTTTTTATGAATTTTTCTATTTCCCGGGAAATCGGGAATTTTTTCAATCACGAAATCTCAATAATTTTATGAAAAATTACTCCCAATTTTCAAATATTTTGCCTACAAGTGTGAAGTTCTTTTTTACGAAGCCCTTCATAGAGTATCCAGAACTTGGTTCTGGTTTTTTCAAGAAAATTGTCGCTCTATAAAAATTTTCTTCATTTGGAATTGAAGAGTTAAAGAATTTTCTATCTGAGAGCTTGTGCAAAAGAGACTTATTTTATCCTATTTGTGTCCTTTTGGGACTTTGAAGCTTTTCAAGATGATTCAATTTTTCTCATTAGCGTAAATTCTAAAGATTCATAGCCGTTTTAGGTTTCATCTCTACCATGCTTTTTATCTCAATTACGTTTCGTTTTAATAATTGCAAATTCAAGTAAAAAAAGTTCTTTTTTCAGAAGCATTTTTTCCGGAGTATTTGGTCGGGAATTCCCTACTCCCGAGATTAAACCCTAATAAAAACTCGTTCTCGCACATAAGCGCCGTCATTTTCTTGGCAACGAACGCGCGAGAATGACGAGCAACAAGTGAAAATGCCTCCCTCCTAGGCGTAATCAGCTTGTTTCCTCGCCGACCGCCCTATTTAGTTGGAGGCCGGGTTAAATTGAATGCATCCCGGATATAAGAAAAAATAAGTACGAAATTCAATTACAAGCGTTTTCCTCTTTTCCATTTTGACGGCCACTCACAACGTTTGTTCGACAGCCAACACCGCATTGTTGGAGTCCGCGTTGCGGCTCATGGAGTCATGGATCGTATGAACAGGGAAAGGGACAAGTGCTTAACCCATTTCCTCTAAATGGTCGGCTTTCACTTTGGGCAGTGGGGGGTTCAGAGTTAGGTTCAGAGCTGCAATGTGAAAGTTCATATTTTTAAGAATCGAATAATCATGAAATAAAATAGTCGTCTCAATCGAATATTTTGTAATTTTCTAATCTCAAGTAATCACAAGAAAATCTCAATTTCGGAAATTTTGATGAAAAAAAATTTGTCTCAAAAATGATCTCTGAAGCCTTAAATCGGCTTGAAATAGCAAATGAAACAAGTTTCAGATGGTTTCGGGCCAAAAAACTGCAAATTAAAGAAACAAAATTTTCACCAAAAAATGTTATAATTGACCAAACCTTCGCCCGTTAAGAAAATGCGGTGTTGGCTGTCGAACAAACGTTGTGAGTGGCCGTCAAAATGGAAAAGAGGAAAACGCTTGTAATTGAATTTCGTACTTATTTTTTCTTATATCCGGGATGCATTCAATTTAACCCGGCCTCCAACTCAATTTCGGGATTTTTGATGAAAAATTTTTTGTCTCAAAGATGATCCCTAAAGCCTTGAATCGGCTTGAAATAGCAAATGAAACACGTTTCCGATGATTTTGGGCCAAAAAACAGCAAATTGAAGAAAAAAAAATTTTCACCAAAATGTGAAAATTGACCAAACCTTCGCCCGTTAAGAAAATCTCAATTTCGGGATTTTTGATGAAAAATTTTTTGTCTCAAAGATGATCCCTGAAGCCTTGAATCGGCTTGAAATAGCAAATGAAACACGTTTCCGATGATTTTGGGCCAAAAAACAGCAAATTGAAGAAAAAAAAATTTTCACCAAAAAATGTTATAATTGACCAAACCTTCGCCCGTTAAGAAAAACTCAATTTTGGGATTTTTGATGAAAAATTTTTTGTCTCAAAGATGATCTCTAAAGCCTTGAATCGGCTTGAAATAGCAAATGAAACACGTTTCCGATGATTTTGGCCCGAGATATCAAGCTGAAAATTTCTAAACAAGGGCATTGTTGCTCAATTTCTGATCAAAGTTTTTCAAAGATTTTTTTCTCTTAATTTTCGGGGACTCAAACTTCTAAAAATGAGCTGGGAAGCCCAGAACAGGCCAGAAATTCTCTCAAAGTACCTAGAAAATTACCTGGCTGCCTCATCCAAGATGCAAACGAACCAAAGTTTGCCAATCTGCGCCACTTACTCCCAGTTCGGGTGCACCGAGCAGAAGTTGTATCAGTTTTCCAGCTCGAAGGCCCCACTGGGATCAAAGTTTTATCAATTACCGTAATTTACCGTGTTGCAGCTCGGAGCTCAGGTCTCGCAGGCATCCTAGATAATGCATCAAGGTTAGTGAAACTGGAGACGCTGGGAAATCGGCAACCTGCGTGCCAAGCGGTCACAAGTTTGCAGTCCTCGGAAGCGCCATAATAATCATTCTTTTTTATCTGCGGCCACCGGCACTGGGTTTGATACTACCGTCATTTTATTGAAGAGGAATTCGATTGATGAGGGTACGGCACCTGAGCGTGCTCATGCAACTATAGTTCCCTCAGGACGGCGTAAGGCAGTTTAAATAAACATTTACCGAGACCATCACTCGTGCGATGATGACGATGATCCCGAGAGGGCGAATTTATCTCGGGCTCAGAGGTAATTTATTGGCCTGGATGCGTGTGTTAGAGAGGAGCCGCGTAAATGCCTTTTCGGTGTTTCTTTCGCGTCCCCCTGTTGTTCTCTGGGCCTCAACTTGGACGTGTGCCCATCAAGTCTAATAAAACGCCACTTTCCGCGAACTCTGGTGGGAATAGCGGGTCAGAAGTGGAGCTAGATTCGTCAAAGAAATTTTTAAAAACTTTTTTCGAGCCTTTGATGTTGGTTTCAAGGTTTCAAAGAATTTTCAGAAATTTGTTTTTGAGCCATAAATTTTTAAAAAGACTTTTAAAAACATTTTTTGAACCCTTTTCCTTACCTGCCAGGTCACAAAGAATTTTTAAAAATTTGTTAAGTGTAATTTTACCTTATTTGATGGCATTTTACATTTTTACTATACAATTTGTGATTTGTTTGAAAGTCTAAAATATTTTTTGTTTTTTTTAAATTATTTTAATTTGACATACATTTTTGTTTAAAGTTTAAAATTTTTTAATTTAACTACGAAAAAGGTGACTATTTAATAAGCCCAATTTACTTACCATAGAGGTCATATAAAATTACTCAGAGAGGTTTGGAGACCATTAAATTGATTTTTAGGCTCTCAACCTTTAAGATACTTAGCTCAGAATGAAAAGCTCTTTTGGCACGTAATTATTTTTCTAGAAACCGGTTGGGAAATTTCCCTGCATCCAACTCCCAAACCCGCCACTGACAGACGACTCAAAAACAAGCAGACGCCTGGGGCAAAAGACGGACTTGAATGATTAGATTTGCTTTATTTTCCAAAGAATTTTTCACCCTCAAACAATGTTAAAGCCGAAGTAGTAAAAAAATCCTGATTCAACATGCTCCTTAAACTTTCTCATTATCGCGCTTTGGAACTTTTGAAGCTCGCGCAAGGCAAATTAATTAGTGTAACGTTTCCATTTCGTCGTTCTCGCTCGGCAATTGTGATCATTTTGTATAAAAGTAACAGGTTATTCATGCTTGATGGCACAAATTGAAATAAAATCATTAACTTTCTGGAGTCCACACACTGGAATCACGCTGAAGGCGATTTGCACGTTTGCTTTATCCCGTCTAAATGCGTCGGTAACATCAAAGATAAACTCGGGCGCTTTCAAAATATCGCAAAACAGACGGATGTGGATCGCGGGGGGACTTTGTTTGTAATTGCTCCCACTTCCGAGTGTCGTGCCTTCACTGGAGCTGCCCGCAGGGCTCTGATATGGAAGCATTTTGCGTATCAAGTAGTCCAGCACGTCACGCAGGTGCTCAGGCTGCATCGATTTCGCTGCCATTTCCACCTCCTCCGCGATGCCCGGCTTCGGGGACGACTGCTGGAACGGATCCGATTCTCTTGTAAACGAGGTAGACATTGGGGTGGTTGGAGTTGTTGCTGATGATGTATCTGGGAATGGCAAATTGTCTTCAATTATGCAGCTCCTGAGGCACTTCTTGGGACTTACAGGTTGAGACGGTGCAGATCGCAGCGACGCACTCGCTTTCGTAGTTCCACCGCTTCTTCAGGGAAATTGAGTAGTTTCCGATGGAGCAGCCGGTTTCTTCGTCTAAAATGAGATTTTTGTTGTTTTCGGGTCCTTTGGCTGAGGGAAGGGGTTTTTTAGAGCGATAACGGAAAAAATTACCCTCTTGGAATTTATGGAAAAAACTTTTCTTAGAGCTTTTCCTAAATGGCGAAATTTTCATGGAAATTTTCATTAGAAATAGATTTGAATTTTTCGGAAAATTTGGAAGCTGATTTTCTGCTGAATTTTTCATGATAAAATGGGCAGAATTTTTTCAGGGTTTAGAAACCAGCTATCGCTCCTTTTTATCCTCCCTGTGACGCCTAATGACCTACACCTACATTCAAACTTGTCGTTATAGTTGTGAGCCCACACTTGGAGCTCGATCAAGGCATCTCGAGGTAGGCGGGAAACAATAACATAATCCACAATGGCATTCGTTGATTGTGACTCCCACTCCCGGCGAGCGGCGTCTACGTGACTCCTCTTCGTCACGTAGCAGATTCCCTGTACGACGTCTCGCAGCTTTCGCTTCACCTGCATCACTTCGGCGACTCTGCTGATGTGTCTCAGAACGAGACGCGACTGGTCCGTGATGCCGTCTTCGAGGAGCTGCATTGTTCCCGGGACGAGGGCGATTTGCCCCGAAATGTACGTAATGGAGCCAATCTGGAAATGTAGGAGGTTAGACAAAATTTTTTTTCCCAGCTGGTCAGTAATGGGTTAAAAATAATCGAGGGACACCCACCTTAATGGACTGGCTATAAGGCCCGATGTTGGCTGGCGCCCAGTGCGAAATCCCCTGAACGTGGAGTGTGTTTCTCTTGGTGCTGATGTCGGCTTTGGAGCCGGAGGAGGCCGGATGCCGGTGCGCCACGGCCTCCACGATTAGCGTGCAGCCCGGAGGCATGACGCACTCGACGCAAATTCGGGTTGGGGGGTTCTGGAAGGTGATGACGCTCACGTAGGCTGCGTTGATTTCCAAGTACTGAGCCATGTTTCCGACGTAGAGCGTGATTCTGACTAGATCCCGCAGCTCGAAGCTGCGGCCCTCCATCTCCTGCTGCAGCTTCTGCAGCAGCTCCGTCACCGCGGTCGTGGGACTCTCACTGGCGCTCTGGAGACCGGCGACCCAGAGCCAGCCCCTCTTGTTTTCGACGGCCGTGGGGGTGTTCTGAACCCCCTTCAGCCACACCTCGTGGTCTCGCACGACGCTGGCGAGAGTCTTTTCTTCGAGAGTATCTTTGGTACCTTGATTGACTTGCAACGATTGCGTGACTCTTTCCGACTCGTCCGACGCGTCCATGACGTCATCGTTCTCGGCATTGTCTTTGAGTTTAAGGAACATTTCGTCATCATCGTCGCTCGTGTACTTGATGAACTGGAGGCTGGTCCGCGGCCAGATGATCTTCGACGGGCTCGACTTGGACACGAGTTTCAGCTTCGTGAAGTTGATGTAGCCCACGGGGCACACTGGGTCGCTGGAGCTGATTATAACCTGCATGTCCTCGCTGGAAAATTAATTTTTAAAAATAAATATTTTGAGGACTGAAAATTATAAATTTCAGCTTAATCGGAAAAATCAAAATTTTGGACTCCTCTAGCTCCGTCTCTTTGGGAGATAGAGGTTAAGTTATGTTCCATGATTTGCTAGATTTTGTACGAATTACAACATATTTAATTTTGAGCTCAATTGGATGAAGCATAAGAAACTTTCATACAAGTGAAAAACCCTTCTAGTTACGTCACTGGTAGTTTTTTGAGCAAACCAAAAAAATTCTTTCACCCTCTAGACCACTTCAGACAGACGGACAAAACACTCACATTTCTATCCGCTTCTTGAATAGAGGGCAGTCCAGGGTAAAAGTCTCGTACTCGCCTCCCTCTCCACAGACGTTCAGATTGTACTTTTCGCTCAGGCCGAGCAGAATGGGCCTCATCTCGGCGATGGACTTGCCCAAGTAGTTGGCAGTGAGACCTAGAGCTGCCACCTAAAAGCACTCATGAGCTCTGGCGTGAGTTTCGCGTATCTTTACCTTGATGAGGATAGCGTCAATTTTGCAGTCAATCATCTCCTGCAGCAGCTCGGACTGGTCCCGACGCCACAGGTACGAGAGCGAGACCAGGTTCAGTCGCTGGCACCTAAAAGAGACCTCGTGAGCGCTTTCGTCTCGGACACAGCTCTCTAGAGTGATAGCCTGGAAGAGCTCAGATGCACTGAGGGCGCATTCCAATATTACGTCACGGTAAAAAAAATTCCAGGCTATCAGTTAAGAGACCCATGGTCGTGGAAAATCAATCCCATACACATTTTCCACGCGAACACGCTGGTAGTCGGAAAGAATGGCCCCCGAAGCGACCGCCTCGATGCTCTCCTTGTCTCTGATCTCCGAGAGCAGCTCGAACAGGTCCTCGACCTCGTCGTCGTCGGTGGGCTCGTACAGCTTCCCCCTCTGCACAGACGTTCCTGCAAAACATATCAAGCGTTATCAACCACGGATCCCTCCCGTGGCCCACAAATGGTGCATGGGCTTAGCTACTTTGTAACAGTATCATGAGCAAACTAATCTTTGCTCTCGAGCGTCTCACCTCTTGTCTCGCGTCTGTAGAGCGGCAGCTCCATCGCTTCAGCTATTTTCACAATGCCCATGTGACCGACCTTGAACACACGTCAAAAGAGTACGTTTCATTATCAAAGGTCACACTAATTGGTTCATTTTTAGACTCACCGTCTGGTACATGTAGGAATCGAGTTCATCTGCGGATACGGAAATGGGGGTTTAGAGCAATTTTGGCGGGGTGTCACCTTACCTTTGTCCCGGGGATGCAGATTCGCGAGCGCCACGAGCTGCGGAATGAATGGGAAGAAATTGATATGAGCGCGGAAGGTCAATCAGTGGTGCAGAACGCGAGTCTCGATATGTGGGACAAAAACAAACCTCATGTCCTTCTGCCTTCGTGCACAGAGCGTTGAAAATGGAGTCTTTTCCACCGCTGATCAGCGCGACAACACGCATTTTCCCTTTCGCGCACTCCGAGACCTCAACTTGACTGGTTTCTAGCGAGTTTCGACGCCGTTGGACTCTTTATTGCGATTTAATTCACTTCTGCCTCGTCGCAATGTTTTGTTTTTCTGTGCAGCGGACGAACTGCTCAAGCGGAGGTCCACAAAAGTGCTCTTCGGATTGTCTGTTTATCTGAATTGAACCAAATTTATTTTTTGCTGAAATTTTGCTAAATTAAAATTGACTTAGGGCCTGTTCACATATCACGTCACGGTCCAAGAGGGGGGGGGGGGTGTCGGCCGCTCCGTGACAGTTAGTACAAACTCAAGTACTGTTATATAGGACAAACCGTGACAGAGTGGGGAGGGGGGGGTCGAAAATCTCGATTTTCACCGTTACGTAATATGTGAACGGACCCTTACCTCCAAAATATTTTAAAATGCTCCCTAAAATCCTTTGCCCTGTAAAATTTGGCACCTCCGTCATCTCCCATTACATCGAATTGGGCGGCCTCAGAACTAAATAGATCCTTAAAAGATTAAGAAGGGACTCAGCCAACCAAAGTCGAAATTCAAAAACTGCGAACAATAGATATTTACAAACCAAGCGCGGAAAATGGTTGATTCCAGCAGGAAAACATGTTGCATACGAGGGAGCTTTGCTCCCGAGTTTTGCAAGTTTTCCGTTGCTGTACTCAACTATTTAGTGCGTGAGGTTTGTATTCTATTTTCCCTTGCGAGCACCACGCGCGAATTTCCCTACTTTTGAATACCCTACGCGGCTCCATTTCAACATGGCACAGTTCAGCCCGCTGAGTAAAAATGTGATTCGCTCTCTTCGTGGTACGTCTCTAAATTAACAATAATCTTAACCTCACCAGCTAATCTGCTTGCTGTGATTACTGTTCATCGTAGATTAGGTCGTCAAAAAATTGTGAATCATAATTACCGCAGCAGCCAAAAATATTCCCTCTGAATCCTTTTCTCCTGCGTTTTGTAAGAAACACGCCTTCAAATGATAACAAGACTCATTGTGATGACAAATGATAACATTTACTCGCACATTTTTGACTCAAATGGCTCCAAAATATCGCCAAGGTTGAGATCCGCGAAATTCGGCAAATAATAAAAAATAGATTTTGAAAATCAGCTGAACCAAATTCTCGTTGCGCACCACAGTACGCTTTCTGGCTTCGCGACCGATAAATTTTTAAATAATTTGAAATGTCCGTTATCGGCTGATAATCGAAAATTATGAGTAGGGCGAGAAAAAAAATGGCCCATTAATTTTTTTTTAATTTGACCCGTGTCGCTCCAAGTTCATCTAAGTTAGATTACCTGCTAGATTACTAAACATTCAATTTTAATAACAACGCATTAAATACAGATAAGCAAGCAAAAATTTTGAATTTTTAGACAAAATAGCCCCATAAAAATTGTTTAATGGTACATATTAAATTAATTCCACAGTTGAGAAGATGTTTTGCGGTAAAATATAAAACAAAAAACTTCTTAAGTCGCAATTTTACACGTTTAAAGCTGTTTATAATTATACCCATTTTGCGAAATCTAACTTTTTGATTTTTATTCACCCTACTTCGAGGCATGAGGCGGCATCTGATGTCGCATTTTAGGCTTTTTCTACGGCAAATTTAAAAACGTTGCAATGTAATGTTGACTTTGACACTTGTCAATCGGAAAGAATTTTCGCTCTGGATCTCTAAGCCGAAAGAATTTTCCGCTTAAGATTACATCACTGCTGGATAAGAGGATGTGTAAAACTTGGTTTTCCGCTTCCTCAGCGGAGTGGAAAGTGCTTATTTTCTGGTGAGAGCGAGGGAAAAATTCTTTTTCACAATTCAGCTAATTCAGCGGCCGCGGAATTGTGAAAAATACTGTACATGCACGGCTGAATTCACTCGGACTTGCGGAAAGTAGGTCTATATTGCCTCCCCTCGCTCGCAAGCTCGCTCAGGGGCAATTATAGCCCTTCTTTCCTCACTTTCCGAGTGAATTCAGCAGTGCTGTAAAATACTATTTCACAATTCAGCTAATTCAGCGGCCGCGGAATTGTGAAAAATACTGTACATGCACGGCTGAATTCACTCGGACTTGCGGAAAGTAGGTCTATATTGCCTCCCCTCGCTCGCAAGCTCGCTCAGGGGCAATTATAGCCCTTCTTTCCTCACTTTCCGAGTGAATTCAGCAGTGCTGTAAAATACTAAAAATTGAAAAAGGACCTCAACGCAGCCCTTTTCAGGGAATACAATCTGTACCGCCCTGTAACGCTCCGTCACGCTTTCTGTTGCTCGTGGCGCGAAATCCAGGACTCAGTAAAAATGTTTCAAGCTTTTATTTTCTTTTCTTGAGAAATAATTTTCTACAATATATGTATGTCATTCATTGATTTTTAAGTAGTAATTTAGCTTTATCTTTAAAACAATCCTATAACTATTATTAGTAGGCTTCCTTACGCAATAGTATTCTACCATTTTTTCCATCCTCTCACTAAAATTTCTACAATAAATTCTACAAAGATGTCACTGGTTAACGCGATTTTACCAACTAAAGTCCTAATAGAAAAGAAATATTGTTTGTGTGCAAACTTAATAACGAACATTAAAACTCAATAGTTGCTAGATTATATGTACATTGTTGTTACACCTGACTAACATTCTCGTGTGTGAAAAATGAAGAACACAAATTTTGAATTTAAATTAAGAATACGAACAAATTTGGCTTAGTTATATTGATGCATGTACGTCTTGTAAACACTTACTTACAGGGTTTACAACATAAATCGGGGTGTAGCCACCCCGTGTATCCACGAAGCACTAGCTCCTAGCTCTGAGGGAAATAAAAACCACTTTAGCCTATTACTCTTCTAGCTTAAAAAGTTTTATATGCGATCCACCTGATGACAAATTTATGAAAATTTACAAGAAACGAAACTCAGGGAGAGCCAAAAGCCCGCAGTCACAACCCTCGGGGAACTTCATTGGTGTCTCGCGGCGGAGGTCGAGGGCTCCTCGGACACGGGTGCGCTCTTGGGGGCCACTAGCTTCTGACTACTTTGCTGCTGGCTCAGCTGGCAGGACTGACACAGGGTCTGATAGTGTTCTCGCAGCTTTGTCACGTTGTTTGTACGATACTCGTGCGACCAGTTCGCGATAATTGCCAAGTTCTGACGCTGATTTGGTGATAGCGACGGATTCGGGTGACCTTCGGGGGTTTTAGCTCCACACCGCGTGCATATTGTACAAATGCTGCAATGCCATCGACCTGCGAAAAGAAACAATATAAAAAAGATATAGTATTTTACAGCACTGCTGAATTCACTCGGAAAGTGAGGAAAGAAGACCTACTTTCCGCAAGTCCGAGTGAATTCAGCCGTGCCTGTACAGTATTTTTCACAATTCCGCGGCCGCTGAATTAGCTGAATTGTGAAAAAGGTTTTTTTCACAATTCAGCTAATTCAGCGGCCGCGGAATTGTGAAAAATACTGTACATGCACGGCTGAATTCACTCGGACTTGCGGAAAGTAGGTCTATATTGCCTTCCCTCGCTCGCAAGCTCGCTCAGGCGCAATTATAGCCCTTCTTTCCTCACTTTCCGAGTGAATTCAGCAGTGCTGTAAAATACTATTTCACAATTCAGCTAATTCAGCGGCCGCGGAATTGTGAAAAATACTGTACATGCACGGCTGAATTCACTCGGACTTGCGGAAAGTAGGTCTATATTGCCTCCCCTCGCTCGCAAGCTCGCTCAGGGGCAATTATAGCCCTTCTTTCCTCACTTTCCGAGTGAATTCAGCAGTGCTGTAAAATACTATTTCAACGAATTATATTGCATTGGAAAAAGCCGTACGAGTCTGTGGTGTACGGCGGGCGTGTGTCTTCGAATTCGAACAGAATGATGGGGAATAAAGGCTTTTGGTAGATTTTCCCAACGGCTAGAATTTTTTTAATTTAACTTTTTTGATTTAAAAGATTTTTTTAAATGGCTTGATCCTGTTCTAAAATTCCGAAATAAATACTCAAAAACTTTTAGTTCTCAGAGTTGTTTTAATTCCCAAAACAAAATATTTCTAGTACTTAATTCCAAAGAAATTTTTTGAACAATTTTTTAATAGCTTAGGTAAATTTAAAAAAAAAACATGGCAGCCAAAAAAGAGTTGACCTAAAATTTGAAAAATTGCCCCATATCAGACTCCCGAATCAGACATACAGACAAGAGGGCCGCCATTTTCGAAGAAGCATTCTAGCAATTCGCTTGAGCTGAATCAAAAATTCGTCACTGGAAATACTTTGCACAAACCTTATCCTTTTTTCGCGTTTTTAGTGTAGTTTTGTTTCATTAGACTGTTCTGTTCTGTTTGAACGCGTTTGTTACTTATTTTAGAGAAGTGAGACACCGAAGGGAGGGCGGGAGAGTCCGTTAATCTCACGGAATCACGTTTTTTCCAGAATGTCTTCTTCCCCTGGATCAAGCGGCGACAAAGAGAACGCTGGCGAGAACACCGCCGTCGATGGAGGAGTCGTGGACCCGGAAGAGAACTACAAGCCGCCGCCAGAGAAGAGCATTGAGCAGATTCTCGAGACGGACAAGGAGGATGAGAGCCTAAGGAAGTACAAAGAGGCCCTCCTGGGCGAAGTGGCGAAGGAGGTGGTGGTCGTGGAGCCCAATGACCCCCGGAAAGTGCTCGTGAAGAAGCTCGTTTTGGTCGTCGCCGATCGCGACGACGTCGAGCTCGACCTCACGGGAGACGTCTCGAAGCTCAAAAAGCAGGTAAAATTTTTTCCGGCGGCCCCTCCCCACTTCTCTCAATTCTCTTTCGCTTGTGCGTCGCCCCTAGGTGTTCACTATCAAGGAGGGCGTGCAGTACAGGATCCGCATTGACTTTATCGTGCAGCGGGAAATTGTTCACGGCCTGAAGTACGTACAGAAAACGTCCAGATTAGGAGTGACCGGTGAGTCAGAGCGCAAATGTTGAAACGCGTATCGATAAAAATGTGTTGCTTTTCGTCGTTTCAGTTGATAAGATGGTCCATATGGTCGGCTCGTACCCACCCAAGCGTGAGATCCACAGTTACTTGACCCCTCTCGAGGAGAGCCCCTCCGGCATGATGGTGAGAGAGAGAAATTTGTAACTTGTCCGTCTGTCTAACCGTTTGACCTCCAATGACTCGGTTGTGGTTTTTTTGCATTTTATCATTTGTGGTCTGGAGACCGGGAAAAATTTTTTAGAAAACCGTCAGGGGTGTAACCAGGGAATTTTCTTACTCTAACATATTTTCTTATCAACTTCCGTTTTAGGCCCGGGGCTCATACGCGGTCACTTCCCTATTCACGGACGACGACAAGCACGAGCACCTGAAGTGGGATTGGTCGTTCGAGATCAAGAAGGACTGGAACTAGGCCCTGCGCTTCGTAAGAATTATTCTGCTTACAACCTCCGCTGTTATCTTCGCCGTTCAAGCAATACGTGACATTCATTCAATTTTTACTGTTCATGTGTCGAGCAAAGTTAATTTTGATTATTCAACAAGTATTCAAATTATGCCATTATTATCGTTTTTGGGGAGGAAAATAAAGTGTTAATCGCCTTTGGAACCGAAACAAAGTGCATTTAATAGTGCTGACAGGGGGAGCTTGTGTAGTGAAACTAGGGCCCAGCTTGAGGAGAGTATTTTTAGAGAGAAGGAGGATTATTTTTGTATTGGCTTCCCGCCCCCCAAATGTAGACTCTAAATGTTATGTGTACGCAAAACTTTCCTAAATTTTAAATAAAAATATGCAAACTCACCTTCGGGAACGTTTCTCAGTCCGATGCAGTAGATATGGTACCCTCGGTCACACTGATCACAGAAAAGCATCTTTGACTCATCCGCGGCTCGCTGGCACTTGCAGCAAATCTTGCACTCCGAGCACTTCCACTCGTACTCCATCGCCCGCTTCGCCATCACCGACGTCATGTCGATGCAGCTGGGGTGAGCTGCAAAAGAACCTCAGTGAGCTTGAACCTCGACTTCAGGGGAGTACTTACCAGCTCTGTGGCACGACGTGCACTGTATGAATCGCTCTGGCAGCCCGTAGGTGTTCGTGTTTTGGACGCCCGAGCACACTCCGCATGTCTTCATCGCTGAGTCTTCGTCGTCCTGGAAGGAGAAGAAACCAGAAGGGGCTTAGTTATAGTCTCTACTTGACCCTTGGGGCACTGAGAGCATTTTCATTAGTCTCATGAGCCCAAAAAAACGTACCTCGCTATCTGAGGAACTCGAAGATGAGCTGAGGTCCGAGCCCTCCTCATCCGAGTCCGAGTCTGAGCCGCTGCTGGAGTCCGAGGACGCCTCGTTGAGTAGCTTGTCCCGTTTCAGCAGGATGTCGTTCAGCTTGGAGTGGTTCAGCAACACCGTGTTGACGGGATAACACCTGAAAGAGGGTCCAGAAATCAGAGAAAGGCCTCTCAACGGGCATCAAAGACTTACGCCAATTCCTCCGGAGTGTAGGTCCTGAAATGCTCTGAGAATTGCCCAGGTACTAGTGCTATGGGGTAATTAGAAGGTGGGGCCAGAGGAGGAAGTTTCGACAGCAGCTTGTCCCGCTTGGACTTGGGCATGTGGATGACGTACGTCTGGAGGTCCATGCAGCCCTTTCGCTTCTGGAGTCGACTGGAAAAAAATATTAGATGTTAAGTCTTTTGGATTCATTTTTTGGAAATTAGAGACTCATTAAAACTCCCAAGAGGTCTTCTAGAACCCCCAGAAGGCCTTCTAGAGCTCTTAGAAGACCTTCTAGAACCCCTAAGAGGCCCTTTATAAGCCTAGAAAGTAATTTTTTCCCTAAAATCCAAAAATAGAGTCCCTTTCTTACAAAAATGAGACTGTTTCTTCAATAAACGAAGCCTGTTGAGTCTTTCAGGAGCCCTAGGTATCCCCAAATTGCCAAAATGAAAAAAGAGACTCTGAACATTAATTTCACAAAAACGGAAGAAAAAAAGCAACTTTTCTTACTCTTTGTTGAACTGAACGTTCCAGCTCGACGCGGACTCCATCGCCTTGTCCCTCTGGAGCTGCCCGCGGTTCTCCATTTGGCTCTGGAGGTGCTTCTGGCGCTGCTGCAGCTCCAGGAACGCCTTCTCTCGCTGGTACCTCTTGTACTCGTCAAACTTCTCCGGGTAGTCGTTGCACATGATGTCCAGGATCTCCGACGCGTACACGGCTGTCAGTCCAAGGTCACACATCTTCTCCGTCACGAGACCCCTCTCCAGCATGTAGTTGCGCTCCTCCATCTCCACCGGGCGCCGCATCAGGTCCGGGTACTTGCGCTTGAAGCTCTTGATCTTCAAGTACTCCGAGATCTGCTCCTGGATCATGAAGGTCTCACGGTTCCGGTTCTGCTTCTGGCCTGGCTTCGGGGGCGGCCAGTCGTACTCTGCCAGTCGGTCCACACTGAACTCTGTCCGGCTGCAATTCAACCCGTTAGCTCGTTTCGTCTCTATGACTTGCTCTACTTACCCCTCGGTGTCGATGACCTCCATTTTGCCGCGCTTTCTCTCCCGTCCTTCGGTAGTGGCGCTCGCACTGGACACCTGCGAGCTCTGAGATTCGTCCACGACGTCCGGGAGGTTCCTGAAACGGTCAAAGTTAGCACTGGAAGGTAGAGGAGGGACTGAAGTCGTACCTAATGGGGTCTGGAAGACGTTCTCGGAGCCCATCATGGTGTCTTCCTCGAACATCTGCACCGGGGTGGCCTGGTGGTTGAACTTCCGGGAGGTCTGAAAGAGAATTGCCGTTAATGTTGCCACTTAGAACTTAGACCACTCACCTTTCCCTCAGGCGTCATGAACTCTGCCTTACTAGTGGAGGAAAAGCTCCCACGGGCACCTCGAGATCCACGCTTGCCCCGTCCCCTGCCCCTTCCCCGGCCCTGGTACCGGTTGTAGAGCGAGAAGGTGGGCGAGTCGTCGTCCTCGTATCCCTCGTCCATCTTGATCTGCATCACCTTGCCGTCTTTCACGACCTCCACGACGCGTCCCCCGCCCCGCCCCCGTCTCCTTCCCCCCTTCTTGGGGGTCGAGGTTGACTCGGAACCGCTCTCCGTGGTCTTGAGGGGGTCCACGGGACTCGACCGACCCTCTCCGTTCTCGTTCTCGCGTCCCTTCTCGATGTTCTCCTTCTCCCGGTCCCCTCTGGGCTTCAGAGAGGGCGTCACAGACAGCTTCTTGGGCCGCCCTCGCTTCCGCTTCACCGGCACTTCGTCCGGCACGTCGCTCTCGAACTTTTCGGGCGTCAGGGAGTGGTCGTCGATGGTGATCGACTCCGTGGGCTCGGGGGAGGCCTTGGAGGGGGGCGTCTCGACTCTCGTGCGCTTCGACGGCGGCCTCGGCACGGGCGTCTCCTTCCGCAGCCGCTTGCTCCGCGTCCTCTGGGGCGTGGGGGCTAATACTGGTGGTTCTTCCGCGTCCTCAGGGGCCGCCTTCACGGGACTCTCCTCCTCCTCCTGCCCCGACTGACTGGTGCTCACCGGCTGGCTCTTGTCCGACGACTCCTCGTCGAGGTCAATGACCTCGCTGGGCGTCTCCTCGCTGCCCCCCGTCACCGTGGGCTCCTGCACCGGCTCCGGCACCTCCTTGGCGACCGTCTTGTTGATCTTCAGGATGATCCGGGGCGAGTGAGGCGAGTCTTCCACGATAGTCGTCGACGTTTTGACCTCCAGGGGCTTCGTGAGGGCCTCGGGGGGCTCGGAATCGTGCTCGTTGGCCAACTCGTCTCCATGCGTCTTGTTTCCAACCTTCAGGATGAGCTTGGGGACGGCTGGAGGCACCACGTCGGCCGTCAGGACTCCGTCGACCGAGTTGGTCTTTAGCGTTAACTTCGGGATGGTCTCCTGCCTCGCGTGACTTTCAGCAGATTGAGCTTTGGTAGTTTTTATCGTTAGTTTAGGCACAGTTGTTTCGTCAGAGTTGCTCGTGGCGGTCTTCACGATGGTCATTCGCGGGATCTCACTCGCGGCTTCAGGCTTCTGGATGGGCTTTATCGTGAGCTTCGGGATCGGCGAGAGCTTGTCTCTCAGCCCGTCCGAGTCGTTGCTGTTGGACGTCGTGACGACTGCGTCCGAAAGATCTGTGTTGGTTTTGATTGTGAGTTTCGGGAGTGGGGGCTCGGGGATCGGCTTGAAGGTGACCTTGACTCCTGGAATAAAATGTTTTTTTATTAAAAAGGGACGGAAAAATCCCCCTGGTTACGCCCCTGACTATTTTTGGGAAAACCAAAATTTATTCTCGACTTTCCAAATTTCACATGATAAATCTCCAAGTCTACAAGTCTTGCCATTTTGAAGCCTTTGGGGAACAGACAGACAGACGGACAAATGAGGGATTTTTTTCTCACCTTCCGATGTCATGACGCCGTCGTCGACGTTATTCTTCTTGCTGTGCTTCTCGATGGGGCTGCCACTGTGATTGTCGATTTTGATTGTGAGCTTCGGAACAACGGCGTGGTACTGCGAGTTGGTGGAGGATGTGAGGGAGTCGGTGCTGCCATGAGACGAGGACCCGTTGCCATCGACGCTGTTGACGGACGTCGATGTGGCGCTGGAATGGTGGTGGAGGTTGCGGATCGTCAACTTGGGTACCACATGGGGCTCCGACGTCTCCAGAGGGGCGGCAGAGTTCACCTTAAGCTCGACACTTGGGCTCTCATTCAGATTCTTGATGTGCAGCTTCGGGATCTCGTCTCTCTCTCCGGGTGCCGCCACGACATCGGGCGGGGGCTTGAGAGGCTTTATCGTGATCTTGGGCGAGTGCTGCTGCTGCTCCTGCTGCGGCAGCTTTATCACGGTTTTGATGGGCTCCCGGTGCAGGTTGATCTTCAGTGGCTCCACCTTGCGGGTGTCCACGAGGGGAGGGGGTGGGGGGAGCTCCAGGGCCGGCTGTGGGGGTGGGATCAGGGGCCGGGTGAGGAAGTTCTCGAGGATGCTCTTGCCCGGCTTGGGGTTGGGATCGGGGGCCAGCACGAGCTGTCTTGGGGGGATGTCCATGGCCGCCAGCAGAGGGGGCTGCAGATTCGCATAGTGGCTGGACTCCGAGGAGCTGTCGTCGATGCAGATGACGTCCGAGTCCTCCGAGCGCCGCTCCACGTGCCCGTTCTTGCTGTCTAGTGCCGTCTTGGGGGGCTCCACGACGTCGCCCATCTTCAGTTTTGAGCTGTTTGGGAGATGAGAGCTCACCGCGACCTTCTCGACCCGATCATCTTGATCAGCATTGCTCTTATTGTTCAGCAGTAAGTAGTTGTCCACCATACTATCCAAGTCCATTCATATTTCCACCGACACCAGCTTCAACGAATCTGCAAGAGGAACGAGGGCTTAGAAATTTGTGGGCTTGATTTTTTTTTAGTTAGAAAAATATTTTTGACGTATTTTTCAGGCCATTAAAACATTAAGAAAGGCGTGGGCTGAAAATTCGTAGACTTTTTGTTTGAGCAAGGTTTTTCCTGAACTAAAAATTTCTTGGGGAAAAATTTTTCTGGACATAATTGGGCTGGAAGAACGGTCACTATTTTCTGTACAGTTTTTTTATTAGTAAAAAATTCGTCGGGAAAAAAATTTTCCACCAAGAGACTTTTCAAATAGGGTTTTCTACCGCGAGCCCGAAATCGCGCGCCACGCCGGAGTAGCGAGAGAGGAAAGAGACGTGCAAACAATGCGTTAGTCAAGGTCACACGACGCAGTGCTAAACTAGGCCAACAACCTTGACCTCTAGAATGGCGCACTGCATGTTGTAGCTTTTCTTTCTCCTCGCACTCCTCACACGTCGAGTCGCGTCGCTTCGGAGAGCTCCGTTCTCGTTCGTGTTGGAAGAAAACGCGCGCGCTTAATTGTCATTTCTGCCTGTTCGCGTTCGTTTATGTAATCTCTCGCAAGGAAGGAGGTCGGTGACCTGCGACGTCGCGTTTGCTTGCGGCTTTTTGTTATTTTTCTCAATTAGACCCCTTCCACCTAACTAATCGCGCACCGGGATATTTTGGCCAGACTTTTTAAGAACTGGATTTTTTCAAGAACTTGGAAACTAAACCGGCTTTTGTAACTAAAATTTTTACTGTCAGGCTTTGAGGTAACTTGGGCTGTTTTAAGACGATTTATTTAATTTTTTGACCTCTAAAATTTTTTTTGGACAGTTAAATTTAAGCTTAACATTTTTTTGTCGGTTTTGAAATAGGCTTTAATTTTTTAAATTAACATTTTGTAGGGAAAATTTTTTTTAGACATTTAAATTTAAGCTTAACATTTTTGGTCGGTTTTGAAATAGGCTTTAATTTTATAAATTAACATTTTGTGAAGGAAATTTTTTCAGTTTGCTGTGTAACAAAGGTGAAGAAAACATGGGTCAAATTTCCATGAAAAAAAAACCAAATTTTTTTCAATCTGAAATTTTTTAGAGAAAATGAAATCCCATGGGAAAAAAAAGTCCAGAAGAAATTGGGTGTGCTTGTGTATGTGTACGCGCTAAAAGTGTGAAGTAACACACATCAATACCGGAAGAAAATGTACGAACGCTGCTGTTTTGTAAATGTTGCAGCAACACAGCATATTGAAATCACTTGAAATCGCGATGCACGGCACCAGCGATTAAGTTCGAGATATAAATTTCAAACTAATTTATTGATTTGCTTATAATGTACATGCAGAGCGCTCGAATATGCTGCCAATGATGTGCCCAATGATGACGTAGCCGACATGAGCTTGTATTGCGCACACAATGGAGATTTGCGAAATTTCGGAAAATCTCCCCGAAACTAGCCGCTTCCTTCCTCCGCGATGTAAACAAAGTACGCAAGTGACTGGTAGGACACAGAGCAGCCTCGCCAAATCTATTTTGTGCTCGTACTCTGGTCGGTCGCGTGAAGTGAGTACACACAGAATAAGGAGCGCTGTCCCTATTTACCTCTATTTCGGCGCCAACTGCAATCCCACCGCGACTTTCTCACTTCCGCTCGCTTCACCGACTTGCACACTCGCGAAAACACTTCTTGGGGTCCCCCGATCACTTCAAATACACCTTTTAACAGCAAATATGTCTCTCGTCTCCGCCGAGATTCGGATTATTCTTTGTTAATTTCACTCTATTCTCTCTTATTTCAAGCGCCAAATCACCACAAACGGGACACTTTCTACGGAAACCTGCGTCTTTTCGATACACTGTTTTGCTAGAGAAGCGCGAGTCTCAATATTCACAACTATTTTATATTTTCTTCGCGAATTTCTAGCTTTCGAAGTTTTTTGAAGCGTTTCGTAGGACTGCGTTCCGCACGAATTCGGGACGCGGCTCGACTTGACAGCCTGTAACCCCATCTGTCAAAGCTTCTCACATGTAAACCTTCAACGATGTAAACAAAAGCGCTGCTTTCGTAGCGGCCAGAAACGGAACTACCAGATGTTTTGTTTCGGGCAAAAGTGCCACCATTTAGACCTCCCTACTTTCTGATAAAATAACAAATAAAATTGCACAAAAGTTTTATCCGATATTCGCGCCTTATCAGCAGTTTGAAAGCTCCGAAAGAAGTCAAGTCACCCCTCAGATGTCTGACAGCAAGAAAAATGCCGTGAGTATGCAGGTTCTCCGCTTCCAAACGAGTTAATCAGGAGTAACAGGAACTCGGTGCTTATCAGTTTTGTTTCCCTCTCCTCGCAGCCTAGCGTAGAAAACCCCTGCAAGCAAGGCATCGTTCGAGTGAAATTCTATCTGTATGTGGAAATGTGCGAAAACTCCCTCAAGTTGGAGAACCACATGCGGCGGCTGCAGAATCTGAGAAAGGAACTGAGTTTCATATCGAAAACGGACTGGAAATACGACCCGATCGACAAGCACATTGGCAACTAGCACGAGTCTCCCGATCTCCAAAGAAAATCTAAGTTTAATTAGCTTTAATGTGAGTGACTTTATTCGTTTTTGCCGGGAAACTCACTTTCCTTGCTTCCAGACCCAAAAATACTATGTTTTCTATGATAAAAAGTCTGTTGGGCTGGTCCGAGCCGGCCAGCGTCGTCGAGGAGAAGAGAAAGGCCATCCAGGAGCTCAACTCCAGGCTCGAGAGTGACGAGGAGGAGGAAAAGGACGACTCGGAGAAGGACGATTCCGGCATAAAGGTCACCTCGGAGGGCCCCTACTTCAAGGGGGAGGCCATCGTGTCCTCCACCAACCCCCAGCACACCGTTCTGGACGACGTCCACTTCGTGGGGGTCAACAAGATCGAGAAGGGCATCCGGGAGCGGCTCGAGAAGGGCGTCAAAGTGGGCTACGTGGGCGAGAAAATGGGGGACGGAGGCATCCGGGTGGCCCGCATAACGGACATCAAGGAGACCTGGGGCGACGGCGACGCGGAGCAGGACATCACGCAGCTCAGAGCGGACCGGCCCAACCTCTTCCGGTCCTTCAAGCGAAACGACATCGGACTTGTGTGTGAGAAGCGAGGGAACATCCTGACGGTCAACCAGGGCCTCACGAACGAGTACCAGATCGACGTGAGCGACGTTAACCTGGTGGCCGGCTACATCCCCCTGGTGGGCGACTACATCAACATCGAGTGCGAGGTGGAGGCGGACGAGCAGTACCTCGATCGGGGCGGGCAGGTCATCAAGTTCATCTCCATCTTGCCGTCGAGAGCCACCCGGAACATTGAGGGCCACGTGACGTCGTACAACTCGATTGTCGGGGTCGTGGACGCGCGCTACTGCTTCTTCGGGGACGCCCTGGACGGCACCTACAAGCCCCAGTGCGGCGACAAGGTCGAGTTCAACGCCATCGAGTCGGAGCAGGAGGTCAACGGGAAGGAGATCAAGTGGCGATGTCTCAAGGTAGGCGGTCAAAAATTCAACTTTCGATCAAACAAATAACCGCCACTTTCACTTCCAGGTCAAGCTCATAGAGAGCGCCTCCAACCCCATTCTGGCCCGCGTGAGTCGTCAGGAGCAGAAAAAGGGCATGGTGGTGACCCCAGAGAAGCTCGAGTTCGTGTTCGAGCAAGAAAAGACGACGCAGGTGAAGGAATTTACGCTCCACAACTACGACAGACGGCCCTACAACCTCCAGGAGGTCACTTTTCGAGGAAAAAAGTTCCTCTCGCAGTGCTCCCTTCTCGAAAAACCCTTTCAGCCCGTCGAAATCGGACCGGGGGAGGAGGTGCAGGTCCGAATCCAGGCCTGTGGCAAGTACTTTGGGACTCAAACGGAGACAATCCGATTCGGCTTCGAGTTCTTCAGCTTGACCGGTAAGGTTGAGGTCAGTCTGCTGGATACCAGAGGAGTGCATCCGTCAATGGGCACTGGACCGGCCTACCGGAACGTACAGTACACGAGGAGCGTCTACGTCCACAAGGACGTGATTCCGGGCGAAAAGACCTGCATCACTCCGAGGTTCATCGAGAAGAGGTTTCCATCGTATGAGGTTTGTTGAAATATCTCCAAAAACTATCTTATAAGTGCATGTGCTTATAAAAATGAATTTGGAGGTTCTTACAGGCACATGTGCCTCTATTTGAGTCTTAGATCTTAGAGAATCTCTCTTTCAGGTCAGTGACAAGCTAAAGGACCTCGTGCTGCAGCAGGTGAGCAACAACGACATCCTGGACCAGCTTATAGAGACGTTCCCGGAGTTTATGCGACCGCTCTGCTACGACAACTACAAGGAGATCTTCCGGCTCTCAGTCTGGCTGGAGGAGATCCAGCTGTTCCACAACATGCGGACCTACGACATGGACCGGGCCCACTTCTTTCGGGAGGAGGACTACCTGGCGCTCGAGAAGGAAAACATCGCTGAAAGTCGGCCCTCGCTCGTGATCGGGGACAGCGTCGTCGCCTCGAACCCCTTTGACCTCAAGAAGCCCGCCTACGAGGGCTGCATCCACAAGATCAAGCAGAACCGGGTGCTGCTCAAGTTCAATCCCGACTTCCACAACCGCTACAACGGCGAGGACTGGAAGCTGGTATTCCGGTTCTCGCGAGCAACCTTCATAAAGCAGCACGAGGCCGTCAAGAGGGCTTTCTTCAATATGGGGAGGGACTTTCTGTTCCCCGAGAAGGTCCTTCTGAAGGCTCCCCGGGAGCGAATTGAGCTGCGAGAGGGCAAGCTCTTCCTCGAGGGCAGTGACCGCGAGTACCCGTGGTGCAACAAGTCGCTGAACCAGGTGCAGAAGGAGGCGGTCGTCAACGTGCTGAGGGGGGAGGCGAGACCGATGCCGTATATCATCTTCGGGCCTCCGGGGACTGGCAAGACTATGACGCTCGTGGAGATCATTCTGCAGATCGCCGTTTGCTTCCCAGAGTCCAGAATTCTCGTCGGTAAGTTTTAGAATTTTTATTGCATTCTTTAAACCTCTTGAAAGGCTCAGAATAAACTTTAAAGGGAGCCAAAAAAATTTTTGTTATAAAAATGGTCTCTAAAGTCTATCAAAAATTTTTTTTTCTCAATGATTGGGCTGAGGGGAAAGTTTGGTATCTTAAATCTAGATCCATAACTTCAGAGATAACGAAATTGCCAAATCACGATATCTACGATCTGGCACGTGACTCGTGGGAAAATTTGTTCAAATTAAATCACAGCTAATTTGGGAGTCTTATCGAAAACATGACGTTTTGATGAATCAGGGGCCTGATAAAACCCGAATATAAAGCCTCAGAGCAAGATTCGAGCCTCAGTTTTGTTCCGAAAACAGCCGAAAATGTTCCTCCCGCTCTTCCTGGTCTTTCTTTGCGCCCAAACGGCTCTCTCCCAGAAACCAGAGCTCGTCTGCCATGACAACCTGGTGCTCAAGAGGTGCGAGATCCGAGAAGTGAGCTTGCGGGCTTTCTCCTACAACATTGTCTCGGTCCAAGCCGACGATGTCTTGGACGTGGCGATTTTGGAGTCGAACCTTGAAGTCATCAGCTCTGATTTTTGCACGACTTTTCCGAAGCTCCGGTACTTTACCGCCAACAACCAGGGAGTCAGAGCTATCTTTAACGGAGCCTTCAGTGGATGTTCAAATATCGTTTCGATTGAGCTGCAAAACAACCGCATTGGATCACCTCCTGACTCGGCTTTTTTGAACGCCAGGAACCTCGCGACTTTGAACCTCCAAAACAACGAAATAGTGAGCTTTGGCGTGAAGGTCCTCGAGACCAACGTCAACCTGAAAAAGCTCTACCTGGATAGAAACGATCTGGTAACCTTTAATTCTGACGCTGTCCGAAATACTGGAAACCTCGAGCTCCTCCATCTCCAGAGCAACACTCTCGTGGTTCTGCCAGCCAGTTATCTGGTCCAGAACCTACCTCTTCTCCAGATGATCAACTTCAGCGACAACATAATTCTCTGTGAGACCGTTCCGGAGTACCTGGAGACCTTTAGCAGGGCTGGGGTCTTGGTTCAAACGTCCGTGGCTCAGCCCAAGGAGAGAAACTACACGATGGGTCAAGTGAGCGGCGTTATCTGTGCCGAGCATTACTAGACTGGCTGGAGTTTTTTTTTACAAAAATAAATCAGTCCGAACTCATGATAAAAATTTGATTAGCGGAAATCCCACGAGAGATTAAGCTCTCTGGCTAATTTTCCTTAGGGTTTTTTCTGAAGTGCGAGAAAAACGAGTCCCCAAAGACGGTTTCCAAAATCCGAGAAACTTTTGACCCTTGAAATTTTTGACCCTAAAAAATTCAAAATAAGATGCGCTTTTCTGAAAATAAAGAATTTTTACTGGGACCCTTTGGCGGCCATATTGGATTTATAAACAGACAAGTTATGCCAAAACCTTCTTTTGAGTGACCTAAAGACGTTAACAAATCTTTTTCTGAGCCGATAAAAAAAAATTATCAAATTCTTAAAGTCTTTCTGTTGCTTCCCAGGAACGCCATCGAACAGCTCAGCCAACCTCATCACGGAGCGGATTCTGCAGCGTGTTTCCCTCATCCCAGGTGACTTCATTCGCATCGTGGGCCACAACCTCATCGAAAAAGAGCTCATCCCCGACTTTCTCCGTCAGCACTGCGGCACCATAGAGATCGGCATGGAGAGAACTGTCACGAGCGAGGAGATCGTCACCGAGTCCGGGCTACGTCTGAAGATCCCGAAGAGCAGTCTGGTGCGAAAGAAGATCATCATCGGCACGTGCGCCTCTCTCGGCCTCCTGCTCCACTTCGACTTCCAAGACGACCACTTCACGCACGTCATCATCGACGAGGCAGGGCAGCTCATGGAGTCCGAGTGCATGATTCCCATCTCCCTCCTGCACCGCAACTTCGGACAGGTCATCTTGGCCGGAGATCCGCAGCAGCTGGGCCCCATAGTCCTGAGTCCCTTCGCGTCCAAGCGCGGCCTCGAGACCTCCTTCCTGAGCCGCATGATGGAGCAGTCACCCTACAAGAAGGACTACGGCCGCTTCGAGAGGGGATTCAACGAGAAAGTCATCACGCAGCTCATCTACAACTACCGGTCCCTTCCGACGGTGCTGCAGCTCTACAGTGACCTCTTCTACGATGGCAGTCTCGTGCCCATGGTGAGCGAGGAGGAGAGCCCCGAAATCCGGCTCCTGGAGAAGATACAGGAGGCGCTGTGCATCGACAACTTCTACGTGGGCCAGAACAAGCGGATGGGGGTCCATTTCGTGCCGGTGAAGGGCAAGAACGTGCAGGTAGGAATAATTTCTTCATTTGCACAAATTTTTTATTCGTAGAAAATATTTATTTGAAGAATAATTTTTATGTATTAATTTTTAATTCGTATTCGAATAAATATCTCTACTCTCTACGTGCAGGAGATCCACAGCCCCTCGTGGATGAACCCCACGGAGGTCAACGTGCTGAACCGATTCCTACTGCGTCTGCTGGCAGCGGGGGTGGAGCCTCAAGACGTGGGCATCATAACGCCCTACCAGCTGCAGGCTAAGCTGATCCGGGAGATTGTGCGTGAGAACAACATGAAGGTGATGCCGAAGGTGGGATCTGTGGAAGAGTTTCAGGGCCAAGAGCGCCAGATCATCCTCATCTCGACGGTCCGCACGTCCGAGTCGAAGCTGGCGGTGGACAAGAAGTTCGTGCTGGGCTTCGTGAAGGAGTCGAAGCGCATGAATGTCGCCATCTCCCGCGCCCGAGCGGCCGTTATCATCTTCGGGAGCCCCGAGCTGCTCACTTGCGATCCCAACTGGCGCTTCCTCATCCAGTACTGCGCTCGCAACGAAACCTACCACGGGCCCTCCGATGGGCTCCTCGAACACGTGGGCCTTCAGAGAGTCGACGACCGCTAATTCCTTCTTTTCTACTTAAAAGTAACTGATTTATTTGTAATAAAGCTTGTTTCTAGAAACTTAAACGATGCGCAAATTTTTTCTTTAAATTTTATGAATATTACCCAAAACCAGAGGCTAAGTTTCAAAATCAGGTTTTTTGCAAATCCATATCAGCTTTATGAGCGGCAAAAATATGACGACTGGAAAACCGTGTGAGGTTTTTCTTACGGTTTTACTTGGTAAGTTATCGAAATTTTGGAATTATGCAGAATTCTTGCGAGTCGAGTTTTTGCGCGTATTGCGCATTTATTTTGTATCGTTTCTGAACGGTTATCATATGACGTTTGCGTGACAGAAATATGGCGCGTCAAAATGCGAGGACCGTTCAGAAACGATAAAAACGCGCACTGGACCAAATAGACGCTCGAAAGAAATTTTTTCGAATTCCAAAGTTTTAACAACCAAAAAAATAAATAGTAGGCAAAACTATAGTTTTAAGCTGTATGAAAAATAATTAGTTGAGTTTTTTTTTTCAATTTCAGCTTGCTTACGGATTCATGACTATGAAAGAAGATAAGTTGAGAAAAACCTTTCATGAGCTGGGCCCGAAATTCAAACAACTGATTTCAGTGAAGGACATGAAAAATGCAAAAACTGTTTTGCTTCAGATACGCGCTACGTTCAAATCCCTAATAGAAATAACCTCAGATCCAGAGAAGCTCATTGGTTTCAAAATAAACCTCCATGCCTTTTACTATATGTATTACAGTATCAAAGGCCTAGAAAAACATGAAAAAGCCATTTTTCATGGCATGAAAAGTCTAGACTGCCATCTTCACAGCTCTCTCGATCCAGAAACCTGGGTAAAGTATTCTCGTAAAGTATTTTGCAGTTGCATCGTAGCAAACATGTTTAAGCAGAGTCACTACTTGATCCGATGTGCACAGGTCATGCAAGAGAGAGCCCGAATTAGCCAAAACTTTGAAGCCTGCGATAAAATAGATCCTTACATCAAACTTTTTACAATCATGCAGAAGTTTTGCTTACTCCACAATGAATTTGTTCACTACTTGAAAAATCTCGGGGACACCAGAGACCCTCGTTACATCCAAATTGCTAAAGAATGGGAATTGCCAGAAATTCGTCTAACAAAGGAGGAACTGGAGATATCGCAGAAGTTGATTACTTTGGAAAACCTGGAGGTCCCAGACGGAGATGCAAGATTGGAGAAGGTTCCGGGAAACGCTTCAGAGGCACTTGGACTCTTCAAGGAAGCGAACTCTGGATATGACGAGTTTATGAAAACCTTCATGGACCATCCAGATCACGTAGTATTTACTGTCAATCTTGGGTTTGCACTCTTGTCCGTACCTTTTATGTATCGCCTCAGAGCGGGTTTTGAGGATGTCGATGTTTTCGACTTGTAGCTGGACTACCAAACGATTTTAATGCTTAATTGATATGTATGTACTGAAGTTAAAGTAATTAAATATCTCTTGACTAACTAAAAGCCCAATTCTCCACATAGAAAATTATAAACATACTTTGAGGCTCCAAAGCAATTTTTAGAAGTATAAAGATCCGTTTTCAAAAATAGAGACACCGGATTTGAAGCTTGAAAACATGTCCAAAAGGTTAAATTCCTCCAGCCAGCACTCGTGTCCAAGCTGCATTCCCGCTTCCTGCTTGCACACCACTTCTCTTCACGTGCCGCTCATACGGCCCCAAATTGGATTAGCGAGTCGTTTTATGGATTCCCCCAGCCACTTGCTTCAGTTCTAGTCCGCAGCCAGCCCGAGCAACAACACCCTTCCCGTGTGAGTCCATCTCTTTATTTGCACTTGTCTTTTACAGTATACCGGTTGCCGTACGTCTTGGAAGGGTCGAAGGGCTCCCAGCGAGAGGCCGGGAAGATGTGCTTGTTCCGCTCGTACCAGGACCTCAGAAGCACCTTGCCGGCATGCGACTCTTCCTTCTCGATCGAGGCGTCGCTCACGATCCTGATGTCGTCGTAGGCGTCGAACTGGAACAGCGGCCCACTCTTTCCACGCGCCTTGGTCACGATAAAGTCGTAGAAGGTGTAGGACTGGGGCAGAATCAGGTCCTCCTTCACGTACATCAGCTGGTCTGCCGTCACGGTCTTGAGCTCCGTGAACTCGGGACGCAGCGTCTCGAGACACTTTTGGAGGAACTGGTAGATCGAGTGGCCCTTCTTCATGCTCACGGTCTTCCGGTGCCCCGAGCCGTCCCAGTAGGAGTAGGTGATGCTGATGTCTTCGTCTTTCAGGGCCGCCTGCTTCGTCTGCCACTCCTGTCTCAGCTGCTCCCGCAGCTTGTTCTCCTCCTCCTCGCGCTCCCGGTCGAACAGGAAGGACGTGTCCACTGTGGGGTCCTTGCGGATCTTCTTTTTCTCCAGGGGCGTCTTTTTTGTCCAGGAGGTGGAGCTCTCGGGTTCTTCTTCCTGGAAATTTTTAATTAGAATTTTGACCCAATTTCTTTCATAAAAGAGCCTAAAGGACTCTTAAACTAGAACCACTGTCAAGGAACCACAAGAGCCTAGACTGAGGAAATCCCAGATAGCTCACCTCCTCATTCCCTTCCTCGTCCTCCTCCAGGTTGAAAGACAGGGCCTGGATCTGCTTCTTCTGTCTGTTCTTGAGGGCCTCCTTCTCCTCCAGAATGCGGTTCTTCTCGCGGAACTTCTCCTCGTTCTTCTTCGCCAGACTCTTCTCCCGCTCCTTCACCGCGTGCTCCTGCTTGGCCTTCATCTCGTCCAGGGTCACGAGCCCAATAGTGGAGCTCTTGAGCTGCTGCTCCACCGCATCGTAGTGGGACGCAAACTTGTGCTCGATGTTCGAGACCTTCAGGTCCTCCTCCAACTTCCTCTTCTTGAACTCGACTTCCTGCAGCGCAATCTCACGCTTCTTCAGCAGCTGGGCCGCCCTCCCGGCCTCGCTTGCCGCCCCTTTGTAGTGAGCCATGTCTGGATGCGTCTAAATTCAGCTGGTGAGTAAAATCTGGGAGATTCTCGGAATTGTTTACCTCGAAAATGAAACCAAAACAAACACCTCGTACGGATCTGTGTGGCGCCACACAGCTATACGTGAGCGTGCGAGTAGTGAAGTAGAAAAAGTTGGAAGAAAAATGCGTTTTTCAGGCGAGAACTGGGTTTTCTAGACAGGAAAATGTAATGTTCGGTTCAGTGACGGCTGTGGGAATGAGAAACCTTTGAAATTTCATTGCGAAAAGTGAAGGTAAGGGAGGGGATTGAAAAATCGATGGAACGCGAAAAAATCTGAAGAAAACATTCTTCGTCGCGTTTCGCCTCGTCGTCGACGAGTCCAATCATTTTAGTTTTCACGGCCATTCCACATATTCCCCCGTGATTGCACGACAATGGTAATCTCGGAGCTGGCGAATTGAGTGGAGTGTCATTCTTGTTTCAGATTTGCGGAAAGACACTTCTTGAAGTGAACGATGACGAAAAAGTTCGAGTTCAATTGGCAAATTCCAGTGCCTCAGCCTCTCCTCGACGGCTGCGTCTTTGACCGATGGACCGATGAGAAAGATAACACGGAGCTGGAGCAGAACTGCCTCTTCAAAGTCGACGAGTATGGGTTCTTCGTGTACTGGAAAGGCGAGAAGGAGGGCGACGTTATCGAGCTCTGCCAAGTCAGCGACATCCGAGCTGGCGGAATTCCCAAGGTAGGTGGACTGTGCTGTCTAACATAACTCATCTTCTTGGCTCAGGAGGGGTCTTTTGAGTGACGCCAAAATGGCGCCAATTTTTCTGAGAAATTAAATTCGTACTCCAGACGCCTCTGAAGGACCTTTAAATTTTCTAGAGACCCGAAATGCTCAAATTTTAAAACCAGAAGAGGTCTCAGTTCATGAACTGAAAGGGAAACCTCCTCCTAGATACGTCGCTGGGTCTTGAATGTTATCCATAACTCTGTGACGCCTCAAGAATCACGAAGACGGGAGTCAGACCGACATAATCCGAGTCATGTCTGGTTCTTGAGGGGTCGTAAGGCCTTTTTGGGAGCAAGCGCGTGCCTATAAAGCCATCCAATTTAGGACATGAAGCTGCAAAACCAGCTTTTCAACAAGCACGGCGAGAACCTCGAGGAAAAATCACTAACGATTTGCAGTGGAACAGACTACATCAACGTCAACTATCAGCATGTCGTGTGCCCCGACGCCGCCACAGCAAAGGTAAGGCTCGGCTTTGCAACTAATTAAATTAGTCACGATTCTACGATTTTCTAAAATAAATTCATTCATCAATAACATGTCAACATCTCTCTCTCTCTATCTCTGTTATCCCTCCCGCTAACATCATTCCAGCTTTGGGTAGATGGTCTGAGAAAAATAACGCACAATGTCAAAGCGAACAACTTTTGCCCCATGACATGTTTGAAGAAGCAGTAAGTTCTCGGCTCGGTCTGCGGAGCACAGAATTGTCAAGTTTTGTCGCAACTCCTCTGCATGTGCATGGCACATTTTTCTTACCACCGGAATTTCCATTTATTCATATTCTGCATGCTGGAAATATTTTAGTAAACACAGGGCTGCCAGATCGGGGTCTTGGAGCGAGAAAATCTTATTTTTGGAAATCAAAATCTCGGGGAAAACTGATGGAAACTTGAAGAAAAGTGGCGTAGAGTCAACAAGAGAATTTCGGGGAAAAACTTTCAGTCAAGAAAAGTATTTTTAATTTTCAAACAGAAAATAATTTTCAGGAAAAGTTTAACGGCATGTGGGTTTCCCGGAACATCGGAAAACTCATAAATAATTTTCCTCTCATAAGTCAAGTCTGTCCTGGGAGCCGCATTGTTGGAACAACGCCCCAGAGAGTCCAGTAGAGCGACCACATTTTCACGCTCTAAGGTCGGCACCCCGGGTCCGGCAGCCCCCCCTCTTGAGTTTATGATTTTTCACTTCTTTTTCGTTAACGTTTGACTTTAGATTTGGCAACAAGGACTTCGTAGTATTACGCATAACAATAAATCCAATAATGTATGCCCTAGAACAAATTTAATGAAACAGTAAGTTGAATGAAAGCACATAAATTGTTTTAATAACACAAAAAGTCTCAGCTCTGCAAAAACGCAAGTCCTGAGAGACAGCAGCACTAAAACCCACCGCTTGACGATAGATATTGTGATGTCCTTGAAGAGCTATAAGCTTGATTGATTTTAGTTTTTACAATATTCGTTATCGAGCTTTCAATGTTTGCCTTTACCGCTATGTTCCGATGCGGGGAAAATAAACGAGGTGTATACTTTTAGTTGGATGAGACTGGGCTTCACGGTCGAGAAGAACGGGAAGGTGCCGGTGAAGGTGGTCGCGAGGACCTTCGCTTCCGGCAAAACCGAAAAGATGGTCTACCAGTGTCTCTCCGAGCTGGGTCTCCCCAGCGGCAAGAACGACGTGATTGAGCCGGTGGACTTCACCTTCGACAAGTTCTACGCGCTGTACCACAAGATCTGTCCCAGGAACGACATCGAGGAGCTCTTCAAGTCGACGTAAGTGGCTTTTTTAACCCATTTTCTGCCAATTAGATTTTTTTCTAGAACCTTGTTAGGACACAATTTTCAGAAATCTGGCTGAAAATGGGTTAAAAACTAAGGTTAATTGTATTGGTTTAAAATGAAAATTGGTCTAGATTTTTTAAAAGCCAATGTTCTTAGCGTCTGGGGTCAAAAAATGAGGCTATTGAGGGTTAAAACGTTCAATATTTGCAGGTCCCAGAACAAGGACGCGATCACGATGGACCAGTTCATCAACTTCCTGAACGAGAAGCAGCGAGACCCGCGTCTCAACGAGATCCTGTACCCGCTCTACGACGAGAAGCGTGCCATAGAGATCATGAACGACTACGAGCAGGACGAGAAGCTGCGGGAGGAGAAGAAGCTCTCCAAGGACGGACTCATCCGCTACCTGATGTCGGACGAGAACGCGCCCGTCTTCCTCGATCGCCTCGACATGTACATGGAGATGGACCAGCCCCTCTCCCACTACTACATCAACTCCTCCCACAACACCTACCTGTCGGGTCGTCAGTTCGGAGGCAAGAGCTCCGTCGAGATGTACCGACAGGTGCTGCTGGCGGGCTGTCGGTGCGTCGAGCTCGACTGCTGGGACGGCAAGGGGGAGGACGAGGAGCCCATTATCACCCACGGCATGGCCATGTGCACGGATATCCTCTTCAAGGACGTCATCTACGCCATCCGGGACTGCGCCTTCATCGTCAGCGACTACCCCGTGATCCTCTCGTTTGAGAACCACTGCTGCAAGGCTCAGCAGTACAAGCTGGCAAAGTACTGCGATGAGATCTTTGGCGACTTGCTGCTGAAGGAGCAGCTTCCGGACTACCCACTGGAGCCGGGGGCGGCCCTGCCTCCTCCGTCCGCCCTCAAACGCAAGATTCTCATCAAGAACAAGCGGTTGAAGCCGGAGGTTGAGAAGCAGGAGCTCGAGCTCTTCCAGCAGGGTCAGTTTGTGATTGAGGATGAGGTCAAGGAGGACGCCAGCGCTGCTCCTCCGGTCATCCCGGGTGATAAAATTGTGAGTAGACTTTTTTGGTTCCCATTTTAGTCCCTAGAGACCCACCAATTGATTAACTGAATCTCCTAACTCCAAATTACCTCAATACCAGACCCCGTAAGAACCAAAACGACACGGAAATGGTTCATTTTATTTACCTTTCCGTTATTAAAAATTATATTTGGCTACAGACCTGTAATTTTAAGATTATAATCACTAAGATCGGTTGAGTTATTACCGAGATATGGCTCTCCAAAGTAAGCTACCCTCAGGAAAATGGTACCAGGTTCAAAATCCCACCATTTTTCACAAACTCGACTGATCAAAAAATAACTCTTAATTTATTTCAAAAAACCTACGAAGTTCCTAGAAAAAAAATAATCTTCCAAAGTTACTGAAAAAAATTGAATTCCAGCCGGAGGAGATTATTGCTGCCGCCCAGCCCGGAGCAGAAGGGGCTGAGGGCGAGGCTGTGGCCGTCAACTACACCGGGTCGACTACGAACGTCCATCCCTGGCTGTCCTCGATGATCAACTACGCCCAGCCCATCAAGTTCCAGGGCTTCGACGTCGCTGAGCGTAAGTTCTACCCTTTTTTAGAGACCGCCTTAGTCAATAAGACGTCTTTCAGAGAAAAATATTCACCACAACATGAGTTCGTTTGCCGAGACGACCGGCATGAACCTGCTGAAGCAGCAAGCAATCGACTTTGTCAATTACAACAAGCGTCAGATGTCTCGAATCTACCCTAAGGGCACGCGAGCCGACTCCTCCAACTACATGCCCCAGGTCTTCTGGAACGCGGGCTGCCAAATGGTCTCCCTCAACTTCCAGACCTCCGACCTGCCCATGCAGTTGAACCAGGGCAAGTTTGAGTACAACGGTAACTGCGGCTACCTTCTGAAGCCCGACTTTATGCGACGTGCCGACCGGAGCTTCGACCCCTTCGCAGACGCCCCCGTTGACGGCGTGATTGCGGCCCAAGTCTCCGTCAGCGTCATCGCCGGTCAGTTCTTGTCCGACAAGAAGGTCGGCACCTACGTCGAGGTCGACATGTACGGCCTGCCCTCAGACACCGTCCGAAAGGAGTACCGCACTCGCATCATCCCCGCCAACGGCCTCAACCCCGTCTACAACGAAGAGCCCTTCCTGTTCCGCAAGGTGGTTCTCCCGGACCTCGCCGTGCTCCGATTCGGGGTCTACGACGAGAACGGCAAACTCCTGGGTCAGCGAATTCTGCCCCTGGACGGTCTTCAAGCCGGGTATCGGCACATCTCGCTTCGTACCGAGGCCAACTTCCCCATGTCCCTGCCCATGCTCTTCTGCAACATCGAGCTGAAGATCTACGTGCCAGATGGGTTAGTATTTTAATTTTTAGAGAGACATTTGGGCTTTCATTTCCCGATTTTTGGCTCCTTGCTCTTAGGGTGGATAAAATTGGCCGTTTTTAAGTGATTTGGCTATTTTCCTTCAGCTTTATAATCAACAGAAAATCAGGAAATGAATCTAGAGCCAAGGTTGACCACTTGGTGAACTCCAAATTAAATTACGCAGCCTTCCACATACACTGTTTTGAATTTTGGACCCATAAACGTAACCAGGGACTTAATTATAAATTTTATTGATAAAAAATATGCTCATTACAGATTTGAGGACTTCATGGCTGCTTTGTCGGACCCTCGAGCTTTCATGGGAGCCGCAAAGGAGCGCTCGGACAACATGAAGGCGATGGGAATCGAGGAGGCGGCGAGCGATAAGCCGAAAGCGGAGGAGAAGAAGCCCGACGAGCCACCGCTGGTGTTCGATCCCATCACGGTGGACTCCTTGAGGCAGGAGAAAGGGTTCCAGAAGACGGCCAAGAAGCAGCAGAAGGACCTTGACGCGATGCGTAAGAAGCACTCGAAGGAACGGATGGCGATGCAGAAGGTCCAGAACACGGCCATCGAGAAGTGCATCAAGGGGAAGAGCAAGGAACAGATCAAGACGGATCCGGAGGTGAAGAAGATCATCCAGGAGCAGAACGGCACGTGGAACGAGATGATCGAGAGACACAAGAAGGAAGAGTGGGAGCTGCTCAAGACGCACCTCAATGACCAGCAGGAGATCCTCAAGAAGCTGATGGAGACGACACAGCAGTCGCAGATGAAGCAGCTGGAGGCGAGACACGAGCGTGAGACGAAGGAGCTGAACGCGAAGCAGGCCAAGATCTCGGTGGAGACGGCGAAGGAGGTGGCGAACGACAAGGCGCTCAAGACGAAGGGCGAGAAGGACCGGCGGCTGCGTGAGAAGAAGCAGAACAACATCAAGAGGTTCATGGAGGAGAAGAAGACGGCGGGGATCAAGCAGAACCGCGAGAAGGAGAAGCTGAAGGTGACGCACGACAAGCAGACCGAGGAGCTCAGCGAGGACATCAAGAAGGTGAGCTTTTCTCCAGAGACGTAGCTAATGGAGGGCCTTAATTTTTTGGGGAGGAGGAGGAGCCTATATTTTCCCTTTGAAAAAACTAAAATCCAGGAAAAGAGTCCCTCCAAATCCTTCTCTAGTTCCACCTCTGGTCTTTTAATGATCATAAATATTCTTTGAATTTTTCGAAAAGTAGAAAAACTAGTCCTAATTAAGTATTTTCCATTCTTCTTCCAGCTAATCGACGTCTACAAGTGCGAAGAGGAAGAGTACAAGTTAACATCAAAGTGTGAATTTTTCGCCTAATCTAATCGCCCCCTAACTATGCGTTCCTTTCTAACTGTTGTTCCCAAACCCGATTGATTTCTGTAACATTAATTAAATATTATGATTATTCCTGGTGTTCGAAACACAACCAAACAAAAAATTTAGCTAGTCTTTGTATTGAATGTTCCAAAAACAAACTTTTGTACCTTTTTGAAACTTTTATTCCTTGTTAATGTAATCGTGTATTGAAACTATATCAATTACTGATGCAAAAATTAAATTTTAGTAGTTGTGCCAAAGGCCTCTTAGTTAAAATGTTGAAAGCAAAGAAATATTTAAGCAAAGAGTATCGACAAGGTGCTATATTGGGACCAGTAAGCACTGTGTTTTGAGTAGATTAGTCATTTGTCCGGCAACAGGACCCGAAGAGGCCCCATTTGGGTGTCAAGAATATATTGCATGTAGACTCTGGTTCTCGAAATCTCACAATTGGCAACGAAATTGGTACTGTTTTATGTTGAAACTAGAGGAAATTCAAGTCTGGTGGCTAAAATGTGTCAAAATTTATGAATTTTAGATGAAAATTTGATAGCTAAAATGCATTTGCAAGTCTCTGAAACTGTCATATTTCTAGTGCGTATCTACAATAAATAATACACAATAAAGAAATAAATATTATAACCGAAAATATGACTTTTGAGGTCTTAAAAGTCCAGTTGGATGTATCACAATTTATTTCTCGTAAGTAAGAAGCTAAGTAACATGGTGGGTTGAAACTAGAGACTGAAACTAGTAGGAGGAGCTATACCTAAACTAGAAGGCTATGGGAGGTCATCTACAGTCCTCTAAATTCGAAAAAAGATAAGTTAAACCAGGCCTAAGAACAAACCCCCAAGACCTTGGCCGAAACTAAGTACCCTATCACGATATTGCAGCGCTTATCTAGGCCGTCCAGATGTTGCTGAACATTTGGTCCCACTGAAGCTTGACAGAAGTCACGATCCCACATGCTGGCGCAATTACAGTCTCGATGGAACCCGATAGAGCCGAGAAGCCCAGATGGTGAGCAGCGTCATTTGAATACAGACAGCAAGCTGAATGTACACTGAAACGGCAAGTAACGATGATTGGGCTCAAATTGGCGCGTCGACGAAAATTACCGTTCAATGAGACGCTCGCGGGTATCAGAGTCTCGGAGCAGCCGTCGGAGAGGGCCTCCGTGATGGCCTTGGTGATCGCCGGCTGGGCCTTGCAGAAGATCAGCACGAGCTGGATGTTGAAGTACTTTTGCTGGACCGAGAAAACAGGAAGCTTCAGCTTGGGAGGTGAAAATCCGGGTGTCTTACCTTGACTCGGTAGCTCTCGGGGACGGCGTTGATGAACATCCTCACCATCATGTTGAGTCCCCAGATGCCGAGCAGGATGGACAGCACTATGACGGGCACAAAGTACGGGAAGGCCAGGTCGAACACGGACTGGAAGGAGGGGCTCCGTTAATTAATTAGTAACCTGATAGGACGAGACTTACGGCGTCGTTGATGTAGATGATGTTGAGGGTGACGAAGAGCACGGCGTGGATGACTGCGAGCTGGATGATGAGCCACCGGACGAAGGAGATTTTGGACCTGGGAGGGGAAATTTATTAGAGTGCCCTTGAAATTTTTTTCATAGCTTTTCAGAGAGTTGGGGAGCTTTCGAGGTATTCCAAACTCTAAAGGTCATAAAAGTAAGTTTGATTAGCGCCTGAATTTTCAAGTTGCCGATAAGAGCCTCAGAAAGGGTCCCAGAAAGCGACTTCCTCAACTCACTTGCTCAAGGGTCCCGGATGCAGACAAATCGCGCAGCAGCAGCAGCAGGGGGGCGTCGAGACCGTGAACTCACCAGTCTTCCCCGTGTACTTGTTCCTGATCAAATTGCTCTCGCCTTCGACGTACTTCGAAAACAAGCTGAAATTACGCGGGAGGTCAGAAAAATTTGCGAGGTGCGGCCAGCCTTACCTGAACAAGCTGAGAGCACCCGTGAGAAACGCAAAGTGCGATATTGTCTCGCAGAAAAAGTAAGACCTGTGGGGAGAAGCTATCAACTCTGTGGGCAATTACCAATCGGAATTACCTTGGAATGACTACCGAAGCTGCTCCCATCAAACACGCGATCTAGAGACAGTCTTGCGGTTAGAAACAGGCTTCCTAGGAGAGAGGGCACTTACGGGATGCACGCTGCAGATGACGGAGTGGGCGGTGATGTGGGTTTTGGACGAGTGCTGGGACATCCACGAGACCTGGTTCAGGTACAGGACCACCGAGACGGCTGCCAGTAAGCAGCATGTCGTGATCATGTACGTTTGGTGGCTCGACAGAGCTGCGAAACATTAAAACGCTCCAGAGACTTTCGGGTTTATGTCGAAAAAGAGCCTTTTTGGGGCCAATTCTGTCATTTATGAGGACCTTAGGGGCCGGAATATTCCAAAAATGCCTTCCTAGAGGTCCTTAGAGGCTCAAGTTCTCGAAATAAGCCGTTTTAAAAGCTCAGTGAGGTTCTCTGAGGGTGAGGGTCCAAAAGCTCGACAGACAGACAGACCAAACTTCACGCTCCGAGTCTCTTTCCGCTTCAACCTCAACACAATGTCGGTGAACCGAGGCTGGACAGGTACAAAACGAAGATTAGGCAAGCAATTTGTCGGTTTCTCTCTCGTTCCCTCGTCAAGGTCACGTGTAGCGAAGGTACTCCAAAGTCGCTTGATTAATTATCACGTTTCGGTTCAACATTATTTATTCATTCAACCCGCGACTTAGAAATTAGAATCTCTCTGTCTTAAGTGGGTCCACAGCTCGTTTGACACCCTAATTTACGAGCCTCAAACATGAGACAAGGAACCAGTTCTGGCAGATGCAAAAACTCGTGCTTGACCCGGCGGCTTTGAGGTGGGTCGCTTCTTTCTGTCTTCTGAGAATGACTAGGGGTTTTCTCGCGAAAGTGGGTAACTTGATACCCGACCTCATGCGGAGCCTGGGGTCGTGTAGGAATCATCAGAAGACCTTGGTTTTGAGAAAAAAAAAATTTGTGAGCTTTTTTCGATTTTCCCAGGAATGTCGATTTTCCCAGGAAAGTTGATTTTCACAGGAATCTCAATTTTCCCAGGAAAGTTGATTTTCCCAGAAAAGTTGATTTTCCCAGGAAAGTCGATTTTCCCAGTCATTTTTCAGCTTTAAAAAAAATGTGATCTGCCTAAAATTCACCTGTTGAGCCTCTTTTAAGATCTCTCAGTCTAAGGTCGTCCCAGAATTTAATTATATCGCGTCGAGGGGGAAAATCGATTCATGCGTGAAAGCGAAAGCGTGTTCTGATACATTTTTGATGAGCACGAGGGGTGCGACAGAACTGGCGCCAAGCAGAGACGGCAATTTTTCATCGACTCGAGCGGGTATTTTTAAATACCGACCTTCGAAGTACTCCAAAGCCCCAGGGATCGCCCGCGGACACGGCTCAGTTGCGTTCTCCATCTTCGGAGAGTCGAAAGTCCAGGAAACAGCTACTTCAGAGGCACATTTTTGCAAGATTTCAGGTCGGGGTCCGAAACACTTCCTGATAGTACGCGGCTTCCACTTGTTGCGTCACGACTCAAGCGAGCATGCTCGCAATTCATGAACCCCTCAATCACAGCAATTAATAAATAATTTATGTAAGACGATGAGCGCGAAAACCGATTCGTTGCGCCGCAATTGCGGGTCAAGCTTCTACTGACCGCCAATAGTTTCAGCTGTTGGTGGCTCTATACACATCGCACGTCAATACCCACCGTTTGCGTCGTCGATTGCGTAATATAGAAATTACATGTTACTACATGCTAACCAACTAATGTATGTTGAATGTAGACCGTCGATGTACACGTTTTACACTTTGTTCGCATCTTCTGCTCGCGAGCTTCGGATGGGAGCTGCCCCGAGACGTGTGTAATATAAAAGTAAAAGCTTGCGAAAAATGTCGTCTGCAGGTGATGTCTGAATGCAGCACTTACCGGTGAGTTATGTGGTTGCTGTCAGGGGCGGTGGAAGGGAGTTTTCCTGGGGGTCGAAAATTTCCATCCTGGGATTTTTTATGAAATGAAATACTGGGGTATTTGGACCTCGTAAGGTAGCAAAGTTCGAGTTTCTTGTGATGAAGTCAGTGAACTCGGAAAATTCGGAAAATCAAGCTTCAGAAAAGCTTAAGAAATTTTAGGAAAATCGGTATATATTTTAGAAAAGCTTCTAAGGTTTTTAAATACCATATCTTTCAGGTTTGGCGAATTTTTGGGGCTTGGAAAAATGTAGATTTTTAGGTCTTGGGAAAATTTCGAAAATCAATTGAACCATCTTCAGTTTTCGAGGCCGTTTTTTATGCTTCTGGAATGTAATGATTTCTTAGAAAAATAAATAGAATTGCTTGTTTTAACATCAGTTTATTACTTTCTCATTAATTTGTTTCATCCAAGTGTTGTTGTGTTGTGTCTTTAACTTAGTTTCTCTTCTTTCATTCTCTTTATAATCTTAAATGTAATTTTAATCATTATTAATTATTTAAAGATTTAGGAAAATATAGATAAGATTATCATCTTTTATTTTGTTTACTCTTATCAATTTATACACATACGATTTCTTCTCTACATGTTGCTTCTCTAATGTTTTTTTTTTCTTCAAAAGTTTTGGATTGCATTTCTGGCGGCGCGCGCGGGCGATAACATACGGAGTTTACTCGTATAGCATAATAATGATGTATGTATATGTAGTTTAGTATTACAAGAATGTTGTATAAAGTTGTTTTCCTCGGCTAACGTAAAAATTGTATGTTTTTTCTCATGTAAAACGGTAAGAAATGTTTCATGCTTCCTCGTGTGGTGTAAATTCAGGAGTAGTATAGTAATTTTTAGAATTTATGTAGCTCCAAGTCCACCGAACGCGACCCATTTTACAACAATCTGTGCATTGCTACGAAACAAGTATGTGGGGCAGTCTTAAAAGTAACACAACTGAGACAAGACGGTTAGTCAAACAATTTCGGTGAAAACAGGCAACATCGCAACCAATTGGAAACGTAACAAACCAATTTTTGTACACTTTGCAATACATTTAAGGCTCAGAACCTGCTTCGGGTCTCCAAAATGAGAGGGAAATGCAACAAAATCCTGATTTCGTGGCTTAAGATTAGTTTCTCGCTTCTAGCAGAGTGTGCAGAGTGGTCGTAGGGGACTAGCTGGACTAGAGGGGGACCCATTTTATCCCTCCTCTAGGCCACCTGGCGGCTCTCGACCGTAAGTCCATCCATTATAGTTTTAGTAACTTTGCATAACACGATAGTCGGAAAGGATTCTCGTGGCCGGCAAATTGACAGTTTCCTCCACGGTAGTATTTGGCAACATTTCGTGCTCCAACAGAACAGTAAAAGGCTCTACTTCTCACGTCCCTCGCTCTCATATATGCAATACTATTAAGTTCACAAGTTGATACATTTACCTACTAGTTAATTTTACATATGTATGCCTTCGAGCATGAAAATTTTTGGAGGTGACAAATCACGTTCTGAGGGATTTTTGAAGAAAACTGAATTGAGCTATAGTTACACCAATTGGGTCAGAATTATTAAAAATTGAAACGTTTTTTGTGGAAAATAGTCAAAATTTATGAAGGAAGCTTTTGCTCAAAAATTCTAAATCTTGTCGAATAAAGCAAATTTTCATGCTCGAAGATGTATGCTCACTAAAATCGCGATCACGCTTCGAATTGATTCCGACGCGACGCCGACGGGTTCGGGTTCGGGTTCGGGTCCACTGCAAGTCTACGATATATTTAAAAATTGTCCCTCGCCCTTCCCTCTCTGTGTAACTGAGTGTTGCGCTTAAAACGGAAACAAGGGTCTTCTTTACCTGATGCTGATTCAGAAGATCTCCGACACGACTGACTGATGTAAAAGGAGTTAGACGATATATTACGGCTAATATATTGATTGAACAAGATTTAACTGCTTCACTTCTTCTTCGCTAAATGGTTGACAACATTTTTAATGTGTGTTTAACTGTTTTGGGGAGTTGGAGGAAACACTGAGTTGGATATTGTTTTCTTTTTTTGTAGTTTTCACGACTTTTTCCTTATTTTTTGTATATTTGATATTTAAATTTTACAATTAATAAAACGTCTTTATAGAAGCACACATGATCTTTTCTTTTTGCTGGGTTTCTTTTCGGGAGATTTTTTGTTAATTTGTTGGACTAAGTCGTAAAAGATCTGAAAAACAAAAACACATCAGTTGCACCAATCGCCTCCAATCACGGCCAATTACTCACATCATTAACATTAATTTTAGCCTTGGCAGATGTCTCCATAAAAGCACAATTGAATTGGTTCGCTAAACCTTTGCCCAAATCTTTTCCAACCACGCGCTCCTCCTCCAAGTCGCACTTATTGCCAACCAGCACCATCGGGACGTCATCGGTGTCTTTGACACGCAGAATCTGTTCCCTCAAATCTTGCAAGTCATTGAATGTTGATTGTGCCGTTATTGAATACACTAGAACAAATCCTTGCCCGTTCTTCATATACAGATCTCGCATGGCGGTGAATTGTTCCTAGAAATAGCCCAAATCAGCATACAAACCGGTTGCTCGCGCTGCAGGTGCGTGCAAAAAAATCTGAATCACTCTTACCGTGCCGGCCGTGTCGAGAATCTCGAGCATACATTGCTGGCCGTCCACCTCTACTTGCTTCCTGTAACTGTCTTCTATCGTGGGATCGTACTTCTCGACGAAAATACCCTAAAACGAACCAAATGTGACCATAGAAATCAAGATCATGGAATTTGAGTCCATAGAAGACATTTAGGGGTATCAATGACCCCCTTAGAGCATTCGATCAAGAGAAGTGACTGATACCATTGAGTTTTGGGTCCTCTAGAACCCCATCCCTGTAGAAGAATGAACCTTACCTGCACAAACTGAACGGTTAAAGCTGATTTGCCGACACCTCCGCTTCCGAGGACGACAATTTTGTATTCACGCATTGTTTTCTCTTCTCTTTCTCTGCGGCACCACACTTATCTTATCGCTTCCGAGGGCGAGCACAATTGAACTCTTGTTAATGGCTTTTAAATATGCAATCCGCTTTGTACTGCTGGCTCTCTGCTCTATTAACCGATACACAAACTACGCGATGACTTCCACAGACTTCTCTGGAATGAACGGAGGGGGCGAGAGGAAAATGCAAAAAAAATGCAAGAATTAAAAAATGTGTAATAAAGGAAAAGTCGCAAGAATGGCATTTCATTGTCAACGTGCCACATGCAATGATACGAATGCAAAACAGGAATAGCAACAGGATGTCGGAGTGACGTCACAAATCGCGGAATTATCACCACTGCAGGGCGCATCGTGACTCATTTGGCTCTCCCTCTCTCTCTTGTGGGCTCTCGGAGCCCGGAAATAGGTCGTTAAATTTTTTTGTCCCAAAATTTCCAAGCCCAAAAAATGTTTCTCCCAATTTTGAAGGTTGCGTAAGCCGTCTACGTAGCACTCTAACTCTGAGGTCGTTAAAATGCTCCAATAAGTCACACTCGATTTGCAGGCTCGAAACGACCTTCCGAACAAAGAATCCGCAAACATCGGCGTGACTCATACGCGATCTGGCTTTCGGCTTTCGCACCAGCCCATACCTTCGCTTTCAACCAGGCTTTAATTATCATTTTTTTTATAACGACCAACGAGATGATGGTGATGATGGTTTGACTTCAATTGTGTTTCGGGGGAAAACGCGTGTGTAGCGATGAGTAATTCTGCAAAAACTTTTACCGCATTCGTAGATTCGAAATTGTCGTGGGAAATCATGTAAATTATGCTCTCCTTAGCGTAATCCGTGATGCATGGAACGATTTATGCACGCACTTTAATAACCACTGCAATCAATGCAAATCAATGGGGGTTCGCTCCGAATTAAGACACTTCCGTTGCAGTGGTAGCTGTCGAGTCACTTTGGGGCCCGCACTCGCGACTTTATTGTGTTCGAGATAACCGAATAAAGCGAACGTAGACCCACCCAGTTGCTCTTGCTCGGAAAATTCTGCCTACGCAAGTCGCGGGTCAGAAATCCCCCTCCCGTGCCGTCTCCGCCCCCGCACCGACTCCATTCCCGATCATATATTTGCCCATTCACGCCGTAGACCGATGATTTATGCGTGAAAACTTACGAGATAACGCTCCGAACCTCGCGAGCGATCCACCCCTTGTTCCGCGCGGATTTTCTGGCTCCTCCGCTTCCTCCGTCAGGCGTTTCGACAACTGATGCGCGTTCTGGCACTCGAAAAGCGGTTTACGGCTATTTTTGATGGCTTTTACGACGGAAATAATGCTTCTTGAGTTTTTCCGAGTGTTGAACTTAACGAAATATTCCCACTGCTGGATACTCCTGCCTCCTCCTCGACTCCGTTCAGTTGAATACCTCCGGTGTCGGATACCTCACGCCTTCTCTTCGTCTTTGAATGTCTCCGTTGAGATAGTTATTCCAACAAGAATTTTATGCCTGAACCATTTCCTGCCAGAATCCAGAGAGACGTTTTCTGCCTTATAGGAATTTTGCTATAATAGCCGGGAGGGGCCTGGCCCCCCATAAAATTTCAAGAAAGCCAACAACCCAAAAATTGCTGAAACATGTAAATCCGCATTAATCCTGTGGTGAGGGGGGGGAGCAACATAGGAGCTCAGGTAAGATTTGAAAAAGGCAACAGCTGTTAAGGCTGCGAAAAAAAGAGGAAAAGGAGGAACTTTGATATTTTTATGAGTAATTGAGGCTGAGTCCCATTTTAGTGCAAATTAAAGTTTTAATTTTACTTTATTTTAAAAATTTACTTAAAGGTTTATTGTGTCTGTTTGTCCGTCCGTTTGAGTCAGAAAAGCTCCGAAACATGCACAAGAAGTTGCGGCTTTTTGAAAGTTTTAGAATGTTGGATTGGATTGGAAATTAGTCGAGGGCTAATCTCTCTTTGTGCATTTTCAAAATGTACTTTTTGCTCTTAGAATTTGAATTTACACAGTAGGTTGAAAAAAAAAACAGATTTGTCAAAAAAGCATTCTGAAAATGCACTAGGGGTATGCGTTCCCCTCCTGCTTTGTGTATTTTTTTATAATTTAAATTTAAAATCTCAGAGAGGAGGGGGGGGTAACATAAGTTCACTTGAGTGGGGTAACATAAATCCATCAGTGCCCCCCCGAATTCAGAAAAACTCCAACTGAAAATTTTAATACACTTTTATTATGTTAAATGTTTAAAATCATCTTCAAACTTCCAGCAAGGCGTCTTATAGTGCCTTCGTAATGGCTTAATTTGACTAAATATCATATCATGGTGTATATAAATGTAATTACATGTGCATTAAATGTCTCTGAGAGAAAGAACGAAGCAAAATATACTCGTAAATGCATTGAAAGGAGACTCTTAGTTGCATGAGTAGGAGTAGAAATAAACAATTCAATTCTTTTTGGTTTTGTGGTGATCTGGAGTGTTGTTCAAGCTTTTCAGGATGTCCGGCTGAACGTTCAGCGGCATGCTGTTGTGAGAATTCAACGTGTGAGAATGTGAGTTGAGGGTGTAAGTAGTTTGGGAGTTCAGGGTGTCGTTTGGTTGCGTCGCTGCGCTGAAGGAGCCCACAGTGTGCTGCATTCTGGACCTGAAATTCAACAACAAAAAAGACATTAGGACTCTCATCTTGACTCTAAAAAATGTTAGCTGTCTATACTCAAAAAATTTTCAACTTCAGAGGGATTCTAAGCCTCAGAGAGCAAAAATTGACCAATTTGAATTTTTAGAAAATTCTAGAAGTGACTCCTGAGGCTCTTGAATCTATTGTAAGGTATCTGAAGGCCTACACAGTTGGCTAGTTTTAGCCCTCGAGACCTAGAAAACCTTCAGATGGCCTCCAAAAATTTTCCTGAGTCCTTAAGCTAGGTTTTCTTCCATAAATTAGTATTTTAAGGTCCTATTTCGAGTCCTGAGTCGCTAAAACGTCCTCACCTCACGCTCCGGTGGCTGTTGTTCCTTGTCAGAGTGTTCGTCTTGGGCGTCCCCGGCAACGTGTGGCCCAGCGCGTTCATAAAGTCCGCAATAAGAAGCGTCAGCTCGAGTATCTTGGGCTTGCTGAGCGCGAACAGCAGCTTCTGCTCCAGATCCGGCACCTCGTCGGAGCTCACGACCACCATAAAGTCGTCCTGGCAGCCCCCGAAGGTCATGATGTTGGAGTACGAGTACCTGGCGATGGAGGCCATGGACGAGAGCTCCAGAACGCTGAGAGAGTCCTCGCAGACCGCGAGCCACACCATCGCCTGGTCGCTGAGTCGGGGCTGGGCCTGGAAGAGGGCGGCCCCGAAGAACGGCCACTTGCGGGCGCACGTGAGGTAGATCCGCACGCAGTCGACGGGGGACTTGCCCTTGAGAAGCGCCCACTTGGTCGCCAGCAGCTCCTGCAGCTCCTTCATGGCCTCCGGGGAGACGGCGTCCCGGTAACGGTAGGGGTAGAACTTGTCCAGGGCCTGCAGCGCCGAGGTCTTGAGTTTCTCGGCCGTGAAGTCTCCCGAGTCGATCTGGGCCATGAGCGAGGCCAGCTCGAGAGCCAGCTCCTTCGACAGCGGGAACCGGCCCTGCACAATCTGCTGGTTCGTCTGGTACACCAGCAGGAGGCGCTCCTTGTCCGTCTCCAGCTTCGTCGAGCCCTTCCAGTAGAGCCGGTTCTTGTACGTGAGCTGGATGACGCGCGAGTTCTCAAACTTGCCGGACCCCTTTTCCCTCAGCGCCGTCTCCCACTTCGAGATGACGTCGCAGACCTTTGCCTGAGGGTCCAGGAAGTGCTCCAGGTCACGCTCGATGGGGTCGTCGCTGAACATGGAGAAGCCGTTGTTGGAATCTCGGCACCCGATCTCCGTGGCAAGGGTGGACTGAAACTCCTCGATGGTGGTGGAGCCGTCGAAGGAGACGACCTGGTAGGTGCCGTTGAGAAAGTGGACCGGGATGGCGTGTGGGAGCGAGTGGTGGTACGGGTTCTTCAGCAGGATCGACAGCACCTCCATTCGCGAGGGCTTGGCTTCTCTATCTCCGTTCTGGAAGGGAAACGAAATTATTCAGGGACGAACTAGGGGGTTCACTAAAAATCTTAGAGGACATTTTGGCCTCTCTAGGGATCTAGGAATTTCAGGACCTTCACGACTCAGACAGACAGACGGACATTTTTGGTTGACTCAAAAAGACTCACCTGCATGGTCCGCTCAAGAGCCCTCTCGCAGTAAATGGCGTACTTCCCGTTCTCGGTCTTGGAATCCGCGTACCTCGACAGATGGAGCTTCAAGTACCACAGCAGCCTGAAAGAAAAACCACTTTAGATTGGCCCTAAAAAAATACTCAAGATCTCACCTGTTGTTCTTCGGGACGAAGAGCGACACGGCCAGGGCAAGGAGCTGCCATCCCTGGACGAAGGTGTAGGGCGGGGGGTTGGACTTGCAGTCGATGGGGGGAATCAGTGAGACCTAAAAACCTCTTATTTAGAACCTACTCGGGACTCTGGCGTCTCAAAATTCGATCAAAAAGCTCAAATACGAACGCAAAATTCAATCAACACTGAACTTCAAGTACCTGCTGGTTCGCGGAAGGCGACAGTCCATTAGCCTGGGTAATTCCTGGTTGTGAATCGCATGTAAATAAGCTCTGCGTGGCACACAACAACAATTGCTGCGCGTTTAGAGAGGCAATTGTTGGGATGGGTTTAATGTTTGGGGTGGAAAAATAAACAGTTAAAGTTTTCATTCAAATTTACGTCGGAGAAGTGGTCCAATTCTTGTTTTCATCAACTGAAGGTGAAACTTGAAAGTGTATTTCACATTTATAGGGTACTGGAGGATGCATGAGTTTAGTGACACAGACGCAGGCCCGGACTCTGGGGTCTCTCCCCGAATCACGTCCGGCCCCGCGGAGGAAATGAACGGAAGCTGCTATTTAAATTTTGACAGGAAAGTGAGACATCCAATGGAGAGGAGAAACTACCCAGGATGGTCTAGATTAGGACGACTAAGCATGATTCGACACTAAAAGCGGAACGAAAAAGTGAGCAAATAAAATGAGGTGCAACACGAGTACGCAGAGGTCTGATTCTACAACCAAAGATCACACACAAGCGGCAGGACCTCAGACGAACATTCTACATAGACGGAATATTTTTCTTCCAGATTTTTTCTCAAAATATTTCAATAAAATTTTTATGTCTAGCAAAATATTCGTCTGAGGTCAAGTGTCCTGTAACTGATACTTATTTGAGGTGCTCGAACGTGCCATAACTAGTCAGTAACATGAATCCTTGCGGAAAATGAAGGAAACTCTAAACGATAAAACTGTGAAAACAAGAAGCGGGTGCGACTTACTCGTTTGCTCTTTACCTGAACACCAGCGCTCAGCTTCTGGGACAAGTGGGGCGACGTTTGCTTGATTAGGCCGCAAATCAGTTCCGATTGTATCTTGGGCGTGTCCAGACACAGTTGCAGCGCGTTCTGGGCCAGAACCACGTGATAGTCGATCGCGGGCTGGCTCACGGCCACCGACATGAACAGCTGGCAGCTCTGGGGGAGAAAAGTACCGTCAGAGGGAGAACAAGGGGGTCAGAAGACGAACCTTGAAGAGCTTCACTGCTTCAGCCTGCAGAGTTTCGTTCTCCAGGGACGTCAGGGAGGTCGTCAGCGAGTCTTTGGTGTGAAGCAGCACTGGGTGGCGCCAGATTACCGAGGCTGGAACGAAAGAGGTTACTTTCTGGGGTTCACAAAGGGCTTTTTTGGACTCACTTGGGTCCCCATCGATCTCCATGAGCTTCTGGATGAGCTGCTCGTACTGCGTGCCGGCGTTTCGGGCCCCTCCCGAGACCACAGTGAGGTTGTAGAGCCAGCTGTCGCGCTCCTGCTTGTTCGGGAGGATCAAATACGTCGGGCCCTGGTGCTGCGGGTAGATCGAGACCGTCAGCTTGGCCTGGTTCTGGGACTCCTCGCGTTCCTCTGAGTCGGAGTCCGAGACGTGCTCAACCTCTTCCACGCGGGCGTCTCTCATGTTTATCTGGCCAATGGGGGACTAAAAACGAGACAGTTTTAACGCTTTGAACAGACAGACTTTGAGAGAAAAAAACTCACCGCTTCTCCCGGACCCTTGAAATACATGAACATCTTCCCTATGAGCACGCACCAGCACTTCTTCCCGTGCCCGTTCTTGACCTTCGTGACCCACCCCTGGACCGTGGGCTTCTGGTCCTCGCGGCTCAGCAGCAGCTTGGCGGCGTTCCTCCTCTGCACGTTCTGAAGCGTCTTGACCCAGTCATCAACAGCGGCCGCTGACTCTGCCGCGAGATAAAAGACCTTCTTGCCGGTGTCGATCTCGAACGTGGACGAGCCCTCCGCTCTCGTGATGCGGCAGTTGTCGTCGAGGAAGATCTGTCCCTGAGGCTTGCGGTTCACGTCGTGCTGACTTTTCCAGTACAGTAGGTTCCCGTTCTTGAGGAGGTAGTAACGCTTCCGCCACGTCTTCAGCTTGCCCCCGAGCCGGTGCAGGTGCCCGCTCTTCTCCAGCGTGTCGATCTTCCGGTTGGGAGAGTCCACGTATGAGGACCGCATCAGCACAGAGGGCAAGGTCTCTACCAGCGAGTGCTCGACCACGGACATGGCGTCGGGTGGGATGGCGTAGTCGTCGGAGAGGGCTGAGTCCTCGGGGAGCAGCTTGGGCTTCGCCTTGAAGGAATAAAAAAAATTTAAAAATTTTTGTCAGCCTTGGAGCTTACATGAACGAGTAAACAGACAGACAGACGGACAAATCTCACAAAATCGTTGAAAAGGCCTACCTTGGGGCTCTCGGAGGCCTTCTTCGCGGGACTCTGGTGACTGGAGCCCTTTGAGGCGTGCTTCGAGGGACTAGAGGCCGTGTTGGAGGCGCTGCTCTCAGTCGTGGCGTCCGTGCTGGAGGAGTTGTGGGTCGAGGTAGCGTTGTACGTGAGAGCGGCGTGCTCCTCGCCGTCGCTGGAGTCCGAGGAGTCGCCGGAGAAGGGCACGGAGCGGATCTGGGAGGCACGACCCTTGACGGTGGCGTACACTGGCACATTGATATCACAGTATCCGACAGAGGTGGCCCGAGATCGGCGATCTGGCTTCACTGTGGCCGACCCCGACTCGGATTCCGGCACTTCCGTCTCCGTTCCCGAAATGCCTTCCTTCGCCAGCTGGTAAATCTTCGCCTCCCAGCTCGGGAACCGATGCAGTGGGGGCGTCGGGGGCCGGAACTCGTGCGTGGATTCACTCGTCGTGGAGCTGGAACGAGCGCTGCCCTTGAGCCACGCTGGTGTCTTCTCCACCGAGGGCGTGTAGATCTCGGCATAGTCGTGGGCCGCTTCGATGTCCGAGATGACAGAGCTTCGACGTGCGACTGTGGGCGAGACGCTGAGGTCCTCCACGGCGCACGCCAGGTCTCGGGCCAGCTCCGTGGGCTCCATCTTCTTCTGGTAGTACTTTTGGAGGTCAGGCGCCAGGGAACGACTTCCGGGGGAGTCCAGGGAGTCGCTGCGCTTGCGGCCTCGCTGGCTTTCTTGTACTTCTAAGCTAAGACTAGCTCGTATTTGTTGCTGTGGTTGAAGGCTGTTGCGGTTGCTCTGAGTTGCGATATGATTTCTAGAAGAAAGGAGGTGAAAGTTAGACAAACTAGGCTTTTTACGACCCAAGAGCTTCTTTTGAACGAGTGGACCTCAAAAGCAGGACTTTTCAACTGAATGGGGCTTTAAAAATAATAGATTGGATTTTCTTAGGGTGTAAAAATCTAATAGTTCACGGCTGAAACCCCCCCTAATTCAGGTCCCAGGCCAGAAGTCAGAAGATTTGATGATATATTTGCACTGCAACGTGAACTTTTCAGCTGGATGGGTGAAAATGTCCCCAAGGGAATATCTCCAGACGACAAAGAAAAAGGTTCAAAGTTAATAATGACTCTGTGAGCCGTCGGGGAGCTAAACTAGGCTTTCAAGCTCCTTTTGAAGGAGAGAGAGGCCTTTTATTTTAAGCTGAAGTTCCCGAATTCCGGAATTTTGGAAAATAAAAAATCAAGAACCCTGGCAGAGAAAGTCCATGAAGCTCTATGGTCAGAACTCACTTGAGTATCTCCAGCTGCTGGTTGCACTTGACGTTCTGCTCACGCAGGAGCTGGTTCTGCTCCTCCAGGTCCCTCAGCTTGTTCGTCACCCACTCCTTGATTTTCGCTGCCTTCGCCTCCACCTGCTTGGCGTCCTGCAATCTCAGCTGCTTCTGCTCCTCCACCTGGTGCTCTAGCTGCGATATAGTCTTTTCCGAATCGGTATCTGCTCTGCTCGGGCAATTCTCATACGTTGGCCAGTCGCATAGCTTCTGTTCCATGACCCGGACCTGGAAGGAATCCAAACGTACATACATATTAGAGTCGGTGACAGCGAAAAGGGACGTGATGAATGGATGGCATTTGAGATTTATGAATCATCGCCTTTGTTCGCTCGCATCCGAGCCCACCCCTTCGAGTACCGCACATGTCAGACGTTTATTGCCTTCTCTAGCGATTTGTCAACAAAACTTGTACGTTTTCTGTGTCAGATTAGTGGTCTCGCAAGTACTTTCCCAAGTTTACGACTGCACTCGTCGCGGTGTGCCATCGATCGATAATAACTCGAGGAAGATTGGTGCCTCGATAAGAAGTTCAAAGACTTTTCTATCTTCAAAGTGCGGAAAACGCAAACGGCGAGCATAATTGCTCGCATAAACCCTTTATGGGTCGTAACGTGGCGACTTTTGAGTCACAAAAATAGAACTAGATGCACTGGGCGCTTTTCCAGACGCCCGAAACTCACACTTTATCCATCGAAGTGCCCCATTTTCTGAGGTATTTGGGTTCCTTAGCTCGAGCTGCGAGTGTAAATGAGGTTTCTATCGATTAAGCGTTACTTTATGATTAATCTACTGGACTAGAAGCAAGGATCACAACAAATTTGTTCCAAAATGGCGAACACACTCTCAGTAAGCGAGACTCCGGAGCACTCGTGCTGTAAGAATGAATGTCGTGCTACTGCCGAATACGCTACTCTGGGTGGAAATTATTGTCTGGCATGGCCCGGAGTGTGGCAGCAGAACCTATGTATACAAAGCGCGGAGTACCCGGGGAAGGGAAATTCTGGGTGGCTGTAAAGCCCAGGCTGTACTTTACTGTGGAAAAAGGGACCACATTTCACTTGGGCGCCTAGCTTCAAATAATGATTAAGACATTTTAGTTTTAAAATAATAAATCCGAAAAATATTTTTTCAAGTTCTAAGAATGGACTTCTCAGCTTTTTGAATCACCTAAAATATTTTCTTTACATCAAAAACTATTTTAAGGCTTTAGAAGGTCAAAGGTCAATGCCCTTGCAAAATAAAAAGTGTCAGGGTATCCCCGTAAAAATTTAATGTAAAGATGAAAAATAAAACTTCGAAATCTATTGAAATGCATATTTTAGAAAAAAATCTAGAGCACAAAAATTTGTCAAAAAATTTAAGTTTGCGATTTTTGGATTAAAAAAAATTGTTAGACCGACAGACATGAATTTTAGGGGCCTGTTCTGCTCCAGAAAGTAATCCGGACATGCCTCACACAATGTTAGTGTGTGTCACGTGAATGATAAAATCGATATGCGTGTATTCCTTCCCTCCTTTTGATACACTCTTTTGATATCGAAGCACTACACCACACCGAGCCGTAGGAGAGAGGAAAACTCTCGCACATATGTTGCACAAATACGACAATGACAAGAGCAGGAGGGCGCTTGTGTCTTTTTTCATTCATCCCATCAGCTAATGCGACTCGTGAGTTCCGTGCGGCTGTTCCATCAGATGTTCGAGGGGGGAAGTGAGTGCGGAAAATGGGAAAATAAACAAAGATCTTAGAGTGAGTGCGGGGAAGTGGGTTAATTTTAGCTCACGTGCTGCACTTTGGGGACGCAAAAATAGAAAGCACTAATTACCTTCTCCTCGTCGCCCAAAGCCGAAAGGCCATTAAGTCAGATAAAAATAAAACTTTTGCCGCAAAGCTCTCGGGAGAGACGGAACGGAAGCGGGGATTTATGCCGCCAATTTAAGACTTCTACTGGTCACAGCCAGGCCTCTGAAGGCAAGCAACCTGAATTGGGAATAAAACAGGAAGTGAGTTACGAGCGTGATTGAAATTCTAATCAAGCCAGCATATATTACATTTCAAAATACCCCGGGAGAGGAATAATAGAATCGCCGTCCCCGTCATCGCAGCACCATAAATTGCAGCGCAAACATGTCAAAACTTCAGCAAATCATTATTGTTGTAACTTATTACAGGCTGACATTTTTGCCATTTTCGACTGCTGCCGTACTCACTGTACCTATGTATGAATTAGACGTACTATAAATAAATTTAACACTCGGCATAAATTGCCCAACATTCCATCGACATAACAGAACATTTGTGTTTAGTCACTGGGAGCTCCAGCGAGTGCACTTAATGGGCAAAAACGAGACACAGCGAGGCATTTTAATTGATTGCTTGCAACCTCTCGCGACTTTTGCATGAGTGGTGGGCATTGTGGTGTCCGTCAGTCTGGCTGTTTTGACTCATTTTCACCCCAAAAAATTTCTCTTTGGAAGATTTTGAATTTTAAAAATTTCAGAAAAAATATTAAAAGAAAATTGAGTCATTTTCGAAGCCTGAAAATTTCAGAAAAAATATCCCTGGTGGAAAATGGGTTAAAGTAAAGACAGACGTATAAGGCCATGTTCTAATGGGCTTTACCCCCCACGTCGAAATGCCCATATATTGGAGTGCCGTGTGAGCGAAACCGAGCCTTGTGGCTTTCACGTCAGATTTGAGGCATCGACGCTAATGATTGATTTGGAATTCGATTTGGGCAAATATGGGAATTTGATATGCGAGCTAACCTGCTTCTGGGCGTCCTCGGCCCGCGTCTCCGCCTCGATGACCCGCCGCTCCAGCTCCTGCAGCTTCTCCTTCATCATCTCCCGGACCTTTCCCACCTGGTTCCTCGATCGATGCAGCTCTAGCTGCAGCTCCAGACACCTCTCCTGCCAATTGATTTCTGGAAAGTCCTCCTGCTGGTGATAGTTGTTCAGTTGGCGCACATCCAACTTTTCTGTTAGCCCACTAAATTGCGTCCAGGCGGAAGCGGATGTGTCGTACATGACCAAATTGGGGTTCGCTATGAAGGCGGCCGTGGGCTTCTTCGGCACCGTGGGACGCTGCTGGTGACGCTTCGAGAGCAGACGCGGCGAGTTGGGCGTCGAGCGGGTCTGGAGCTGCTGATGGGGGAACATCTTGCTCGAGGCTGCTGGAATGGGGAGTCCGTAGTCCCGGCTCTGGTGCTTCGGGGTGCCCGAGGAGGTGGTGGTGGACGAGGAGGAGGACGAGCGTTGCTGGAGATTCGCCATGGAGTGGAAATCTACGAGGGGCTCGAAAATCTGGGACAGCCGTTTGGGCTCTTCGTCGCCTGCCTCAGACATGTTTTCGCTTTTTCTTCGACTTTTCTCACTATTTCACTGCTATTTTCATTTTCACTGGAGCACTGGGTTCGCCTGAGCTCTGACTAGCTTCTAATCTAGGCCCATACTCCGTCTCTTTGCTTTTTTCACGATATTTGCTGCTGATTTGTTTATGCGTTTGCGATTTAGGGCAAAGGAATTTTATGGCACGAAAAGTAAACCAAAAATAACTGTTTACGAACCCTCAAATCTCAGCAGTCTGTTCAAACTTTTGACTCAAAATTTTTGAATTTTTTTTCCGAAAGCCCAAGAATTACTGGACTAGTTCCAAATCATTTGAAATTAGAGCTTTAATGAAGAGAGAAAAGGTTTAACTTGAGAAATCAAGAATTTGCGAAAAGACGTTTTGTTTACATCGAAAAAGCAGTTTAGAAGTTTCTAGCTGGGCCAAGAAAAACGTAAACAAACTCACCTCCTCCAGAAAAATTCCTCAATAATTTGTTTCTGGACCGAATTTAGAGAAGCAAAGCTCCTCAACTGAAGAAAGAAGCCACCAAGGACTGGAAATGACGACTCTGAGGCCCTTCACGTGCGACGACATGTTCAAATTCAACAACGTGTGAGTTTTCCGATTTCCTTTTGCGGAAAAAATAGAAAATTTGGCTTTTCTGAATGGCAGGAACCTGGACCCGCTCACGGAAACGTACGGCCTGTCGTTCTATATGCAGTACCTCTCGCACTGGCCAGAGTACCTCCAGGTGGCGGAGGGCATCAACGGTGAAATTATGGGCTACATCATGGGAAAGGCTGAGGGACAGAACGAGAACTGGCACGGTCACGTTACGGCCCTGACAGTGTCCCCGGACTACCGGCGACTCGGCCTGGCAGCCACTCTCATGAAGTTCCTCGAGGATGTCTCGGAAAAGTAGGTGGTTTCATAGGGAATACAGGCTAGAGGGCGAATGAATTTTTGATTGCAGGAAAAAGTGCTATTTCGTGGACCTGTTCGTGAGAATCAGCAACAAAGTGGCCATCAACATGTACACCAACCTGGGCTACATCGTGTATCGGACGGTGCTGGAGTACTACCTCGGGGATCCCGATGAGGACGCTTACGACATGCGGAAGGCGCTCTCCCGAGACACCCAGAAGAAGTCCATGGTGCCCCTGAACCACGCAGTGCGGCCAGAGGACGTCGAATAGGAATCGTCCATATATGACGACTTCTCGTGAAAGCTGGGGACCCTTTCTGCGACCTTTGGCGTCATATATGGAGTACTTGTGCAGTTCTGTATTGCTTCATTGATTTATTTCCTGGTCAATGACTCTGTGCCCCTATAAAAATCATAACAATTTACATCGTATTCCCTTACATCTATCTAAAATCACATTTGTACAGGTGTTCCTTAAATGCCTCACTTCACGTTAGGATACGTGGGGAAGTCTGCCGTCTCCACCTTGTCCACGACCTTGAAGGACGGAAACAGACCTGGCTGGTGCGAGCGCTCGTTCCTACCCTTGCTGTATCCGTTCCAGTGGTTGCCAGCGATGCCTATGAGGTCACCCTTCCGCAGGCTGATCTGCTCGGGGGTCCGGGCGTTGTGGGGCAAGATGGCTTCTCGGTTGTGTGCGTTCTGGCCTCCGTAGTAGTAGATGTCGTCTAGCGACTTGAAGCGATCCGAGGCGTCCGGGTAGAGCGTCTGCATGATCTCGTAGGCCACGCGACAGACTTGCGAGCTGAAGGTGCAGACCAGGTAGTCGCTGAGAGAGAGCAAGTGGATGTCGATGATGATCCCGTTCAGGGAGGCGTCCGTGTATCTCGTGGACACTGCAGCTGCCTTGGCTATGTCCGGGTCGCCAATCACCTCGTAGTGGGAGTATTTCTGCTTGGCCTCGTTGATCACCTGGAAGGCCCAAAAATTCAATTATTGCCCCCACTTGAAAAATATCTTCCCTCAGTCACTTTCTTGGGCTTATAATTTTTTAAAGACTTTTTAAGACCTCAAACGAAACCCGAAAAACGGCCCCTTTTGGAAATATTTTATTCCTCCGCCCCTGATAATGCCATATTTGAACGCCCCCTCAGATAAAGGCGAAGTAAAACGTATTACAGCTTATCTCGGACAAACCTCGATAACATTACCGATTATCACTTTCGTAAGCGAACTAAATTCCACTATCAGAAGCGGGCAAAATTGGTTAATCACGACTCCCCTTCTATGACCTTTGCAACACCTTGAGGCACAGGGGTCCAAGGGCTGATACTCTCATACTCCCAAATAGCCTCCTTTTAAAAAATTCATCACCTCCGCCACTGCCAATTTTTAAAATGGCCTCTTTTTAATAGCTTGTTTGAACTAGTTCTCGAAACCGTGTCGCCAAACCGTTCCAGCTCAGCCAAACAAAAGTTTTTCTCCCACAATAGAAATTCAAATGCGCTCTCATTACCTTTGGGTCGTCGGAGGCTATGAAAACGCGACGCTTGGACACGGGCCGAATCATTTCCTGCCTATCATAATACTCGTCAACATATTTCATGTACTCGTCCAGAGTGTGGAATGCTGCTTCGGTGCCAATTTTGTCGGTTCGCCGCACATGGACGCTGCAAGAAGAGGGGCGATTAGCATTTTGCAGTTGGGTCAGGGTCGTAATTGGGGGAAGTGCTGGAAGGGGCCCAAAATTTTAGGGGTCACATTTTTTTGAAAAGACTTCATTTTAGGAACAGGCAATTTTTGAATAAGTTTTTTGACTTGGGTAAAACTTAGAGGGTCAAACAATTTTTCCAAATTTTTACAAAAATAGCTTGACTTTCAGATGGAAAACCCTTTTTTCTGATTCCCAGTTACGCCTCTGATCCAAGACTTCAGCTTACCCGACGATTGGCCTGTGAAATGTCAACTTCTCCATGCTGGTGCTGAGCAGCTCCTGGGTCTTGGGCTGTGGCCTCAGCAGGAACTTGACGAACTGGCCGATCCACCAGACGGAGGGCTCGCCGTGGAGCTTGGAGATGCGAGGTGCCAGATCTGCGGGGATCGCGAGCGGCAGGAAGGGGGGTCTCGGATTCAGTGAGTCGATGATTGGCAGCGTGATGACCTGGGTGTCTGAAGTCCCGGGCCACGTCGAGTGCGAGTCTCCGTCCGAGTCTGTGCAGGTGTCGGAGACGGGCAGGAAGACCTCCTCCCACCCGTTCTTGTGGTACCTCCAGCCCTTGGACTTGAGGATCATTGTGCGTTCCGTGGCGTACGCCATGATAAAGCAGTAGACGACGTGGTGCAGCTGGCAGCCCCACCCACACCCCTTGTTGAGCCGACACACGAGCTTGCGGGCCGTCCTGCAGTCCTGTGGGTTCTGGAGGTACTGCAGCCGGCGCTGGACGAGGTCACTGAGGTCCTGTGCCTCTTTTCGTCGCCACCTCTCGAACCCGTCCGTCTCACGGAGTCTCTGCATATCGTTCAGCAGCGAGTTCTCGTGCTCCTTCGCGAGCTGCATGAACTCGTCAAAGTTCCCGTTGCCCGTCTTCAGCAGCTTGGCCTCCGAGTGCACGTAGTTCCAGAACTCGCCCACATTCGTCTCCACCCTGCGTCGCAGCTGCTCGTACTCGCGACTCGGGCTGTCCTTCCGTTCGATCTCCGCCCGGCCCCCGAGGTCCAGCTTCGTGTTTACCGACTCCACGAACTTCTTGAGCTTGTCCTTGGCACTCCCCGGGTCGCTGATGTAGTCGTCCACGAGGTTCCGGAGATCTGCGTTCAGCTCGTCGACCCGCGACACGTACTCCAGGGCCGCATTCAGGCGCTGCTCCAGAGCCGAGTCCTCCGAATTTCCCGAGGATCCGCTGAACTTGACGAGGAACACGAAGATGGAGATGCCCCAAATCGACACGAAGATCAGCAGGAGACGCGTGTTGGAGGTGCTGGTCGCGAACTGGCGGAAACTCATCTTTCTGTGACTGGAAACTGAAAAAATTCCGTGCTCAGAGTTGACTTTGTGATAAGGGATCGGATTTACATGTCATTTCGGCAGTCCCCGAGTCACTGGTCTAGGTTTTTCTGGGCGATTTGTGGAAATCTAACACATGAAACTCGAACCGACGACCCGCTATCTCACATTTCTTTGATTTTCCGGGCAAAAATGAACTTTTAATGGCGAGCGATGGGGTTTACGTGGATTCCAGAGATATTGATAATGGAGGGTGTTCCAAATTTGATTCAGCACTATGTTACCTGTAAATCTCAGCCAGATAATCCATCTTCGCAGCGACATTTTCGGGTTCCTGATTTATTTTTCGACTCAAAACGGTTAAAATGGCCTCTTGAAGGGCTTTTCAGATTTTTTGTTTCGGGTAAAATTCAGATAAAATTAACTCAGAACTTCTTGAGGCTTTCAACAGCTTCCTCGGACTGATAATACTGATAATATCTCACAAAGTAGCCCAGGTATATTGAACTCTTGCCAGACGGAGCTATTTTTGTTTGAACAGGTGGTTCTGCTCGACGACTCGATTCACGCTGAGTCTTCCTATTCCCGAAGGAATTTAATTCAAGAGAAGGAAAACGGGTTTTTAGTCGGGTTGTCAATTGAAAAAGAGATCGAAAACTAGATAATTTTAATTTTTAAAAATATTGCAAAAAGCACAATTCTGAAATTCGGAACAGCCTAAATCGACCTAGACTTCGCAACAGACGAAATGCCGATTTCAAAACGGCCGCTAAAATCCGGCATGGGAGCGTTCTAAGTGCTGGACTTTCACGAAACTGGTGGAAAAACGGGCAATGGCTGGCTCCGGGTTGCGTCATCGCCACAGTCGTTAGCCTCACTGGAGCAGTAGTGCCGTGTCTTGTTTGGAAAGAGACTTGCATCGCGCCGAAACGTACGATTGCCTTGTTTGCTTATAAAATTTAACTCATGCCCTCTCTGTACTTAGCCTCACACGCTAGACAAATATTTCAAACCTTCCAAAGTTCATGTGAGGTTTCCTCTTACGCGTTCGCGTCTGTTGCTTTGCCCAAGCCTAGTGAGTTTTTGGAAATTGTCGGTGAAACGGCAGCCCAGCTTCCTTTGATGTTGTGAGCGAGAGTCTCTGAGCTGGCTTCGTACGTATGGGGCGAGCTTTAATGCAAGCCTCTGCCTGGAATGCCGTATACGATTTCAAAAACTAATATTGACAATACCAAATATTAAACAAATTGAAAAATCCAGTGTAAATACGAGAGATTTCTATAACCCATGCACACGAGGTGCATTTGGGCTCTGCTCTCACTCCGACTCGGCTCGCCATCATTATTGCTATTATTGTTATTATTGCTAAGCATAAGATATTGCTGCTATTTGTAAATATTTGATGAGAAGCACGTAAAAGGTCAACAGAAAGAAAGCTGCTTTTTAGCTAAAGCCGTATTTGTCGGGTGCTAAGCCTTGAGGGTGCTACCTAGACCGAGAATGAAATTTTGATAATTGAAAAAATGCCCAGACTCTCTAGAGCCCAGGAAAAAATCGTCCATAATTTTTTTGGACTCTTAAAGCCCCAAAATGTACGACAAAGTCCCTTTTATTGAATTAAGTAGCTTTTGAACCCCATCTGAGGCATTAAGAATTGGGTGGAGGCTTTTCTCAGGTGTTTTCGGGTTCAAAGACAAAAAAGTCTTTTTTCAGGTTCAAACAGCTTCTTTTGACCAACAAAGGAAAGCCAAAGTCTAGGTAGCAGCTTTGGTCTGAGGTCAGGTGGGATGAGCGCTCGGAGATTTCCGCCAGTCCCGGGCCGCGTCTCTGGCCCGCACAGCCTCGGATGTAGGTTGACTCATCGTGATTGAGGCGCGCCAATTACACACTTCCTTCCTGCCAGACGCGGCTCTTGCTAGGCACTCAAGACATGATTAATCGTAATATTGATGAACGCGATATCTGTGCAATCAATCGCAGTGAATAGGGTCGACTTACCTTCCTAATCGCCCACAAATTTGCTTAAGCATCGCCTAGTATCGTTGTTTTCGGCGCTCACTTCTGGTTTCCCCAATAAAGTTTTCGGCTTTATCACGGCCCTGATACGGGGTTATCGGGCTTCTGTAAGAACCACGCGATTTTCGTGTCTCCGGGCTAATGGAGATAAGTGTGTCGTGTCTGATAATTGCCGCCGACACAGGAAAATGGAGTAATTAAGAGACTCCGGAGCATTAACGAAACATATCCTTTCTGAAGTACTTAGCGTCTCTCGTGCATCTTTCGTGTGCATGAATGAAGGTGTATCCTCTCGCGCAAACCACACGTAATATACACCGAGCCGCTAAATCATGATTCTCTTCCACCTTTTTTACGGACGCGCGTACATTTTCTCATATTCGACAGGCTGTGGTACGTATTTATGGAGTACCTACGGGGAGTAGGTACATTTAGTGAACGCAGCTCGTGTATTGTGTTTTTAGAAGTGAGACAACGACGATTCATCACACGTTGCATGTACAGCGCACTGCGATTCACACATCCATTTAACCCTTGGTGGCCGGGAAATATTCTAGGGTGGACTTGTAACAGGACTTTCAAGGATCTGGTGTCTTTCTGAGGCCAAAATTCACAACAAAGACTCTAAGAGAATTTTTTAAGCTTTTTATGTCATAAAATTATTACCTAGAGCTTTTAAGATTAGATTAGATTGTACTGGGAGTCAAAGGTCACGGAGGTCCCGAAGGTCCTATTGTGACCCATCTTGACAGAGTCAAGAGTTCCTCAGTAGCGCCCCCCATCTTATACTGCCGTACGCGCCATAGCAGTCGCATTCTTGGCTTGCACCAAGAACACAGTTGAGCAGAAGTTGCCTCGGCCGAGTTTCGAACGTACGACCTCTCGATCGCAAGTCCGTTTACTCTACCGATTAGGCTACCTCTGCCCCAGAGCTTTTAAAATATCATTGAAAAATTAATTTGCTTAATTCAAAGTTCCAGACCTTCTAGAAAAGGACCCTCAAAGACCTTAAAAATGTATCTCTCATGGATCTAGAAGGTCTCTAAAAAATTCTAGCTTCTAAAACTCATTTCTGGAAAGAAAAATCGTGAAAGAGGTACAAAAAACCCCCTGACCCATCGAGGGTTAATATACGTATATTTCTCTCTTTATCAATGATGTATATACGTAGCGCTAGAGGTCTGTCACTGTTGTGATTCGCAGCCTTCCACACGTTGATTTCAATTCGAATCGTAGCCGAGTAAGGATGTGTATCGTAGCCGTAGAAATAAATAATAATAAATTCGTCGACGACTTTATTGTTATCGAAATGGTGATCCGAAGCGTGCACTTGTCAGCTTGTGGTGCGTTGGGAGAGTCAAAATAACTCTGTAAAACGATTCCCGTGTTTTTGGGATTTTTCTCAAGCCCCGCCGAGACGAGATATTTACTTTAGAAAAAGCCACTCGTGAAGTTGCGCGAGGCTCAGAGGCGACAAAACGACAAAATGTGCATAATGAAGTGAAGTCAAAGAAAGAAAATAAAAAGGCACGAGCAATAATGTGCGTTGTATTGAGTTAAATGTTAAATAAAATAAAGTAAAAACTTACTTCTCTGATAAAACAAACAAGAGGCAGGCCGAGTAAGCCCTGCTGCAAGCCGAGCAAACATACGCATATTATTGCATATACATTTGCATTCATATTTGATCAAGCAAAATGTGAAGTGCATAAAGTGTGAGAAATTGTAATTGAAAATTGATATTTCGCCGTTGCTACTTTTGCGATCAGCATACACAGCAAATGGTTATTACGACGTCGACGTCGACAACAAAAGGAAACGAAAAGTTGGAAATAAGTGGAGAAAAAAAAGTCGAGTACTAGGTGTCGTAATTGTGGAGTAGTGATTTTATGGTGCGCGATAGCCAGCACCTCGATTCTCGCTGGAGTATGACAAAGATGGGACTCGAGAACACAACCAGGAGCGACGACAGTGGTGTGATTAAAAAAACGACTGCAAATGTATAGCAGAAATATTTGTCTCAAAACGTAAGTAGCTCCCGATAACGCTGCGGTTTGCTTTAATGATTCGTGCGGTGGTCGAATAGTTGAAATGCAAAACCCCTAGTTGTCCACTTATTCTTCGTCTCTGCCTTTCCATAATAAAGTTTTTATCTGTAATTGAAATGTTTTACCAGCGCATCTACCGTATTTCAAAAGCGCTTATCGAGCGTGCACCAGTTCTTAAGTCCCCGGCATCGACAGCGGCATCGACTTCGGCACATATCCATCCGAGCCTGAGTGTGTGCGTTTTCAATAATGATTTGCGGCAACTTGGCAGTCGGCAGCCTCGCTTGAATTATGGGACTCTGTAAAGCCCAGTGGATTTTTCTCTTCTAAGCTGAATGTGTGGCTTGATTTTAAAAGGAAATTCTTCACTTAAGGCCCAGTGGATTTTCAGAAACTGGCTGACGATTTTTATGATGAAAATTAGAGTCCAGAAAAATGAAAAATCCAATTTCTAAATTTTGAAGACTTTGAAAATTTTGAGGCTGTAAATTTTCCGTCCAATTTGGCTTAATTTTCATAGACTTTGCTTAGTGCTAAATTCGGTATCAAACCAGGAGCATAAGCTACAGCTAAGTTTAAACACTTGAGAGTCTTGTGAAAAAGTGAACCATGTGATTCTTCGATTTTCAGCCCATAGCTGGAACCAGAGGGTATTTTTGTGAAAGTTGTCAAAAAACCGATGTTCGACTTTCAAAAAATTAGAAGACTTGCGTCAAAAAATTGACTCGGTAATAATCCAAAAAATGCCTAATTTTGGCTCTAGATTTAGCTTTCAAAATTATTTTGAAGTTAGAATCGCTCAAAAATGCTCCAAAATGAATATCCCTAGACTGATTGAATCCTTAGAAAAGGCAACTTAATTTTTGGGGTTTTAAAAATGGTTTGAAATCTGGCCTAAAAATTAAATTTGGCCAAAATAAGACACTGATGGACGGACTCAGTCCGACAAAAGAAGCGCCTCAACCGTTCTCCCCCCAAAAGTGTTCTGAAATCTTGTAAACACACGAATGAGTAAGGGATAATTAACAAAATGCAGAAGTACACGACGTTTCGCGCTCACCTTTTAGCAAGAAGCGAGGCAAAGGCAGCGGATCGGCAGGTACGGCCATAATAACAATAAATGTATAAAATACGTTTCTCATTAAATTTTAACAACACTTTATAATAAAATTCATTATTATTAATTTTGCGTTTTTCATTTTTGTGCTCGCAGTTGAGTATTTTGGCTCAGCCTCAACATGTTTTCTCCCTTTTTTCTGCACCGTCGAGTCGTCGAGTCTCGCCAGCTCGTGGTGTGTGCATCGCGCGTCACAAGGAAACATGTTGTAGGAGTCGAGCTGTGAGCTGCATAAGTGGACGTCCTACAAAGTCGCCAACTCTCTGCGACTGCGGCTGCTGCTGTGGTTGTCACAGAGATCTGAATTTATATCCAATTAAGTTCACATGTTCCGTGATTGTACTAAAATACGCATTTGATGGGGTGGCCGACTGGCGGTGTCACGGCTCGAGAAAGCCTCAAAAATATCTTCATCAAAGCTCGCACGAAAATTTACCGGTTCTGGGCGAATGCGAGAGAGAAACGTGATTTTATGCGAAAACAAAGTGCAAATATGTATGACAAAATTTGTGTGCAATTTCTTTATCGCGTAGATAATAGCGGGTTACGGTGATTTTCGCACATTTGCTGCATCTCATGACTCGCAGCTCGCGAGAGCAAATACGCCTCGAAATGGGGTTCGTCAAGCGATTTTTCACGATCAGCGATGGCAAATATTGCATGGTGCGGCGCCAAGGCTGGGGAGCTCGGGGCCCAGGCCGGGTCGTACTCGTGGTCGTGCGAGACCCATAAAAGCGAATGCGTAAATGGAGATATCTTTTAATCATTTATGATGCTCGAAATAATCTAGAGACGACTCGGCTCGTAAAAAGGTCTGTTGGAACGCGTGCTTCGTGCGGTTTCTATCACCTTAACTGTTTGTCCGAGAATGCCTGTTTGCTCAATGATAAATAGCGCACACGTGATACAAATATACCTGGCTCGAATTGGGGCTCTTTAAAGACCAGCTGGAGAGGCTCAGTGGGCTCTAGAAAAAATTTAAAGGACCAAAAAGACCGATTTTTAACATTTTTTGAATCCCAAAAAAATTTAACACCTCTTAACAATTTTCAAAGCTGTTCTATTGAGCTCGTATGCCACCCAAAAATGCTATCAAGTTTATAAAAGCCCATGGTTTTTCAAAATTTAAGGGAATTTTTGGCTGTTTCTGGACTTTTAAAGTCGTTTTTAAAAAAAAAAAAAATTTAGGTCAAGATACAGAATTTTTTTAGATCAAGAAAATTTTGTCCTAAAATAAAATTTGTATTCAATTTCCCAGACTCTTAGAAAACTCTAAAAATTTATGGGATCATTTGCATAATTATTTTCGAGCCCAGAAAATAATTTTTGAACCAAAAAAAAGCTTCAGAAAATAAAATTTTCAATCCCAAAAATACACCAAAAAAATTAATTTCGAGAGCCAAAGTTTTTTTGACTCCAAAAACGTGAAGAAAGAGCGACAGACAAGCTCAAAAACCGTTCCCAAGCCAAGAGAGCCAGAGTGGGGTCGCAGCAAGGCGCCATGCGAGTCTGCATATTTTAGCATGCAATTAATAACGAGAGCACGGTATTTGTGGCACAATATGTTACAATTATTGTTTTACATCGCGTTGGGCGTCAGCATGAGCAGACTGATACACAACAATGGATTGATGCAAATTGACAGCTCTTTAAGATAAATTATGTCGTGTATTTAGTGCTTAGGTCTGACCCAGATTCTGGCTCTGGCTGTCGGGTGATGGATGGATATCAATTTATGATTTGTACGGCTTCTGCAGGACTCGCTCTAGTTGCCCGATTTCACAAATCACTCCAATGGCCATCTATCACTGGGCTCTCCCTGGCTCTCTCGCTTGCCAATGTGCCAATCGAATGTCATTAATGTGTCTCCGGCTGCACATTAATCTTGCTCACGATGACGACGAGAAGAGATGCGCCCGCAAAAGCCGCATTTAGTGGGGAGATGTCCGAGAGACAAGACAAAGTGGCTTAAATGTTAACAACAATACTCGCAGGCGCAGCAATTTATTTCATAAATGAGAAGGAATAAAATTTATTTGGACCTACGTCTCTGCATATCAAACATATATACTCGCAGTCGCGGCTTTGTCTCGATGAGGAGCATGACGTTGCGCAGGCAGGCATCAATATGCAGATATATTACGCGCGTTCCGAGAGTCAACGTGTGTGCTGCATAAGATGTCAGAAAATTAATTGTTCATGCCAAGCATTTAGTACATAATTTGAAAGGAAAATGATGAGAATAATTAATGAGAAATAAATTGCTCGGAGATGTGCTCTTTTCGAGAGTCGCTCGCGTTTCAACAATGTGTTGAGCGGACCGCCGAGGGAGATGGCTGACGGACCTGTCAAGGTGGCTTGCTTTTTCCCCAAATATTTAAATTGCCTCTCTGAGCTCTCTAACCCATTTTCTACCAGTGGGGAATTTATTTACTACCCCCATCTTCAGGGCCAATTATTAAGGGGCTTCAGAAAAGCTCAAAGGGACTTTTCAATCCAAGAGGACCTTCTCTAATCCATTTTCTTCCAATGAGGACTTTTAAAAGACTCTTTAAAGCTTCTAAAGGCCCTCTTTTGAGGAAGCGAAAATTCATTAAATTGACCTTTTGGAGAAAAGACAAGCTCTTGAGGATGTTTCAGCTTATTTTTTCCAGTGGTTATTTTTGAATTACCTCTACAAGGCTTCTTAAGTCCTTTGCCATAAGAAATGACCAATAAGAAATGGGAAATTATCCCACTTTCTTCCCATGATTTTTAACTGGACAAAAAAATACATTTGATTCAAAAAAAGCCCTTGAAAGGCTTAAAATAGGCTCTTAAGTGGGACCTACATGTTTTTAAAGAAATTCCTTTTGCCTCTTTTAACCCAGTTTTACCTCCACTCGACTCAGACGCCTCCAGAAACGACTCTCTTCGGAGAAATCAAGCTGCGAAATTTATCGCCACAGAAGTCGTGAGTCTACTAATAACAATCGTCGTGGCTACCGCGAAAGCCCCGCATCCCAAGTCGCGGCCGCTGACGTGCGACTCGGCAGGCACCAAGGCGCGAGAGTGCATGGGAAAATCTCCAATTGAGAGCCTGCAGGTTGGCGTATCTACGTGCCCATTCCAGCCAAAGCCTGACCTCTGACTCCGAAACATGTCTTTATTATGATCATATTAGATTAAATTAAAACACTTTTAACCCGACTCGACAAACAGTGAGAGACTGCAGCGGAGGCAGCTCCGAGCACATAAACCTGTGTGGCAACTGGCAATCACTCGACTGCAATATTCTCTCGGTCTCTGTTGTGACTACGAGTAGTAGGTACGAGCGTAGTTATTTATGACACAGGATTAAAGTTTTTATGCGTTTATTTGACTGCTAAACTGCGATATAATGATAGCTCGAGTGTAAATGCAGCAAATTGAGCATGTCTGATTCAATTAAATTGTATCACTCTATTCGTTTTACTTTCAATTTTCAGTCTGTTCTGCGGTCGAGGCATTTGTTACACTTATTTTTCCACCAATCGCGCTCTCTTGAGCCAAATCGGAGTGACTCCTTATTGAGACCTCTTCCGCTGGTCGCGGCACCACAAATGGCACTTTGAATAAAACGTGAAATTTACGACGACTCCGATCCGTCATAAAGATGTAATAATTAACGATCATTATTGTAATGTTTGCAAACTAATTACTGCATAACACAAACAAATATCTGGACTTTGATGCTGTCGATAAAGATGTGCGTTTATGGGACGGCGAGTCGATTTTGTGGTCGACGGTTAGAAAGTGGGTTTACAGTGGAGCCTCCATATAAGAACACCTTGTGGAGAGGATGTTCTTCTACAGAGGTTTTCTCTGAAAATAAAAAAAATTATACATATTTCATTGCCCTATATTTTGAGAGTCTTAAATACAGAAAAAATTTAAGTTTAATTTTATTCAATTGAAATATCAACATAATAATAAATTGAAATAAAAAACTAAAATTTTCCTAAAGCTTTTAAATTATTTTTAAAACTCTTTTGAAGGGCACAAACGGAAGTTGTTCTTATGAAAAGAAGTTCTAATGAAGAGGTTACACTGTATTTGAGAAACGCTTGAGCCCAACTCGGCGAATAATCTAGCGCTCGAGATTTATAGCTTCTGCACATATTTCGGTTATCTTTATGGCAGGGAATTCCGATACTCCCGAGGGGCCCTTTCACTACCCCTGAAACGACCCGAAACGAGGCTAATAGGGGCTTAGAGCTAATGAGTTTACTGCCGAGGCTGGAGTTTGTCAATCAGAGTCGTTAAATCGAAACCAATCACAATCAGTCTGCAAATATTTGTGGGTGGGTTGGCCGTCGGACCGGAGTGCGATAATCCACCAAAGGCCTAATCCTTCGTTATTATTGTGATTTTTATTGAGTGAACTCAATAATAATAACAGTTTAAATAAATTACTGGCACTCCGGTGTTGACTTTTCAACACAATCGGCGCCTTAATCTGTGTTTATTATCGCTGAATTTGGAACGGAAAATTGAAGAACATGCGCGGGGTCTGAAAGTCAAGTCGCGGTGATTGTCCTTGGGGGAAACGGGCAAGCTCGATCTGGATGCGTGTGTGACATAATGCGGTCACCAACAAAGACGAAGAAGACAAGCGTAACGAATCTGAAAGCCATCCAGACGCGCAGTCAAAGTCTCAAGGCGAGTTTAATTCAGGGGCGGGAATTCTAATTTTTTGACTAAATTTCCTCTTTGAAGACTTTGAGGCTTCTTTTTAAATGACTCAAGAAAAATTTTTAGTTGACTCTAAAGCTGCTAGTGTGTCACTAGGACGTCAATTTTATAACTCAAAGGAGTCATTTTGAGGACTCTGGCTCCTTCCTAAATTTCGGAAATGTTTGCCCCAGTATAAAAAACCCCAGCTCCGCCTCTGGAGCAAACAGGCAGGCATTCACGTTTCGAAATAGCTGAATATGAGTTCTATAAATTATAAAGTTTGTTAAGATTGTTCACGATTTTTATAATATAATTAATAATCTGTCATGATCAAGAAAAATCAAAGACGCGCTGAATGCATTACATGGCTAACACGACTTGTCTCTCCCCCTCTGTATCTCCGATCTAAACAGCGCACAATGTCGAGACGCAGCGTTGACGGCACAATGCATTTCGGTTTTCCGTCCGTCCGTACAAACCTCCTCGCTAGCCGTAAGCCTTTCTTCCGTCCCTCTCTCTCAACTCTCTGAACTCTGCAACTGCAAGAACTAATCATTCGTTTTCTCTTGTAGGAACGGTGTGGATTTTGAATGACTGGAGCTCGCGAAATAAACTCGACTCGCAATTAGCCAAATCGTGCATGTAACTTTCAAAATCGGAGGTGAAGTGACTCGGCAGTATGACAAATAACCACGGCACGGCACAACCAATTAAAAATATATGTGTTTCTGATTAGATTTAAAGCTCGTACTAAAAACCTGATTATCATATTTAAAGCATATATTTTAATCCAATCCAAGGGCCGGGCGAGCATACATTAAATAAATGAGTGATATGAAATACAAGACAAAAAATTAACTTATCACCGCGGAGGAGAAGAATGCGTATGACAAATGAACCAAAAAATTCCGTGAACGACTGCGACCACGACCACGACCGCGGGAAGGAGCGACGTGGAAGGGGCGAGTGAACAAATTAACCAATTACCATAAACAGCTCCGGTCCGGTGGAGTCGGAGAAAAGTGATTGTGTTATCGTGAACATAACAACCAGCCGAACCCGAAAACAGCGCCCAGAGCGCACACAGGAAAAAGGCAATCGACCGAAGCCGAAGCGTGAAAAACTATATTCAGATTGAGCTTCTCATCAATGCGGTTGGTAGATTGTACAATAACGTCGTAAGCGAATGTGACATTTTGATAATGAAAAAAGGTACAATGAGGTCAAATAAATACAATGTAAGTACAAATAGCTCTCATATACTACACTATCTGCTCGATTACGCCACGGCACTGCTCTCTGGAGTCTCAATTGAGCTGCGAGACGTGCATGTGAATGATTCTATCAGCTGCACTACCCTGATTTGATACGCAAGGGCCCTCTGGTCCGGTTGTTCCGGTCCCACAAGCTTCCTAGAGTATTTTCTTTTTCCACGAGCTTCAAAGACCAGTCTAAAGTGTGTTTTTTTTTATCCCAAAAGCCTCTTCGGCCAGTCTCGGAAAAGGACGAGTAAAATTTTTCTCACGAGCCTTATTTTTGTTCAAGAAAAGTTTGGGGCTTATGGGCGTCGTTTTTGGGCCAAGAAACTCTCAAAGGTATGAGTTTTGTCAGCCGAGTTCAGGACTTTTCCTTTGAAAAATTAAATTCAGAAAATCAGAAAATTTTATTACATTGACCAAAGCCCCTGGTTATCTCTCAAATTCGTTAATCGTCAAAAAAGCCCACCTGGTCAACGAGATAACCAATACAAGAATGACCTTAGGTTCTTCAGAAAGGCTTACAAGTGCTCCAATTCTCGGGAAACCTCTGATTCACCGAGAGATAAAGAAATCTACGAGACTCCTGGCGTTAAAAAGAAGCGCCACTTACCGTCATTTAAAAATTCAGCCCACGTCTGATGCGATCACCGAAATTTCGGAAACTTCTGGGGCAGAGAGAGCGAGCCAGCAGCGACACCACGTCTGGCATCGCGGAATCTGTTTATTTCTTTATCATTATTGTTATTCCGTTTTTGCTTTTATTATCTTTCAATTTGAGAATTTTAATGATTTTCGTTTTTGCTCGAGCAGCGAGAGTGTGTGCGGAATACGAAGCGCGATAATGACACTGGAGTGGGTCAGAATTCAATATGTGTGAGGAATGTCAAGACTCCAACTGGAAGCAAGACAGAAGCGAAGCAGATTAGGGCGGGTGAGGGGTTAAGTGGCTAGTTTAATAGCTAGATTACGCACGGGGTGACGCCCAAAAAGCTCAAAGTTCGGGCCGAATCAGAGCTCCCCCGGAGACAATTGACTTGATGAATTTTATGCCGATTTCATGAGCTGATTGATTCCGACGTTGCAGCAATAAATAACTGAATTTCGAGCGGGTCGAGGGCAAATAGACTTGCGCAAGCTCCTCCGATGACGGCCTTCGACTCGTGTCAGGCGGCCTTATCGTCTCTGCAGTCTCTCCCGATAAAGGGCGCATTCCGAGGGCTCCGGCTGAGGGTCCTCAAGGAGCGTGATTTCGCAACTGCCCCCGATAAGACTCTTTTGAAATCCGTTTTCCGGATTTTCCCGCAACTCGACGACTCCCACGTGCAGAGGCTGTGTCTCTTGCGCTCGAGAAAGCAGAGGTAAAGGTGTGTTTTTCTAAACAATTGACATGATCAAGTACAAAGTTGGTGCAGAGTCGACCTGGGTGTTCTCGGTGTTCTCATTCATACTCACTTATTTACATTATCATGTAAATAATAACATACATACTCTCGTACACGGGCACATAATAGACGATGGAGCCGAGCCGCAAAAAATAATTATTCATAACATGAACGCTGAACAAACACATGAACATAAATTGTGGGACGTGTGTTGGTCCTGGGCTCAAGTGCGGTCGTGCTGGTCCACTTTTGGCGGGCTTTCGAGTTCGCTCTTGGAGTGGTCAGAAGGCCAACGAATTGCAGACCTTCGACCTTCAGTCTCACTTTTAAGGTTCTAAGAGGGGCTTGATGTAGGTTCTGGCAGTTTTTGGTGGTCATGAAAAAAGCTGATGAAATTAGATATTTAACTCAGTAATATGCTGCAGTATCAGTTATATCAGTAACTGGGTCGATTTTTTTTTTTTTGAATTCAGAGGTCGCGTAGAGATGGTTTGAAGACCTTTGTGATTAAATCTTTGGAATCTTATCTTAAAATTGTAGCCCTTATATACGGGTTAAATCTCATTCCTATGCCATTTTTCAAGTTATTACTGAAGTGAACGCATCTCCGAGAATCTTTACTTATTATCACGATTTTGATGGCAGACCAGCAAAAAAGTGCAAAAGTTAGATCCAGATCCTTGGCTGTGATATTAAACTGGTAAGAGTTATAAAGTTCTTCACTTTTTTTCGAGTTGGCTCGAGAAATTTTTCTTCCTCTAACTTCATAAGTCTTCAATCTCAAGTCTTTGGTTTTGCTAGAATTTTTTAAGGCTCTAGATCAGATTCCTCAGCATAAGCTTATCTAGTAAATTTATTAGGGCCTCAATTGAAGTCCTAGAGAAAGGCTCTTAAAGTTTCGAAAATTCACAGAAATTTCGAGGAAACCACTCCCCCTCAAGACGTCAAATCAATCGGCTTGCGTGTCTGTCAGACTCAAAAAAGTACCCCCTAGAAGCTCGCCCTGCCACTCAAACGAGCGCCGCCCGACGTGATTACCGAAAAGTTAATCACTTTCGCGCGTCCGTCGGTCCAAATAATGAGCTGCACGAACACTTCCAGCATGAGTCACTTTGAATCGGGCCCGCGATGCTCCGTTTGCGTTTATGCATATCACAACTAATTAAAATCAATTTAAAAAGCGCGCCTATCACTCTGTAATCAAATCCCCCTCTTTGTCGTTTTTTGTTCCCGCTGCAGACAATGTCAACTATACAACAACTGCATCGATTTGAGAGTCGCTGGCGGGAAAAGCTTACGCATGTATTTCCGTAGCGCTGGACGGGCCCAGCCAACTTTTAAATTGATGGGTAACATATAAATTTCTACGAAATGAGGCTCTTAAACAGACGAGTGATGATAAAATTCTTGCGGGGAACACACAGAGACGTATCGCTTTCGAATTACTTCACATTTCAACTCGCATTAGGTGGAGTCGAGCCCAAGCCTCGCCGCAAGGTGGTGGTGGACTTATCTGCGTCATTAATGGAGCATATGTTGATCCCTTTAACGAGGAGATACGGCAAATGGCTCTCTTTGGGCTAAGTGGTCGGCACAGGGCGTCTCAATCAACGAAACCTGCGACACTCGGGAGGGTCCTCAAGGTTCCTGGAAACTCAGTGGTGGCTTGTGGAGGCCCTCCAGGTGAATTGCTGGCTCGGATTTCTCGGAATCAAACACCGGACACTTATCTTGTGCCAACAATAGTATCTCTCGTCGATAAATCTAATTTTTATCCGCATGGTCGCGACGCGAATGAAAGGAATTTCACCGCTTGGACTCTGGCATTTGACGTTAAAATGTGTTAAACCAACTCTCGAGAGGGCAACAGTTCCGACGTGAAGTGAGCTGGCGTCCGTTGACGTGAAATATGGCTGATCAATATTCATACAGATATGCAGCTGGGTGCAGAAGAGATAGGAGAGTTGAGAACGGCGCCAGAAGCGAGCATTAGAAGTGAAAACGACTTTTGAGAGGTGGATTCCGGGGTCGAAAGCCCATGGGAGTTGCTTCGAATTTTTGAAAGGCTTGGGACCTTGATTGGCGGTTTTAGGATTCAAGGGTTACATTTTTGTCCCGTCCAATGTGTAGTCCGGAAGTTAAATTTGGAAAACATTTCTGCATGAAACTTTTACTTCGTTGACAAGTTGTTGCCAGTCTGTCGACGCCGACAGACTTCCATGAAGACTTGGAACAAAAATTCCCGGCTCACCGGCAGACTTTTACTCTAGTCACCGACAGGCTTGACTCTGTCGTAAGTGTGTCGGCTCCATACTGGCCACCGACAGACTTGTTCACACTGGGGCAGTGAGTCTTTCAATGAGAACTTTAAATTATTAGAGCAAAATTTTGTCTTGAAAGGAAACTAGAGAAAAACAGGACCTCAAAATGGCAACAAAAAGGAGGTTGACAGTCCCATGGAATTTTTGACAGATAAATCTGACATTCAGGAAAAACTAGAATATGATCCAAAGTCAATAGGAGGACTGACAGACAAGTAGAGCAACTTTCTGGGCAAAGTCCAAGCGGCCAGCCGGGCCCGAAGCAGGACAAAGATGATGGAGATCATTACAACATTGAAATGTGTGCCGTAATGACAGAAGCGACACTCATCCGGGGCAAAGTGCCGGACAGAGTGTATGCGGTGCCACTTGAAATTGCAAATCAATCACGGCATGAATGGTGGAGAAACCGTAATTTAACCTCTTGCGAGTCATTAATGTCCGAGCTGCTTCTGCCCCGGCTGCAGCATCCACGCAAGACGCAACGAGAAGTTTGTACAAAAGCTCTCAAGTGTCTGCGACGCCGAGCGACTGTCGTCTCTCTCTCCATATATGCGTCTCGTGCGATAGGTGGTTGGCGATGATGGCAAATAAATGGGTCATAAATGTGTGTAAAATGTGGATATGAAGCAATCTCGCGGCTAATTCACTTTCCCATTGGGCTCCGAAGCTCCCATAAATGGCGCGAGAGGAGATTTAGTGCCTGTTGAAAGGTTCGAGAGCGTTATTTATCATTGTGCGCGCGTTATTTCCTCGAATGCATTTATTGTTAAACAATGGCGAGATATTGCCTCGCATTCGGCGTCGCCGTCATGAATATTATTATGATGAGTGGTATTGCGGCTTCGACGACGTCTTGGACTCATTAACACCGTCCTTTTTGTTATTCTGCGCTCTCTTACACGCTGCCTTAGCCTTTCATAATTCATTTACATTGTAAAAACGTGTGTTTTGACTGTAAACTTTGCCGCCTCGCCTTGCCTTTGCCTCGGTTTGTTTATCGCAACCTCAGCTTCTTGGCGAAAAGGCGCGAAATGTTTATCAACCTCGTGAGGTCTACTGAAAGCGGCTTTTTGCTCTACTTTCTGGGAAGTCGAAAAAAGAAGCCATCTTGAAATTTCATTCTGTCATTTTAAAATTTGATTTTTTTTCAAAATTATCAATCCTGAAAGTAATTTTGATTTCAAACACTAGTTTTTCTTCAATTTCCTGTAAAAAGAGCAAAATTTGGCATCTTGAGTTCTTTTATTTTTCTATGCTTTTATTAAAACAAAATTTTGTGAAATAATTGTCAACTTCAGAATCTTGATTTCTGTCAATTTTCTGCTAAAAACAGCTAATTCTAAAAACAGCTGAAAATTCTTTTTTCGAAAAAACAATTTATTTTTTTTTTTAACTTTAATATTTTCTATCTCTGAAGCTCATAAAAAACTTTATTTGGTTTTATTCAGTAAAAATGTGGATTTTAGCTATTTCTTGGCTTGAAAGCTTGCTAAAATAACCAGAAGAACAACAAAACGAGTAATTCTATCCCTCTGGACCCCTGAGGTAGGGTCAAAAGGCCCCGAGTCCCCACGGGACGTCCCGCCGCTCAGCATAATTTGTCCAACTTCCTCTTCCTCATGCCATAAACTGTCGAAATCAAATAAAAGAAGATTATATTGCCACATGGATAACCCTCTCCCGTGCTTTCTCCCAATAAAAGTGTGAAAGGTGACATTCTTAACCAGCAATAATGAAAACTCCAGGTGGATCACACATAAACGAGCTAGAGGAGGTTATTATTGTGTGAGTCATGGAGAAATGGTGAGGCGAGCAGGCGAGGAGCAAAGATGGAGGAGAAAAGTCAATCTGGAATTTATGGGTTTCGTGGCAACGGCAACTGCTCATGAACGGCTTAGTAATATGGTAATATGGAGAGGTTTAATCGCTGCATTCTGTGGCGGGCGGGCATATTATGTAGGGCTTCACCTGATTGAAGTAGACGTGCAAATCTGGTATTATTTACGGATTTACTCGAACTCGTTATACAGACACACTCGGCGGCTCGGACGGCTCGGGCCTCGGCTGGCATTCACATATTTTAGATTTGATATTTGAATTGTAGGTCATTTTCAAATGTGCGATATCGACTTAATCCAGCGGCAGTTCGATTCGACGCAATTACTCACGGCTCTCGCTGAACCTTGTTAGGCCTTTGTTGATGGTGTAATGGAACAGGAATTCGAGAGACAAAAAGTCAGATAGCTTCTGCTTGACAAAGAAGCCACTCGCGAGACTCCGATGAGGTAATGTGAGATAATTTTAGCGGGTTTTACCGTCGCGTCGCATCACCAGGAACTGAACTGAACCGCAGAAGGCTAAGCGCTAAATCCGGGGATCCTCGACCCCAATGTCTGAAAGAGCGCCAGCTTCTCGCACCTTTCCGATGATTTATGGCCATTGGTTGGGGCAGAGGCGTAGCTAAGAGTGGGTCATTTTGCAGCTTAAAAAAATCTAGACGTGGAATTTGGACTCAGGAGTCGTTTTTTTCCGAGTGAAGTCATGTTTATCGCTTAGGAACCTGATTTTGGGAGAACATTAAATTTTCAAGGCTAAATATTTGAAGTTAAAACATTTTTGGAGTCCTATTTTCCTCATTTTGAAATCTGAGGGCACAATTTTCTCTCAGGGGCCTTATTTTTCGAGTTAAATAAATGTAATCGCTATGCATCAATGTGATTTTTGGCAAGTATAAAATTTTCAAGGCCACATTCTTCACTTTGGGGCTAAATTTGCTTTGTATAAAAATTTATGGGCTCTATTTCTCCTATTAAAAAAATCAAAAGGCCCTAAAACGGTTTAATAAAATTTCCCTGCTGATAAATTAGTCTCTACGAGGCCCAAGAGTCCCAGTTACGCCTCTGCCACAACGTCATGGTCACTAATAGCCTAATTTGGAAGCAATTAGGGAAGCCCCAGTTAACCGCGAAGAGCGCCGAAAGAGGGCGTGGGCGCACTTGCGGTCCAGAAATACCAGTAGTTAGAAGGTAATTGCAGTTCGTGAGGTTTTCGGGCCCAGCCACCTCAGTTGCCGGACAGCCCGACTCACACGCGGTTCTCGGGGTCTCGTAAAAGCGAAACAGTTAAAAGTGATATTGCCTACTAATCACCGCGAAGTAGCTGAAACTATGTAAATAATTATTTTGCCTCCGATATCATAATTATAATCGATGTGACGAAGAAACAGGTTCGGGAGAGCTCGAGAGAATCGAAATCGAAGCCGGAGAAAAGTCTGATATATATGTTATTTACATAAATTACGTCTTTCTCTGCCTATGCTCCTTCCCATCGACCGTCCAGTCGTCGACGGTCGATGTCACACGAGTTATTGACTGCGCACTTGCATGTTCACCTCCTCTCGGCAGCTTTTGTGATACGCTCGACGCTCGATGAAGAAGATGAAAAATATGAGACGGAATGTACACAAGCATGATATTGAAGACACACTAAATTTGTTATTTAACAACTTGTTGCACCGACTCGGACCGGCCGGCTACAAGACAACTTATTAAAATACATATTTTGAATGGGCAACGGACATTGTGTGCTCAAGACATTCTTGACTGATAGTATGGGCTTTCGAATTTGGTGAGTTGTGACGGCTCACGGGTTCTGAGAACCACTGAATACATTATGGGCCTGGCGCGCGGGAAATAATTGAGAAGAGCCGTTTTCCATGAACAAGATCAAAGCTTGGTCGGGTCAAAGCATTTTCAAGTTGGCTTCGTGGCAAAAAATGGATCGACATGAAACTTATAAGCTCCCTAGCTCCACGTGCCTACTTTAAAATATTTTTTATGAATTCTAAAACTTAACCAAGTTTCAGCTCCATCGTAGTAATTTTGAAAATTCCTTGGGCAATTATCAGTTTTCACAAAAGGTTCCCTAGGTATGAAAACCCCCTTCGTTACATCCCTGACAATTTTCCGGGACAATAAAATCATTTGGGGCACCTTCCAGTACACATATGACCTGAATAAAAAAACCAAAGGTCTCTAGCTCTTATAGTTTCGGAGCCTTTTCGACTCGGACTGACGGACAAATCGAACACATTAGTGCACTTTTTTCAAATAGTTGAAAATGCTCTTAAAACGCAGGGACATAAAAGTGAACCCGCAGGCCGACTCCCACTTTTGTGACCCCCGTCTGATCCCTAGGAGATCAGCAAATGCAGGTTAGGTCACGATTTGAGAGCGAACATGCACATGAGAGACCAGACACTATTAAACGCGAAACTATAAAACCAACCAACGACGGGCAATAAAATATTTAGCGCGAAAAATTGGAAATTAATTGGATTTTTACCAAGGCACATCGAACTCCTTTGGCGCAAAGCACTCGCTAAATGGAGCAAACAAGAGAGCGATGCGATGGCTCCCATTAAATCAGCTACGATACAATTTAAAGCCGTTCCGAGGCCGTAAATAACGAACGTGTGGCGGCACACGGCAAGAATGTGTGCTCGCAAATGTACTTTCACTTGCTTCCCCATCTCCGTCTCTCTCGCAGCTTCAACGTTGCTGCAATTAATAACAGGCCAATAGTCGGGCTAATCGATTGCATAATAATAGACTCATCAGGGCAATCGACTCCTCTGTTGAGCCCGATAATGGGTCCTCATCATGCAAATCGATGCCGAGCCTTGAAGCGGTTCTTCGAGCCTCTGAGCTAGGGGATACTCTAGGGGAATAATTTTTTTAAAATTTCAGAGAAAAATAAATCGTCGTGAGAGAGGATAAAGATCGTAAAAATTGGGGTTTTCTAGATTCCAGTTTTAGAATATCCTGTATTTTCAGGAATTTTGACAAGGGATACTCTAAGAATGTGAAAGAAAAATGTTAATAAAATGTTTCAATCCAAAACTCTTCTAAAAAAAAATTTATAAAAGGGCTTAAACAGAAGCCTGTTAAGGTTCAAATAAGAGAAAACCCTGAACTCCTTGGGTGTGAATTTTGAACTAAAATCAAGCTTTTTCGGTTCAATTACTCAAGTCAAAAAATTTCATGGGCCAAAAAACCAGGTTAGAGCAAACCCTGGACCGCATAAAAGTTGTCAGCGTGTTTTCACACCAAGTCGTCCATTAGCTTTGACATCTATTAGAAAAGCGTTTAAGAGCTAGTGCCTCGAGAGCATGTACTCCTCTCGAAACGTGGCTCCGAGTACGTGTCGTAGCTTCGGCACGCATGTACAAAGGCGCAAAACATCGTCAGTCATGTCGATTGTCAAGGTACATGTGTTTAATACCACTTAGGCGACTTTTCCACCAAATGGATAGCCGTTTGGCAATTTGAGTTTTAATTTATCGGATGCAACTTGATGACGTGGGCTAAACTTCCATTTCTAGATAAATAAACACGCTACAGTGCGGCGCGAAACGGACCAACATGTCCGGAAGAAGTTTGCCGTCAACAAAACTCTCAAACTGCCGTAAATCGGGAACCCGGTGCTTTCGGGGCGGACTGTAAATTGAAATAAATTGATGAACTCCCGGTCGTCTAGTCACTTTTATTGCTGTTATGCACACGCTCTAGCCTAACAAACAATTTCCGAAACTAGTTCAGAAGTTTATTGCATTCTCCTATCGAACCTCGTAACTTTCCAGCCGCCTGCCGCCTGGACTCTCTCCCTCGTAAACAACGTTGCATTTTCCCCACCAGTTGGGTAACAAAGTGGCGCCGTTAAGATTTTAATTGTTGCTGAGAGGGGACTCGGCGGTGGTCGATTGTTTCGCCGGCCGCCATAAATCAGACGCAAGGTGGATCAAAGGCGATTTCATTTTTGGGAAACCAATAAAAAAGGATATCAGATCGCATCTCTGTAATATCATAAATTTAATAACGCACATCTCCAGAATATTTGGGACGTTAATATGAAATATGTACGAGAGAAGCCGGGATGCCGATAGAGAGAAGAAAGGAAGGGAAGGAAGAGGAGAGACAATGCGTGTGCATTCCACAGCGAGGGTACCCTTTCGTGGCATCCTCTTGGAAATTGAATCTTTTGCATCGACACGAGTAAAATGTTAATAAATTGCCACATTTGTTCTCTATAAATTTTAGATTTGGATGTTCGGTCCCTAGGTGGTATTGCTGCGTGTCATCGTGATGTGCATAAGAAAGAGATTATTAGAGCTCCTAAAAACGTCTTTTTATTTTTTAAGAGGCCCTCAATAAAATATTTAAGGACCAGAAAATATTTATCTCGCTTTTTTCTGTTTTTCTGGACGTCCAAGAAGGATTGATAATTTTTTACATTTAAGACCCATTTTAAGCCAATTTTCAGCAAGAAGAATCAGCCTTTGTTCTTCTTCTAGAAGTTGTATTCAAATAAAAAATAGAATATCCTTGCAATAAAATTTTTTCAACGAGAAATTTCATTTCCTAGTCCAGGGAAAACTCAGGTCAAAATCTAAAAGAGCTACAGTTCAGCTTCAAAAAAGTCTGCTACATTTTTTAACACTTGTTAGAAGCCCTAGAGTTTGTTTTCCCGAAAAAGTAACGCTGATGTGGGGCAGGAAGGAGAGGCAGACAAAAGGTGAAATGTCCAGTCTGTTACTCGCCTTCCTGTTGCCATCGCATATTTCAAAGTTGTCTGCTGCGAACAAAAGTCGCGGCACAGGCACCGAGAGCAGACAGTCGAGACTCGAGAGGCGATTGGAGTTACGAAAGTTGGTCTATAAATTTCCGACTGTCTCTTGCGACTCCTTGGGGTGTCCGCTCATGTATGGATATTGTTCTTTGCGCCATGCATGTCGTATACTTCACTCAAATGGTTCGTAATAATTGTGCAAGCTTTGTGTTTTTAGTGAGCACAAAAATAATATATAAAACTGTGAGATGAGATGTGAAACATGAGTCAGTTCATGTCGGTCTCGCGCCGGCACTTTATGTATTGTAGTTTGCACGTACTGTTTTGAGTGCCTCACTCATAAAAACCGCCTAATTAACCATGGCGAACGTGAAAAACTTTTATTGTCATGTCATGTTCTTGGTCTGTGAGACCGCGAGTCGCGAGTCGCGACCCGAAATATGTAACTCCCCAGCTTCCCCCCAGGCGATTCGCTATCTAGCTGCACAATTTGTACTCTCGATGTTCGATGCAAGGTAACTTTTACCTCGACAGTCGACAGTCGACATCGACAAGACAGCAATGCAGCAACAATTTACGAAGCAGAAGAAGCATGATCTTATTACGGAGTATTTACATACATTAATGTTCCCTAAATGCCTACGCACTTTATGTTCGACATGCTTCTTTTGTACACGGTGTTCCCATGATTGATCATACGTGTTCACTTATTTCTTTCATCTCTCTAATTCAATATCTTTTTCACATGCCAGAGAGCTCTCTCGGGCCCGAGCTCGCGCATTCGAAAGACAAATAAATTTATAATGTACGCCGTAGCTGGCTCGAAATATAAATAAGCGATGGGACGACTTAGATATTTATGGCGGGGTATGCAGCGAGCTGCTAGATAAGATATTATGCAGTGTTGACAAACGCTTGAACCTCAGATGTCAACGATTCCCAAGTAAGGCTTCCAAGTAAGCTCAGAAATGTGACAATAATTGTTAACATGTCTGATGTCTCTCTCTCTCCGTACGCTTAATTATGCAAGCAGCATTTTTGGTCCGCATTCGAGCTCCGAAGAGTCACCGAGCAACATAATTGAGCCCGTCCAATCAATTATAATTATCAGCGCATTGATGAATATAAAAATTTTTAATTTATGGCAAAACCATAATCGCACTCCGAGATCGGCATTCCGGATCGGGTTTCATGGGAGATGCGAGACACGGCACTAAATTGAGCTGTAATGAGAGGACTTTTCGTGTAATGATCCCCCAGGGGAAATTAATTAAGAAACGAGAACGAGACCCGATGAGTGGGTCTCTCGAAAATCAATTAGGCGAGGATTCCCGGAGATTTATGCGGATCACCCAGGGTTCGTGGTTGTAGGGTGGCCTATAAAATTTTTTTGCTTCATCTAGAAAAGGATGTCAAGGTAAAAATGGCCTTTTAGTGACATTGAATATCGGCCTAAATTTTAAAATGGACCTTAAAAATGATTTTTTTCCCTTGAAAATTGACATCCTTAAAACATTAGACATCCTAAAAATAGCTCTTTAAGAAAAAAATAATCTAAAAATTAAAATTGGTCCAAACTTTATTGATTTTGGGTCACCCTATACTAATAACAGGCACGCATTCCTAGTAAAAGGCTCTCCAACCGCCAGGTAGGCAGCCGCATCTCTGAACCATTTAGTCCATATCTCTCTATTTATTGTGCGCCTCACGTCTCCCTTGTACCCTCCGCACGATCATAATGGATCGAATAGGTGAATAGAGAGCTTCGAAAACTACAAATTTAACACATTTTGTGAGCCGGGCCCGGGCCGGCCAACAATAGAAAAATTTATTGCTTTTCAAACAAAAAGGTACACGCACATCTTTCCCCCTTTATTATTGTTTTGAATTGCTTTTGATGCGATGGGCAGGAAGGTTCGTTAAGCGCCCGAAAGGAAGTGCGTATACCTTTACAAATAACACAACAATGATAATTTGTTTGGAATTGATTATTGACACAGTGATGGAATAATTCAAGGAACCGAGAAGTTACAAGATAATACCCTAATAATGATGACGATGAGCATGGAAGGTGTCAGCGACAAAGAACACCGGAAATAAATGCGGAACGAGGAGTTCCCCTCGGGACTCAATTAGGGCAAGGAGGGAGACTCGATTCCGAGACGCCCCGAGCGAGCAGACTTCAGCGAGAATTTATGCACAGCAATTAGATTGGAAATCAATTTGCAAATTGAAACGGCGTATATCATTATGAGCCGCATGAGAGGTGCAAAGAGCTGGAATCAAGTTGAGAAAGCTATAATAATATTTCTTTATTAACAAGCGTGTAATTGAATAATGTCGAGTTTCGGCGAGCTCAAGGGAAATTCCTCTGCGGCTTTTCCGAGGCTGGTATTTTGAGGTGGGCTTTTGTCTGTCTGTCGTTTTTTGGAGGGCTCTAATTTTGCAATTTTTAGGTGTCTAGGCTTTGAATTAAAATTAGGAGCAATTTTTCATGAGAAAAACCAATTTATTTCAAGCTATAAAAAACTGGCTTCCAAAGTTTGTAAAATTTTTGGGAGAAAATTTTTAAAGCCAGAATTTTCGAAGATGATTTTTTTTTGCCTGATTGTTTGACGTGTGAAAGTGTGAGGGCTCTGAGTTCAAGCTGACGAAGGTTTTACAATTTTCAGAAGACTAGAAAGTCAGGACATTGAAGAAAATAATTTTTTCAATAGAAAACAATTAGGCCTATCTGACAAGGAGATAGGAGCCCTCTAGAACCAGTCAAAGGGCCCGAAAGCAAGGCCTTTATTCCATTTTAATCAGATGGACGAGAGATAAGTAGCAGTTTCGTTGTAACGCGTCGAATCAAAATATTTTGATTAAATTAAATATGAATGGCCCGACACGCAGCTTCGATGGGATTTTACGACGAGATTATCGCTGCCAGGGGCATTGTGTGGAAGTCAATCAAAAGTGCATAAAAATGAGCCTTTTTCAACGCGCCACACACGATCATAAAAAGATAATAATAATTTACAAATTTGCATATCATAATCACTCAAAATTATGACAAATGTTGCCATAAAGCGATTGTAAGCCGAGGAGGAGACAAGTCGTAAAAGTGTGTGTTTTTTGCGCATATTTTGGGAACCGCATTTATTGGCATTCGGTATCCGATTCCAACAGCGCCCAAAACACGATTTTGTGTGTGCGATTGATGTCTGAGAGCGTGCAGAAAAGCGTACGGAGATGGGAGCAAAAACACGTTACCTACCTCGACGAATCCCCGACGAAACATCAATGATTGGGAAGCATTTTGATTTCTTAATTTTCAGTAATTGGTTTGGCCGAGAGACGCAAAAAACCAATTTGGTTGCCACGCATGGGTTTCGAGGCGGCTAATCAATACAGAACCGGTGCTTGGAGTGCACCAAATTATACACATTAGTGCCGCCCGCGAACTCAAGGGGGGCTCAGACTTGCGCCAAATAAGCTGGGCTATCTCCTGGTTCCAGCGAATCGCTCGTTATTATTGTTTTTATGGGCGCGTATGTTGGAGGCAGGGGTGACTTGGGAGATGGTCTAGACGTTGGTACATTTTTCTTTGCTAGACTAGGACCTGTTTCACATAATCTGAACGTTTCCACTAATTTTCCATTAGTGTGAACACACCTTAAGAATTTTTCTAAGAAGCCTTACAAATTTTAAAGTTTCAACAAAAATATGTCCTTAAAAATCCCATTAGTCTAAATTTCTACTGTGTGAATGCACCTTAAGGCCATTGTGAAAAATTACTCTTGAGTATTATTTAGAAAACTCTCCAATTCCCTTAAAAGCTCGGTAGCTAAAATTTTCAAGCCTCTTAGGCTAACGGCCTACAACCAAACATCAAATTTCAACAATGTGAACGCACCTTAAGCCAAACCATTAGACTTTTCTTAATCAGCTTCAATGAAAGAACCCGGGAAAATGCCTTCGGAATACTGATTTGAGGTCATTTCGGCCACTTCTAGGCCATCACCTAAGCCAACTGTGGTTGGAGGTTAAGAGGCTCACATAACACAAATATCTGCATCATTTCCTCAACGTGATCGGGCATAATGTGAGCTGTTTAGCCCGCATAGTAACGGTCGTCTCCTCCAGCTGCAGCACCTCCACTAGTTGCTCTCCTGCATTGTGTGTAATAAAACATATATGCAAATCATCTTCGGTATGAAGTTGTGAAGATGATAATTGGAGAGTCAAAGAAGCAATGATGATGAAAATTTTGTTTAGCTTACCCGTTTGCACATCATACAGTCAGTTGAGAGTTGAGAGAGATTGCTATCGAGATTTCGCTACTTTATTGAGGCTCTATAAAAAAGAAATATAATTTTTGAAATCGTCTGCAGGCTACGTTTATCTCCCATTTCAATAGCCGATCTCGAGACCCGAGCATGCTGGGTGCATCCGAGAGACCATTGACTTCTGGCGCGGCGAATTGATGTGAGAACTCTCTCGCGGACTCGCGGAGTTGGCGCATTCCAGGGAAAACCCCAAGCTCTTTTTTACGCAGCCCACGACCCAATCATGTGACAGCAGCGTTCTTGAGCTTCCACTTGACTTCTTGAAATTTTAAGTAGCACTGCCATCGATTATATATTTGTTTATTACGCGAATTTAAAGAACAAATATTTGTGAGCGGAGCAAGATCCGGCTCGGCTGGGTGAACTTTGGAAAGGCATTCCAGAAGAACTTGTCGGAGGTGGTCATCGCGGAATGTCTTTGACAAATTGACGTCCATCGACTACTTGCGGTCGGAACGCATTAATCGATGGTTTTAAAATGCTAATGTTCTCGGGACTTTTTTTGTCGAGATGAAAACAAACAACTTGCACAAGAGCCCGGAGAGTAAACACGGGCTGATGCGCGTGAGGTAGGTCAAGATAAGAGCGGTGTTCGAAAGGTCAGTCAAATCTTTGGGACCCAAAAAGCCTCCTTAAAGACGTACTAGACTCTTTTTGGGACTAACATTTTTCTTATGCGTGAAAGAAGAAGAAAAAGGTTTCCTGAAATTCATAGGGAGCTTATTTGAATTTTTTAAAATATTTTGAAAAATTTTTGGTCCCAGAAAGACCTCAGTTTCAGAGCTAAAAAATTTTCCTGTTACTCAAATATTTCATAAAAGGCTTTTTGTTCTTCACTGAGACCTTCTAGTCTCCAGATCTGAAGTGTGAGAATTTTTTCAAAATTTTTGCGACACAAAAAACGACCTGAACACACATTTTTCAGGGCCAAAACTTCCAAAAACGTGTAGAAAAAGGTTTCTGAAGTACCTGGGACTGCAAGAAGAAAAACTTAGATATTCCATCTATGAAGCACTTTTAGTCTGAGGTCAGCCAGATTCCGAAAGAGTCGCGGTCGTCAGGCTTCGTTGGCGCTAAGAGCGAGGAACATGTAAAGTAAATTAAGAGCAGACAGAGGGGCTTTTTTGTTTGTGCCTTCTTACATGCAATTTTACATCGCATTTTACTCGCTCGCAAACACGGGTTTTAGCACCTGCTAAAATTATCGAATAATAAAGATATAAGAATCTCGCTTGACACGACTAGGAACACGAGAGAGCTGCCAAGAAAAAAGTTTTTTCTTGTCTTCGAGACCTTTTTCTTCTGTAGAAAATGTTCGTCTGCGAAATTAAACATCGTGTGTGCCTGCTCAAAAACATGTCGTGATATGCTTGCCCATTTGCCCATAAAAAAGGCGCCTGCTGTCACACTCTCGAATGGAGGAATGAGGCAATGCAAATAGAGAATATTTTCTATGCGCGTCCACCTTCTGTTTGCTCAAGACCATGGATATAGACGTGTATTTGACCAAAAAGGTGTGATAGGACGCCACTTCAGTTTTCACACATCACAACCGACTACTCGGAGGTGCTTCACAGTCGTCCATCGCTCTTGAGCCGATGGATTGCGCCGATCTGCCCTGGGGTGGGTGAGTTTCGGGACAGAGAGAGATGTTTCTGAGACAAAAAATTTCAAGCCAACCTCGTGGGACGCAAAAGAGACGAGGAAGAAATGTTTTGATCGCACATGATTCTCGAAAGGAGAAGCTATCATAATATTGATATCCATTACAGCTCGCGCTTGACTTTTATTCTCCGATCTCCAGAAATAAGCAAAACAAAAAGAATTTAGTCATGCCTCAACAAAGGCACCAGAGGCACGGGAGATTGAGAGGCACAACAGCAGGCACATTACGAGTGTGTTCTCTTAATAAAGCGCAAAGTAAATAAATTTCAAGCCATTAAATGTTTTTCTATCTTTTTTCCTTCATTTTTTTCGTTAACAATGCATGTAATATATCAATCAGCGGCAGTGGTGCCGCATTCTGGGATGACTTGCGACTTTTTCCAATATAAAACGATCGATTTCGCTTTCGTCCCTTGAAGTTCCATGAGATTGCAAGCTGCCGCTACCTGTGAACTTGATGCAGCGCCACTTGAAGATGTGGGAAGGCGGCTGGTCTCAGTTAATCCCGGGAAGATTGCGAGCATGCAAATAGTAGACGTGGCGTTTGGAGAGCGGTGAAAGGGGGAGAAGGGAAAATTGGACGCACCATAGAGGCTCAAATTTGTGAGAGGAGAAACGCTTTAGAAATTCACTATTAAAAGTTTCCTGGACCCCAATATGGCCAAGACTGCAGAAAAAAATTTTTAGGAGGCTTAAGTTTTTTTTTTAAGTTTTCTAATTGAAATTTTCTTAAGAAAAAAAATCAGCCCTTTCGTATTGGGCTTAAAACAGCTGTAAGGAAATACTGAAGCCCAAAATTGTGTCCTAGTTGTCTCTAAGAGCCATTTAAAATTTTAGGACCCAGAAAGGACTTTTATGTTTTAAAACTTGGTTACCAAATTCCAAAAAACCTCTGAATCTTCCCCTGAAAAATAACTCGAGGCTTGAAGTTCCCTCTCTAGTAAATTAAGACTCTATGGGACTGACGGACTGTTTCATCTTGACGAATGCAAGAGAGGCACTCTCGAGAGCACAACAAAAAGCAAAAAGGGGCGCCGCGGCATTTTATTTTGGCTAATGAATATTTATGCTGCGGTCGGCTCGGGCAAAACGACGAGCACGAAAAAAGAGTTCTCGAAAAGTGCAAGGAGAAGCGGCCGTACGTGCGTGCATAGTTCGCATAAGTCAAAAATGAGTGTTCGAGCAACGCCTCGGATAATGTTTGTGTTTGCACTTTGCATGCAACGCGAGTGAGAGCCTCGACAGCACCGCAAGTAGCACGTACTTGGCTTCGGACGAAATCTGATGAGTCAGATCGGACTTGTTCAGGGTTACGAGGAAACGGGGTGGAGGTTCCGTGATTGATTTCTGCCTCGCAACTGGGTTAACGATCTCGAGTGGTTTGGACGGTGGGAACGACTTGCATCGTGCATTTTTCACCCGAGAGGAGCCTGGTGCTTTCTCACAATGCGCATCTCTCTTCCCGTTGTTGGTTATTAATCTCGACAAGCATTTATGTAAAACGCTGTAACCTTTCAAAACAAACTCACCACAATGTAGCAGCAACGATGCCTATATATTCGAGTCGTGTCGAGCTTAAATAACATCCCAGTCCCGCGCCAGCCCCGGCCATATCTTAGCCTCACACTCAGCGAGACACATGTACACGTTGTAATTAATTTAATCGGTCATTACTTCAAGTTTGCGATCAAAAATAATCATACATTACTCATATTTTTATTATCACGATCTCGCTGCTTCGGGAGCCCGGCTTATTAACCGCTTACCCTCGTTAAACGCATCTCTTGATCTCTTATTAACAAGATTACCACGGTTATTGCTTTATTTTCAGTTTTAAGCTCTTTTTTCGCTCACATAAAAAATACGCTATTGTCCGTTCTGTAGCTTGATATCCTGGCTCTCCTAAAGTACTTGTCTGATTTCGGATTTCAGGACAGAAAACTTAGGAGACTCTTTCTTTAAAGATTTTGAAAAGCTTTTTTGAGGTCGTTAGAAGGTTCTCTCAGAGAAATCGTACTCCTAAGAATACCTAAAAGGCTTTAAGAGACTCTCAGAATACCCAAACTCCTAAGAGGCTCCTTGGAGGGATCCTGAAGAACTCTTGAAAGGGTCCTGAAAAACCATTTAAAGTATTTCTTGGAAGGTTTGAAGGACTTCATGGAAGGCCTTTTTAAGAACCTCTTGGAAAATGTCTTGAAGGACCCCATTGGCTCAACTTGACACTGATGCAAGCTTCTTTAGATATTTAAATTAATTTTACGACCCGGACTCGCGGCCAGAAGGGTGACGGGGCCAGTTCTGGGAGATTGCGAAATTCCTGGTCTCCGAATCACGTCCATTAACAACTTGCGCTGATTATGGATTGCAGTAAATTGATTTTGCTGCCTCACTGCCGTCGTCTCAGCTTAAAATCGCGCGCGTTTCCAGCTAAAAAGTCAAACAGAGAATGCGTAAACGATTATTTTATTGCAGCGAGCTGCCATGCTCCAATAATATGAATTAAAGCTGGCCGGACAATATCTCGATTGGTTTATTATTGGCCCAACTCTCGAGAGCCTGCCAAGTCAATTTATACCGAGGTATTACGTGTGAGATTTTATCATTATTACATGGTGTATTTTCGCCCAGTTATGCGCCGCACGGTCGCTGCAGCTGCGGGGATATGTGTGTGAATTAATCTCAAATGTAGTCGTTAAGTGCGGCGAAGAAAAACTGAGGGAGATAAGAAAAAACAATTAATTTTTAAGCGAATCGATCGGCGCGTATCGGCGCGCGAGGTGAAGCAGGGCAGTGGCTTAGCGAGGTCTTAGTCAAGGTAGGGTGGTTTGTACTTTAAATGGCGTCTCTCGGAAGCTTTGAAGAATTTTCTAGATGAATAAAACATTGAAAATAAAGAGCCGATTTTTAAAAATTTCTCTCGAGAAAATTTCAACATTTCCCGGAAAATTCAGCAGCGAATGAAAATTTTGGGAGACATTTAAAATAAAGAGAGGGATTGAAGAGCTTATTTAATGTTGATTTCCAGTCTATTTTATTTTAAATCTATTTCAAAAAATAATTTAAATTCAAAATGGCTGCCTATCAATTTTTTAAAATATTTCTTTCTAAGAATCGAATTAGAGTTGAATATAAAAATGCTCTGAAAGGGTTTTTCAGAACAGAAAAATTTAATGACGAATTAATTTACAAAACTTAGCCCGTGGATAAAAAAAAATATTCTAAAGTAAGTCGGCCCAAATATTTTTCTAACGTCCGCCCATCTTCCCAGCTACGTCTCTGGACCAGGGTATCGCATCTCGCATGAAAATTAAAATGTTTAACTTGCTTACATCGTCATATATAGATAAACGCAAACACAGCTGATTATCTTTCCGCAAGATCTTCGACAGGTTGGGCAGAGTCGAGTCGAAGGCGAGCCGAGCCAGGTCGGGCAGGCATAAGGAAAATAAAAACTGTAATCATAATAATTGCCGTTTTATATAAATAACTTGAACTTTCGGTTCCCGCTTTGGTGTGCTCATCACCTCCGACTTAGAGCCGCTCGACTTTGTTGCACAAACGGCGCACGTTGCTTCCGCATCTCGGGCTCAGTGTCAACGACTGGTACTCCAGCTCATGACCTCCTCGAATTTCGCGTTAATTAAATCAATTGACGGAGGCAGGCCCGTCCCCTTTCGTTCAAGAAGTGCCCTCTAATTTGCAGCTGCCGAAACTTTTCTCGGAACCGCTCTCTTGTCTCCGCTGGCCGAGCAATTATCGTCGTGTCTGATTAAAGAAGCGACGTCTCGCCCATGGAGTTGCGACTTGGGCCCAAAAATAGCCGATAAACCGCAATCAGGGATCGGAATTGGAAGTTGAGCAATTAAAAGTAAATCTGTGTTTGCCGCTCTTATCGCGTCCCGATAGCGATTTCGGGAGATACGAGGGGTTCCTGGGAAGTTGAGTCGGGAGTATAGCGCTTGCTGCGGAATGCAATGGCGGGAATATAATTAAGATCAGTATCAGCTCAAGGTGCAGACTTTTATTGTACGGAGCTATACTTTAATGGCCGTGTTGCTAGGAATGTCAGGTTTATTCTCGACATTTGCACTCGCACGTTCCTCCCCCGGACCGATTTTACGACCAGTGACAGAGTTTTCGCCTTTTTCGTTCCAGGTTTCCACAGCTAACCGTCTTTACCAAGATATTGTGGATCGTGATGGTCATTACAGCTCAACTAGCCTATTGCACCGTGTCCAATATCCAACTGCAATCATCGATCAACATGAAGTTTATCCAGGTCATGCCGAACGGTCGCGTTTTTGCGAACGGAGAGGAGAACAATACTCGTAAGTGCCTGTTTTGATAGGGTTACTAGATCAAACTAGGTATAAGGGTAACAAGGATGGGGAAGAGGGTCATAAAGGTCTCCAAGATTAGAGCAATTTTTTCAAAAATTTTTTCAAATCATTTTTTAAATAAAAAATTATTCAAAATGACCAATTTTTGAGTGTTTTAGAACACCCCCCTAAAAATGGGAATATGGGGAGGGAAAAAATTTTCATTGAAATTACTGAAAAGCCAATTAAATTTCCTATCCAATCATGTATAATACTTGATAGTTTAAGTGAAACAACTGAGCTTAAAAAATCACCAAAGTCGGTAGTCAATGGGTTAATGAGCATTTTGAACATCTTCGTTAAGTAGTTCAGTATCTCAAGGCAGCCGTGGCCGTTTTATAGCACGCCGCTTTATTGCCCCGACATTGATACACAATCAGGGTGATCGGGCGTCGCGTCGGTGGGAACGGGAATGGAAGGGAACCAACTCCGCAAGAACGGTGGATTAAGTAATATAACAAATGAAGTTGATTGGCTGTCGCGATCTTTCATCTCGAGTGCAAACACAAGCCGGTGAAAATGCCGGCGACAAAAAGACACCGAGGCGAAGTGAGCTCCGATACAAACAAGCCGCTGAGCTAATTAAGCAATAAATTTTATTGCATTAATCCCGAATTAAATTGCGTAGTAGTACTTGTGCTTGCATGCCATGTGCTGATTGATTAGATTGTAAATAAGGTTGTCATGCGGCAAATATTTATGTTGCGCTTGAGATTGAGCTTGCTGCTTTAGAGCGTAGAAAATTTCTCGAAAACAATATTCTCATGAAAACTCGGGCTTCAAGCGTCTTCAAAATATCCAAGTGACCCTGGAGGTCGTTGACTCGTTGACCAAGACATTTTGGTATCAGCTGTAAAGGTGATTGCAGACCTTCTGTAAGACCCTTATCACTGACTCCCCTTGGCAGCTAAATTGTATCGTAAATTCAATTCTAATACATAATTGACGCCGCAGAGGCATTGACAGAGGACATTTGCCTTGATGGGGTCTCAGAAATAAGCCCCTTGACTTCCCAGAACCTTAAAAGGAAGGCCTCAGATAACCCCAAGTCTTTGAATGAACGCCTAAAAGTCTCAGAAACGTCGCCTTAGAGTCTTTTAATTTCCTCTTAGAGTCGTACAATGATTACCCTCTAGTCCTAGAGGCTTAAGGTCATCAAAGAACACCTTGGAGGCTAAGAAAATTGCTATCTTAGACTTTTTCAAGGTCATACAAAATTGCCTTGCATTAAATTTTTCAAGGCTCTCAAAGATTGAAGTTTAAAAGTCGTCTCGAGCCTATGAATTCCAAGTGTCTTCTGCCTGCACTACAGCTAAGTGACTTCCTTCCTCTCTCTCACCTTGTGGAGTCCCAGAAGTTGCCGTTTTTGGCATCCCATTGTTTGCCCGCCTCACACCTCTTGAGACGCAATTTAAATAAAATCTTTTCTTGTGCCAAGAGCCCAAGAACCGCAGCCAAACAAATCAAGTCTGAGTGGCACTTTTTTCTCGCACGCATTGTTTGAGCCAACGACGAGCCACTTGAGCCCAATTCGAATGATCAAGACGTCAGTGGAAATTGATTTCGGCTCAAATTTCCCATGATTGCAGCCATTTCTCAGTCAGCAGCTGAAGAAGCCATTAATTTGAAGGCTGACTCCCAATGGTTCTGTCATTCAATACCCCCTTATCCGATGCACATCTAAATTGCGGCATTGTCATAAATCCCCGTACTCTCTTTCGACCGTTTTCGCATTTCTGCATGCCCGATGGTCGCGGGATAAAAACTTACTACCTCATTGATGGCATTCATTATCAAGTTGATTGTTTTCTCCCGCATTTCATGCGCAGTAGGTGTCCGAAAGCGCTCGCTGGTGACCTAAAAATCCGCGCAGCTTTACTTTATCGGACTCGGGCCTATTTTTAGCGTTTATGGTGTTTATTTTGCCCTCTATCTTGGACTCACTTTTGATCAACTCGGTAGCGCCCAGAAATAACAATAATTGACCTCACGCACCTCGGGTCTCGCTCGCGTTGGGCAAAAGCTCACATCTTCCACCTTGTCAAGTGATCCTCTATTGATATTGATGATTATGGCGTGCATAAATTACACGGAGCGTCTTCTATCAATATTTGTCGACAAATTAGATATAGCATACCTCTACCTTTCAGCGATCATAATCACCTACGTCAAGAAGAATATTGTTGAGGGGGCAAAAAAAGAATTGGCGCGGCGCAAAAAGAACACAATCAGAAAAAGCGCGGCTATTCACGTTTTTGCTCACTTTTGTTCGCGTCAAAACTGTAAAATTATACAAATTTAATCATTAGCGATTTGACACACAATGGATGAGGCGGCGCCCGCAATAATTATCAGAGCCAGCTAGCAAATGGTTGGCGCCAACTTTCAGCGAGCCGGGCTTTTCTCGCTAAAAATAAACTCTCGGGTTTTCACACCTCTAATGGACTTTTTTGAGCTCCATTATTTTTGTCTGTAGGTCAGGGGCCTTGAGGTGGCTTCTAATTCAAACAAAATAATATTTTTTTAACCCTAAAAATTTTTCAAAGTAGATTCAAAGTAGAAGTGGAACGATCTTGTTAACGTCTTACTTACGAGCTTTCACACCTTTTTTTCTGTTTTGTCCCAGGAAAAATTTTTTAGGCTTTAACTTTTCTTTTTTAGGCTTTAACTTTAAATTTTATTTGAGGCTTTAAATTTTTTAACTTTTTAGGCTCTCGACTTCTTCCAATTTTTGAGACTCTAAAATTCTTTTTTGAGGCCTATAAATTTTTAGAAGGTTAAATTTATTAATAAAAAACACTCTGTCAAAAATTAAATATATTTTGGTACGTCAAAAATAATTTTAAGGGCCCTGAAAAAATTTTAATTCATAAAAATTCGGTGTCGAAAAATTTTACCGCCTCTTTGTCGGTTTAAAAAATTATCAAAGTCCTAAAAACTGGCCCACCTCGAAAAAGTAGGTTCCTGTAACTTCAACAAAGTCGTCCAAGGGCTCACGAGGGGACGCGACGCGGCATTCCGGGCGAGAGCAAAAACGTGCCGAATTCCACAGCAAATACAAATCGAGTCTCTCACCTCCATTTTGACAAATGATGACATTAATTTTGTTTACTTTATTTTATTATGCGAAGTAACAATTTGGGATGATGTCGGCGGAATATTCATGATGTCAATTTGTGTCGTAAGCGTGGCTCGCTAGTGGCTACCGATTCCCTCATCATCGCAAGCGAAACCGCTACCGAAGAGCTTGATTATAAGGCGATTGTTGTTACGAGATAATTATATGCGATTAATCCGGTTCCTTAAGAGGCTCAAGTAGAAAGAAATAATGATGTGTTACAAATTCTGCCTGCATACATACTCGCGACACATTCGCGGGATTGCGAATCTGCCGACGCCGAGAGAGCTCTGCTCGGCAGGTTTATTTGCTCCGGAGCGTTTTAGCAATAAATTAGCATAAGTGTGTGAAATTTTTGTGGTAAAGCACGCGCGCTACTTAGCCGTAAGCAGATGATGGACACTTTGAATTAGCGAATCCGCGTTCTGAGTTCTGAGAAGCTCAGGAATTTCCGAGGTGCGAGTTAAAAATTTTACTCTAAATAAACTACCCAGAAGATACCAACCTTAAAATTCGGGGGTCCCTAGCTCCAAAGTCCAACCAGATAAGAGAAAGGGGACACATGTAGTTCCATGGACTACAACATTTTAAAATTTCAGCTCAATCGAAGCAAGTATAAGAAAGTTTCATACGACGGAAAAAACCCCCCTAACTCCCCCCGTAAAAAAATAAGACTACGACAATAGTGCCTTTTTCCTTATTTCTAAATTTATTTCTCTCCCCAGTGCCTCTTGATCAAGTCCGCCCCCTTCTCCCCTATCATGATGGTGGGGGCATTTGTGTGCCCCGCGATGATCTTCGGCATGACGGCCGCGTTGATGACCCGCAGGCCCTCCACACCCCTGACTCGTAACTCGGGGTCCACTACGGCCTCTTCGTCCGTGTCCGGGCCCATCTTGCAGGTGCCCACGGGATGATAGAGGCTCGTGGTCAGGTGGCGCGAGTAGCAGGTCCAGTAGGGGTTCGAGTTGTAGACGAGGTCCTCACATGCCGGGATTGGAACTCGATAGTCCTCGACGCCCACGCTTGAGAAAGCGTTCGTTATCAGCAGCTCCCGGAGTCTCCTGATAGCCCTGACGACCGTGTCAATGTCCTGCTCGGCCACGAGGTAGTTGGAAACGATCTCTGGCTGCACTTTGGGGTCAACAGAGCGGATCCTCACAGTTCCAGGGGAGTTTTGCTGCAGCACTGTGACGCAGATGTGCAAGAGGTTGGCCGTTTCGGTGGCGGCTAGAATGGCCTGGACGACTTCAGGAGGGTATCCGAGGATAACAGACGCTATGTAGGCATTGTTGACGGGGTCCCCTCGGTAAAACGTGAAGAAAATGTACTGAAAATAGTTGGAAAATATTATTAGAATTTTTTAAAGGTTGTTTAGCTTCGTCTCTGGTTGGAATGGAGCTCGAGTTGGCATAAAACCCTGAAGGTTTTCTTGGGAAATTACAATTATTTTTCAATCAAAGAAAACAATCGTTTTGGAGTTTTCAGGGCTCTGAAAGACAAAAAGACAGACAGACGGACAAATTACTTCTGTACCTCGGCATCTGGATACTCCCCGGACCTGTTCTTGGTGTCTATGAACCCAGCCATGGCCACAGTCCCCACGCCCGCCAGAGGTCCGCTCTTCTTCGTGAGGTATTGGTAGTAGACGTCGGGCAGGTCCACTGGAGGCACGACTCCGTCACCATACTTGAAGAAAATGGGCACAAACAGGTGGTCCTGAAGGTTGTAGCCCACTGCCAGATCCTGAATGAGTGGAATTCCGTGCTTTTGGAGGTCCAGGGGTCGTCCGATCCCCGAGGTCTGGAGCAGCTGGGCCGAGTTGATGGTCCCTGCGGACACGATAATTTCCTTGCGAGCCTGAGCGACGAGTCTCTGGGGTCCCTGGTCCGTCATGACCTCGCACTCAACGGCCACAGCTCGCTTGTTGATGTCGAAAACGATTTTTGTGACTAGCGTGTTCTTGGCGATGAAGAGGTTTGGCCGGTCTTTGATGGGGTTCAGGAAGGCTCTTGCTGTGCTCTGTCGAACGCCGTCATGGACGTTTCCGTCTGAAAATTAGAGTTGCTTTTTTAGAGTCTAAATGGTGGCGATTCAGAAGCACAATAGTTCTTTAGAAAGAGTCAAAAAAGCTGACAGCTCTCTCTCATTGCCCCCATTTCCCTACGCCCCTGGATTTAAGGCCAAAATACAGCACAGTACTCACAGAAAAGCGTGAAGCCCACGTTATCTCCGTTGTTGTAGTCGTCGAGAATCTTGTGCCCTTGCTCCTCGGCGGCCGCCAGGATGACCTCCCGCATGGGGTCGTAGACGTCAAAGTAGTCCACGGTCAGTAGTCCTCCCTGGGAGTGGTACTCGTACCCGTTTCGCTCGAAGAACCCATCCTGGACCATGTTCTCGGACTTCTTGAAGTACGGAAGCACGTCCTGCCAGCCCCACCCCTCGTTCCCGAGACCCTCCCACCCGTCATAGTCCCGCTTATTCCCCCTCACGTACAGCATGGCGTTTATTCCACTCGTCCCCCCCAGCATCTTGCCCGCCGGCCAGTAGCTGCCGTTGATGATGCTCTTGCTCGCAAACTCGTTCTCCTCCACGAGAAAGTTCCAGGTGCAGTTGGAGCGCTGGATCAGCAGGAAGGCTCCGGGTATCTCGGCCTCGGTGCAGGGGTCTCCGCCAGCCTCTATGAGCAGCACGGTCCAGTTGCAGATCTCGGTGAGGCGATTGGCCAGAACTGCGCCCGCAGACCCCGCCCCAATCACGATAAAGTCGAAGGACTGGACGTCCTCGGCGTTCAGGAGGGTGGGAGCGTCGTCGGGAGGCCACATTTCGGGTGGGCTGAGGGCGCACTGAGCCGCCAGGAGGATCTGGAGCAGTAATCCAAAAACGCTGTTGGAGACTCCGTTGCTCTGGGCCGCGCACTGCCCGAGAAAGGCGCCGAGTAGCTGATCTTGGTCCATGATTGTGATAACTGAGGGGCTTCAGGGGACCGAGACTTCTTATACTGGGGCTTAAAGAGGGTCACCAGATGGTGGAATGGGGCCTAGCTGGACTAGGTGATCTGAATTCCCGGAATCGTAGCTTTTTGCCACTTGAGCCAACAACGAATCCCGACAGACTTCGCAAGGGGAAATGTGGGCCAGCCATTTGGTATCGATTGCAATTCCACCTGAGTGCCCGGGCGCTTCTTCAAACATACGTAGCGAGATCAAAGAAGTGTCTCTGTCCCCTCCCCGATATTTGCATGCACGTGACACGCACTGGAATGAGGAGTCCTGTTGCTGTCGTTGTGCGAGATAAGATAAAACGCAGCGCGGTTAACTCGGCTCTTTTATGCACAATTAAACAATAGCGAGTTGGGGCGCGTTCTTTCAAAGTCGAGACTCCCGCGTATGTGAGTCAAAGTGTCGGGTGCATTCATGAATGAAGCTGAGTTGATGATTAATGGCATTTGAGGGCATTGTTGTTGTTTTCGTTGTTGTGATATATGAGCGATTGGAGTCCAGCTGCACTTTGTCGCCGTCGTTTGTCTCTGGATGGCGGCGGAAATGCCAGAAGCTGGACGAGAGTCGAGAAAAGGGTTAATGAAGTCAGCAGAACCGGCTTTTTTGGGGCAGGGATGGACCAAGAAGGGGCCCCCACCCTCTAAAATTAATTAAAAATAACAATTTTAATCATCTTTAATTTTTTTCTTCAAAAATTAAAGTCAAAATAAATTTTGGTAAAAGAATTGGGCTAAAAATTAGAGGGAATTTTGAGATAGGAATTTTTCAAAACTTGCCATTTTGCTGTAAATTTAAATTTCCCTCAAGAAAAAAATTATCTACGCCCCTGAACAAGAAGATTAATTGCTCGTAAAAGTCGGAATTCCAAATAGACAGACAGACAGACACAAAGGCTCTCCCCGGTTCCGGCTTTAACGCCAGCCTTTTGATGGATTTTATCGACCGAGGCTTACTGTCACAACTCAGGTCGGGGAATGCGATTATCGCACCTTGCTGAGTCGTGCTCGACGCGAGTCGACAGTCGCTCCCGAGGTGCGGAGAGCCTTTTATTGGCGATCACGATGACTGGTTCCAAATGCCGCTCCGCCACCCACATCAATGGAGGCGCACGCTTCGAATTTGTTAAAATGTATAATGTATATAATGAGTGGCGTATTTTTACAATAAAATAACACAACACAATGATAAATAGGAAGCTTAATGCTTTTGTTGTCTGAGAATTGAGTGAGACGAGAAATTCAATGCAAACAAAAACGTACGAGTTTGATTGATTGCCATCTGTTAACATTTAAATGCGCTCAATTTTGAATCCACTTTATATTCACTTTATTGAGATGTCAAGTTGATGCATTTCACGCTGGGGCTTGCTGGTTCTGTTGTGATTTGTGATACAATAAAACTTTTTTTGTTCCTTCGTGATTTGTTGCTGCGTGCCAAATTATCTCCAAATTGATGATGATGACAGTTCATCGAGGTATGAAAGATAAGAAAGCGGGCGGGCGAGTGGAATATTCCCATTGAGAGAGCGGCCTGCCATTGACAAAGAGACACCTGGACTAGGTCGTTTCCTGCAATCAATTAATGCAGTTGATTGAGTAGCTTCGGTGGCTGTCGGGCGGAGTGATATTGGGGAGCAAAGTCCGAGGTGGGCAGCAGTAACCGGATATGGGCTTTGTGATACAGCCCGGAGCTGATTTTCTAATTCATGACATTTTTGTGAACTTTTTATCGGTTGTTGCTGTTATTAAGACTAGCAAGGCCTGGGGCAACACTATGACTCTATCACCTAATGGGGAGGAGATAGGGCTCCTTTCCTTCAATAAGCTATAGTCAATTTAAAAAGGTTCTAGGTCTCAGAAAAATTTATAGAATTTTCAATAATTTCTGGGCACTTAAAAAAATATTCAGAAGCCCTGAAAAGCCCACCTTTGGGTCCCTGACTGACGTCAGTAGCTCGTCTGGCCGCTAAACCCCCATAAAAATGCATCCGAGACCTCACAAAGTCGTCAGCCCGGATCGTAAAAATTCCATTATACCTACTCACAGGCCATAAGCTACCTCTCGGAGCAGCCACAGACCATCACAAATCCATATATGCGTTGTGAATAAAAATGTTGTGGTTGCGATGGAAATTTCATCTTTTAATAAATAAATATTTCTTTTTTAAATATATCAATAAAGAGTAACACTTGGCTACTGCCAGGCATATGCATGCGAGGGTCTAGCTAGGAGGAGAGACGGGCTGCAGACATAGTTGTGGAGTAGGTGAGACTATAAAATGCAGCAGGCAGCTCCGACGACGACGGAGACGACGTCAAATCGCGTAGTAAAATGAGTATACATGTGAAGTGACCACAAAATAAAATGAGAATTTAATTTATTTTTTTCAACAAATGTGCAATAAAACGGCCAGCCGCTGCGATGGCGCTTTAATGGCTTTCGAGTCCGCGTCTTAGCTTACATAAGGAGCTGCCCTTATCGAGGCGTTTAGCTCGAAAATCACGCCTAATGTCTCATTTCGAGTTTCCGATGAACGCGCGCGCCAGCTGCTTATCTCGAGCCCATTCAGCGCCCAAAAATGTTGAAAAGGAACCGGAATGCCGGAGATAAGCCGCGAAAAAACACAAATTCGAGGGTTTTGCAAGAAGCACCTTATCTCGTGCCGAATGTTTGGCATTCCTTTCCAGGAGGGTTTCAACAGGCCCCCGGAATTTCCTGCCTCAATAAAAGATGTTGACAAAATGCGCGGTGCGGTGTCGAAATCACGGGAGCTCCGGGCTCCGGTATCTGAGAATCCCGACCATAAAAATGATTGAGTGAAGAAAACAACAATAAATCTATAAAATTAGCAATTTGCATCGGAATATGTACTTGTGGCTGTGGAGCCGCGTAATGGCTCCGGAATGCAGTCTCCGCCTCTCGAGAGCTCACCGGCCATTAATGTTCCGATTGATGACAGACGGAATGCGCAAGATAAATCAATTTGCATCTGCAATTTGTCACCACCGCATCATAAAACTCTCCTCCGACTGCGATATTTTATTGACTTTTTGATGAGCCTCGAGCCTCGGGCCGATGAGGCGAGCGAGCGATTTGTAAGTTGCATGCAAGCGCGGCTCCGATACCATCTCGAACATAATTCTTCTTCACACCTCGTGTGAGATGTGTGAATTTGCATATTTGATTCGATCAGCGCACCCTGGGGTTTGAAAGTTCTGATCCAGTTTCTGGACTTCAGGCTCTAAGATCGGTTTCAAATTTAAGAGCTTTTCTTCAGACTTTTTCAAGCAAAAAAATTTCCTTTAGGCCTTTAAATTATTTTTAAAGCCAAAAGGCTTCTTACTCGGCTTAAAGGCTTCTTACTCGGCTTAAAGGCTTCTTACTCGGACAGAAGCTCACTTAGAAGCGAAAATTGGAAGAAAATGTTTCCAAAAAAACCCTCAAAGACCTCTTAAAAATTTATGGCCTTAATTTTCAAACAAAAAAAAGGATTTTTAGGCTCTCAGAAGGCTCAGGAAACGCTTTCAAGGGCCTAGTGAAATTTTAAAGGTTCTCAGAAGGCTTAATAGGGCCTAGTTAAATTTTATTGAGAGACATTTGGGCCATGAAAAGATGAAAATCGAAGATCTGAGCCTCGTCCAATATCCTATAAGGCTTTAAAAAATTGTTGATGTACTTTCTTCACTCAAAAAGAAAATATAAAGTATCCTCAAGCTTCTTTTAGAAGAAAAATCAAAATCCTGGAGACCCGAAACTCACAAACCCCAGAGTCCTGGAGCCCATTCACGGCTTGACAATGTAAAATTTGCATGGGAAAATCCTCCTTGCATGCCATGTAGCGTGCCGAGGTGTGGGTCAACAATCTCTTGCCGCAAGTGCGGTTTCGTCAGAGAAGAGCCAATCGGCAAGATAGATTAAGACGTGGTCATTCGCGGATATGATAAGATGAAGACATTCCTTTGCGGTCTGTAACTTTATCTGCACTTTATCAAATTTTGAGCTATCGACTCTGGCAAGCGAGTGAGTGCTTACACACACTTTACACCCGTAGCGCCTCGCCTGTTAAATTGCACACTTTATTACAAATGACTACCACTATTTACCTCGCATATTACGTATACGTCGTTCGGTATAGAGATGTTCTTGCAAAACAAGGAGTTAATCAAAATCTTCGTGGGGGTTTAACTACGCTTTAAGTGCTGGCACATGCCGCTGCAGTAGCTCTGGCATCCTCTCTCGCTCGCCGCTTCATTAACGTCATAGACTCGCTCTTTTGTCAAATATGTCTCGTAAGTCGCAATAACCGAGATCGAACGCAACACCATTTGTAACACTTGACCGACTCCCGGTGCCGGAGATGAGCATTTTTCTATAGTCTGGGGCTCTCCGGTTTGCGTATTTGCGTTTTGAGGGTGTGAGGAAGCTTCGTTGGGGCTCATCTCTGAGAGGTGAACTTCTCATTCTTGAAGACGATTTTTACTTGATTTTGAACAATTCTGGGTCCAATTTTCCCAATTTTCCAAAATTTTTTTTTTGATCCAATAAATTAAGAAAAAGGACTAAAGGGATTTCTAAAGACTCTAAAATACTCTAAACCACTTTTAAATATAGAGTTATAAGTTTGAAAACAGGCTTTAAAAAATCACAAAATTTTATCACAAAAATTCTCCAGCGTTAGAAAACCGTCCAACCCTATCTTTTGGACAAACGGAAGACGTCCTTTTCGGGTCGTTGTGGCACGAACTAGAGAACAGCCCGGAAATTGATTTATTCGTTCATAAGGAAGCGGAGTGTGTATGTGAGTCGGAGTGAATGGCTCAAAATAGCGTAAACTTTTCCGTCTCCGTGCGGCCGAGACTCCTTTGTCAAGGAAATGAGATGTAAAAAAATAATTGCACGCGGCGTCTATAAAAAGATTCCATTTCCATCGAGCGAGCGAGGGATCTGATCGATAACTAACCTGCCTCCTCCTTCTCTCTTTGCAGTAAACGATATTATCTCGAGAGAAAACATTTCATTCGCCAATGGGATTCCCCGGCTGAGGATCAGCTTCTACTCCAACGCCACGAAGATGTACATCTGCTTCAACAAGCACTGGAAACTCATCGGCAGGGTAAGAAAAGTCCCCGTTTTTTATCTCTAGTCAAGATAAAAGTAAGCCAGCTGGTGATTGAGTCGGGGTTCCTCGAAATTTTTTCAATGAAGGCCCCCTTATCGCTCGGAACTTTGTTTACTATTTCCTGAGTGTCTTACTACGAGTAGTGGTCAAGATAAGACGTGACTGATTGGTCCATTTTCCGTCTTTCCCCAGAAAAAGCTGTGCGAGCGCTGCCTGTTCTACGAAGAGACCATCAACGGCTTCTTCTACTACAGATCGGTGGAGGAGGAGTCCCGCAAAATCGGTTTCTACTCCAACGGTAAGCCGGTGAACTACCTCTCAAGCGAGATGCCCGACAGCAAGTTCTTCCAATTCTACAAAGTGCACAAGGGTGCCACCTCCACGGCCATCGCACGGCCTAAGAACCCCCTGGGGGGCCGCAGGAAGAAGCATCGTCTTCGGGGCTCCACGACGAGTACACGGAGCCCGGTGCAGAGCCGCCACCGCTTCCGACACGGCGAGATGACGCGTCTGAAAGAGCAGCCGACACATTCCGATCAACTTTTACCAAACGTAGACGTAATGACAAGTAGGATAAGTAGGTATAGGAAGAACATTCCCCAGGGGAGCGGAGGGGAGGAGAGCAGGAGCCTAAGCACTAACGAAGAGCCACAAGTATTTTCAAGCCACAGAAATACGCCACATCTTAACAACACTAGCCATAGCAGACGCCATACTAACAGTAATCACATTATCAGAACCAGGGGACACAAGATAAGACATCAGTCGCACAGAAAACTCATAGACGCGCGATGATACCGATCGGCGCCCCGCATTTTCCACACAACCTCGAATTTAAACTAATTAGTCCAAAAAATAGTCACTAATTTATTACGTAAATTGTAAATGGTTGTTATAGACCCTTTATTACCGATACCGACCCCGAGGCTGCTTCACCCTGTACAGACACCCCTCCCCCTTCTGATAGCGAGATTATCGTAAGTCTTAAGTAGCCCTAAGTTTCCTCACCCCCTGGACCCCGAACCCCGCACCCCGGACCCTGGCCTAAGGACACCTCTTCTGTGACTTCGATGCCATAATAGTATTAGTGTGTGGAGCAAGCGGACCGACTCGGACTCGGGGGGGCAACGCACTATGCGAGTGAGAAGAATGTGTTTCAATTCTTTATCACAAATGTGTGCAAGAGCAAACATAACTCACTACTCACTACGAAAAAATAAAAATGGAATATGTGCACCGACTCGCCGTTTGGTTGTGCGTTGTTAATGTGTAATGTAATTTGTATGTCGACGTGTTAATGTAACTGGAATTTACGTTCCTTTGCTGTATAATTGTGAGTGTTTGCTGCATCAGCAAGACTCACGCCTCGGCTGGCTTGGCTCGGATCGGCACAACTGCGAATCATGACCTGATGGGGGTTAAATAGTCTGGGGAGGGGCTCGTTTGAGACACATCAAATGAGCCCCAGAAAAACCAATCAGCTGAAAATGCTTGAGAAAAAATTTTCGAGCGCTTCTTGAGCCCACTTTTTTTCTAAAAATATATCATAAATTTTTGAGGGATTTTTTTTACTAGAAATTTTGAAATCGACCCCCTTTAAGTTTCCCTTAAATTTATTTTTTTAAAAAGCTTCCCTAAGAACCCTGAGAAGGTTGCGATTGCTGAGCCACTCTCTAGCTAAAAATCACATTTTCAGGACGGTCTCTGAAAAACATAAGTTTCTCCTCAATTAAAAAATTTAATTTTATCCACTTTTTGATTGAAAAAAATATTCCAAGACTCTGCCTTGATTTTTAAAAATTCAAACTCAAACACTAAAAATTTTCGAAAAAATGGCATTTAAGAACAAGATACAGGGGTCGTTCATGAACCGTCTGATACTCACAAAAACTCAGTAAAATAGTTTCAGCCCTTCCTAATTCGTAGGCTTTCAGAATATTGAAAAATCAGGTCAAAAGAAATTCAAGTCCCTCCAGGCTATTTCCCCCCAAGGAACCCCTGCCGAGCCCCACATCTACAGTCCACACCGAGTGGTCCAGCTCCTCCAACCTGCGCACCCAATTCAAATTAGCAACAATGAACGAAGATATTCTGCAATGTGCCAATATTCACGTACGCAGTGCGGTCTGCACTTGAGTAATCAGATTTTGTCGAGGAAGGCGAAGGCAAGGCATATTTCGCAGAGAGTTGCTGACTCGCTACTATGTTGTTGTATAGCCGCTACCTATATAACGAGACATGACACACATATAGAAATATTATTACGATATATATGATACAAAATATGATAGATCTGAGTCAAGGAAAATAATACAAATAAATCCCCACTTACATAAACATAGCGTATTGTATTTATTTCATCTACAAACTACAGTAAAAGCTTAAAAGTAGTCTAACGTAAGCACTAAGCGCTAAAAGGTAGAGTTATCGATAAGTAGGGTAAATCATTCATGTATTGCTCTCGGTGCGGAAAGACAGACAGACACATGGCCATATAGACTCTTGAAAAGGATTCCTACAAGTAGGTTTTGCAACTTTGTAATCGATTGAATTATAGATTGGAATATGTATGAACTATTACAGTGTAATCAAGAATCAAATACGATGTGAAATATGGCAATACATGCAGTGCACAACAAACAATCATTGATTGACATAGATAAACAATAAAAACCTTCTTTTGGAATTTAAAAGGCCTTTGGACTACTTCTCACACTCTTCGCGGCGCTCTCGTCTGCATTCCGGGCGTCTCCAGACGGCTGCCAGTATGCTGATAGAGGACTTTTTTGTAGTCCCTTTCGAGTTTATGGACTTTGAAGGGCATCAGGGCATTTGGTGGTGTTTCTCGAGCTCTGATAGTTTTCAGGCTCGCTGGTAAGCATTTTTTTGTTAGAATTTGACTTCCAGAGTAAAATTTTTGGGGCTGAATTTGGGTTTATTGACCTCATTTTAGGGACAAAGCTATTTTTAAAGGGCAGTCTGAGGGATCTTTTCTTTGGCTATTTGGCTAGAAAATTCTAGGAATATTTTTGGAAGGCATTTTTTGGGATTCAGTAGTCACATCTTGGAACTAGAGAGCTTTTACGCTGTCGTAGAAATTTTTTTAGGGCTTCAATGGATTCTAATCTCCAGCAGTTGCTTTTGGGAAATTTTTTTAGATGAACTATGATGCTATTGAGTCTCTTTCGGAGCTTCTTTTTCCAGTTTTTACCTGAAAAATGAATTTAAGAGCTCAAAAGAAAAATCAGGGAATTGCCAAATTTGCACTCTCTAGCGTAAGATTCTCTGTGGCTCCTAATTAGACAATCATGAGCCCTAAAAATATTGCAATTTGGCCGAAACAACGTAAATTACTCCACAAGACCGCAATGAACGGCATCTCCCCAGCATAAGCCAATTATGTCACTCACCATGAGCCTCCTCACGAAACAGCAGGTCCTCAGACAGAGACGACAGAGTTATCACCGACCAGAGCGCGTAAATCGACATCGATTTAATCGCCACACAGGATGATTGGTACCTCATGCAGCTTCCCGCTTCAATTAATAAAAGTGCAGCTCGGGGAGTTTATCTCTTTGCTTTCTGCGGCGGATGATAATCTTCAAAATATTGACAGCGGAATACTGAGCAAAGATTTGCTCAAGACGTTTGTGCTGTGCGGCGATGTTTGTGGGTAGAAAATGTCGCGACACAATAGTATTTTACAGCACTGCTGAATTCACTCGGAAAGTGAGGAAAGAAGGGCTATAATTGCCCCTGAGCGAGCTTGCGAGCGAGGGGAGGCAATATAGACCTACTTTCCGCAAGTCCGAGTGAATTCAGCCGTGCATGTACAGTATTTTTCACAATTCCGCGGCCGCTGAATTAGCTGAATTGTGAAAAGTACATAGTAATTTCATTATGAATTTTGTCAATTAGCAGCATCTCGAATCCGATTGACGCATTAGCGGGGAGAAATAGGTCTTTAAAACGCACATTTCGCCGCCTTTTGAGGTATTTCGGAGAGTTCAAGGCCATTGTGCTAAAATAGGAGACGAACTCAGCGCTCCAACGGGTTTTTCTAGGCGTGAATTCGAATCTAGACCGACTGGAACGGGTGGAAACTGGAACGCATTGCATACTTTTGGGCGCTGAAGAGCTTTGGAAATTCGTCTCCCTAGAAGGAAACTAGCTTTCGGGCTGTTTCTTTTTGTATCCGACTTCTGAGAAAAAAACATGAAGTCCCTGTCCCTCGACTAAAAAAATCACAAATTGTCCGGTGTTTTCTGATAGTCTTTATTGAATAAGTAGGAACGAGCATTCTATTGGGAAAAAGCTTACGGCTAAAAAACCCAACACTGAAAAAAAGAGGCAATCAGTGGAGATGTTGGTCACTAAAATTTCAGCATTTCGGGTTGAGGATCTTCGGTAGCCATCATGATGTTGAAGCAGCTAAGTTTAATTATCTTAAAGTATGTACAGGAGCTCATAAATCTACGTCGGGTTACTCTAGATGGGCCCAGCACGGGTTTTTGCCACCAGAACCTGCAAAACAAACAAAGTAAGCTAAAATTCAGAGCTACGAGACTTCTCACCATGAAGGCTCCAGGCAAATATGTCGGTCCGGGACCAGTGAGAGGGGGCTTCTGGAGCTCCAAAAATCGGAGACTTGCACCTCCGCTGCTGGGTGCTACTCACTGGTAACGTGGAGGCACGCTTGACTGCTTTTTATACGAGACACGAGAGCCACGTTGGGTCGCGACTCCAGCACGACAGTTCGTCGCGTTTCTAAGCACTACTGCTGATTCAGGTGGCCCGCGACCTCGAATAATTACGGGAATAACAATTTTTTTGGTGGGACTTGCGTCAATCGAGAAACAGACGCCGGTGACTGGTCGTTCTGGGGGCCTGAACTCGGGACCTTGGGAGTAGATTTGCTCGTTTAATTGATTTTCAATACATATATAGAGGCTCTTTCGAATTTAAGGCTCAGAGAATGGGAGTTTAGTGGGCTCTCAACAAAAGGCTGGGGTCGTCAAACAGGCAGTTCGCTCTTTGACCGGTCAAAATATGTTCTCAAGCAGCGAGTAGTCGAGTCAAAGATTTCTCAAAGACACTTGAATTTCTCGTCAAACTGAAGTAAGTATTTTTTGATGAAAAGAACTGCAAGTATTTTTGGAAAATTTGCAAAGGGCACAGGTACGATCCCTGAAGTACAAACTCATTTCTTACTCGACTTTATTTCCGGGAAACGTCTAAAAGTCTGCATAGGACGAGAACAAAAAATCGACAAAATAGTTTTGGTGAAGCAAAATGGCGATAAATAAGCATTGAATCCAGAGAAGTCAACTAGAAAGCTCGCAGGAAGTTCAATGGGTACTGAGAAACGACGGTTTTGGCGCTTCGATATTTTTTATTGACTAATTTTGGGCTCTATTCTATAAATAAATCATCTCTCCTACAATCTAGCTTAAGACAGTCTTTTGATTATCGGTTTCAGGTGAAAGCTCTAGGGTTCTACCTCACGAGCTGCAGCCGCTGGGACTCGAGTTGCTGCTCCATCTGCTTCAGCTGCTTCTTCACGGCCTCCAACTCGATCTTGAGGGCAAAGTTCTCGCGTTCCAGGAAGCTGGCCCGGATGGCGATCTCATCCTCCTTCTGGCGTCTCCGGTCCCGCGACTTTTTGGCAGCTGCGTTGTTCTTCCTCCTTCGCTCGAAATAGGCAGTGTCCTTCTTTTCGTCCCCTGGCCTGGAGACGTTGTTGTTGAGGAGGTCCGGAGTGGGCGTGCCGGCGTTCTTGGAGCCGGCGGAGACGGACTCGGAGGAGGAGGAGTCGGACATGCAGTCGACGGAGGAGGGTCGGGCGTCGGACTTGACGGAGATTCGGCGCATCTTGGGGTTACTGACGTTGGGCTGGCCTCCGTTGGCGGCGTGGATCTGCTCCAGCATGCGCTTCCGGAAGTCGTTGTAATGCGGGTTGGTCTCGATGTCGATGCCGCAGATGGAGTGCGGGCCCTGGGGGTAGGCCTTGAAGGGTCTCACGGCCTTCACTGGGACAGCTGGCTTGCTCTCGGTCGGCACAACGACGGGCTTTGACTGCTGCTGCAGCATGACCTGGAGATCCTTGTTGGAGAGCAGCTTGGCCTGCAGCTCCTGCTGCATTGTGGCGGACTGGAGCAGGAAGGGGCTGAGGGTGGGGGGTGGGTAGGTGAAGGCTGGCTCCCGGGAGGGCGAGATGGACTGATTGAAGTCGGGGTTGCGGGAGGAGCGGGGGATGCCGGGGAGGGAAGCGAACCGGACGTCGTAGAAGAGCGAGTCACCCATGTAGGGGCCGACGGAGCGGTTGAGCTCGGGGCTGCGGGAGTTGGGCGAGTCCTCGTTGCTCTTGGAGGTGTTGTAGGGCGAGGGCGTGTTTCGGGTCTCCACGGAGTCTCGTCGTTTCGACAGGTCCAGCGCCTCTGCCTTCACGGAGTAGTCCACTTGTGTGTGCATGGCCTGCAAATGAAAGGAGAAGGTTAAGAATGGATGTTTTTAAGTCTCGAGAGTTTTTTGTTTGCAAATGGAGTTTTTTTTCGGGATTTGGGACTCCTAGCCTATGACTTTGGGTCTCTCATCTTTGAATTTAAAGCCTCTATCTTTGAAATTGGGCGTGATTTTTTGAATTTGAAGCCTTTAGCTTTAAGGTTGGGGCTCCTACCTTTGAATTTGGACCCTTAGATTTAAATTTCAGGCCTCTGTCTTTAAATTTGGGATCTCTATGTCTTAATGTGGGCCTCTTAAATTTGAATCTGTGTCCCTAGATTCGAGCTTGGGCCACTTCAACGCAATTCCCGACGTCTAACGCCTAGTTAGGTAACTTCTAGACAGACCGGTCTGGCGGCCGAGTAATTAAATCTAGTGCTAATGGGTTATGCAAGAGTCGGTAATGAGACTTTCTCCGCAAACATGCCGGGAATTCGCAAACGTGACTTGAGCCAGTTCTGACTCGTTCACTTCCTCCCTCCCCTGAGAGAGCGCTGAGTAAACGAGGAGGTATCGAGTTTCTGTCCCACATTTTGCTAATTAACATGGAGGGATCTTCTGAGAAGAAGAGATTAACCCTTTTGTGCTGTTTGCTCACTGCAGAGCGGCCGAGAAGATGGCCAAGTCGAGGACTCGAGGAGAGGGGCTAGGCAAATGTTATGAAATGCCGGCCAGGTAAGAATATTCTGGTTTGGCGAAACAAAGGGCGAATCTATTAACGTAATTAATAAGTTAAATGTTTCTCGAATTCTCCCTTTATATTGCCTGGTATTATATTAGCTTCTACCATCCATTGTAAGGATAATACCTCCCGTGCTGCAGTTAAGGTCAGTCGCAAAATTTGAGTTAAAAGCAGCTCACAATGAGGAGATTAAGAAATGTCCCATGAATTGTTTTTGTTTTGCTTTATGAGAGTCCCAAAAGGATTAAGGAGACAATGAGGACCATTTTTGCACTCTTCTCTGATATTCAAATGCATGCTTTGCTTACGATAATTTACGTATTTATTGCATACTGCCCGAAATGGGTTCTTTTCTGAAAATCCAGATTAAATGTTCCTCAATGATTTATGGTAGGCGAGCCCGAAGCCACTGGAGGTCCTCCTAAGTCCCTTTTACGGTCCTCCTAAGCCTTTTGGATCACTTTTGGCGATTCTGCTTCGCACCACCGTCCTTTCAAGTGACTTTCTTCTCGCCCAAGCGCAAAGAATCGGACTCGATCATCAATCATGGTGCGTAACATGACACAATTCAGCCGAAACTCTAGTCTGAAGGAAGCGCTGAGAGACCATTTGTGTGCCTTTAGCCCTTTCTGGTTCAAATAAATTTTTTTGGGGTCTTCTGATGGCTTTTTGTATGAAAGAGATCTCCAAAGTGACTCAAAAGTTTCTCTGAATGAACTTAGAATTTTTCCAAAATTTCTTAAGTATTTTTAGAAGATTGAAAGACGCCCAAAGCCCCTTTTCCGACTCACCGAAAGTCTCAAGAATTTTTTCTATGCACCCCAATTCCCATTTTTGAAGATCAAATCCCAAAAATAAAATAACTGAAGAGCTTAAGTGCTTCTACTCACCTCAAAAGAACGCAAATATTTTATCCAAAAACAGTTACTCAAACAATAAACTCAATTTCGCACTGCACAACCTGATCTTGTGGCATTTAAACTGTAACTGACCTAAGGGTTGACCGAGAAAATGGATTTATAGAGTAACACAATGCCAACCCGAACCCTTTCTGCCTGCACCACTGACAGCCAATCAGAGGCGTGCCAAATTTTGGCAAGTCTGTTCTGCCTATATGAGTCACTGTCACTGTACTGGCAGGGACGGACCCCGGGACCTTCAAAGGGGTTTTCACTAGACAACAAAAATTCACATTTTCGGTGAAGAAAATTTTTCCTGAAAATGTCCTCTTCCAATTTTCGGACCCCTTTTGAGTTCCATCCCTGGACCGAGTGTGATATGTGCGTATATTGTGCATTATTGTTATTTCCTTGCATTGGGGTTTTAAAAATGGACAAACTCAGAGTGGGTCAGAAGCACAGGAGTCGGGACGGGAAGGAAGAGGACGGATGATTGACGTTATTGAAAAAGTTTCCAGAGAAATAATGGATGTTGTTTTAAGAGATTATCGATTAACACGAAGAATGTCATTTTGGGCCATTTCTTTAAAAAGTTGGTTAAAGTGGTGAAATGGACATGACGGGACATGTGATGCAAGACTGGCTCAAATTGCTTCAGAAGATCATTTGGAAGAGCTCTGGGGATCCTTCGAAACCGCGGATTGGCAGAATAAAATAAATCTTAGAAACATTTTGACCCAAAAGAGTTCAGATAAGTCCTTTTAAAAATCCTGAAAGAGCCTCAAAAGAGCTTCATGAGCCTCATGAAAAATTAAAGAGTCCTAGGAAAGATAAAATTCTATTAAAAGAAGTGAGTTACGAAGGATTTTTACCTAAAAATTCGTTGAAACTATCAAAGGAGCCCAAAAAAGTCTCAGTTGAATTTTTGGAACTTATCTTCTTCTAAATAAGCAGCTTCAAAAGCCTTAAATAAAATTTTCAGAGGCTTGGCAGATGGACAGAAATTTTTTTCCCAGCCCATGACCCTATTGTGCCAAGAAAGAAGTCTTTTATTTGCCAAATCCTCCCAAATTCAATAAAGAAACAGCACGAAACCCCACGGCCACTAATTAAAATCCAAAATGGAGGAAGCTGCATTTCTGCACCCCTCTCGTCGTCCTCTCACGCATTTCAATATTGCCAAATCATTGTTCCTTTGTGTGCAAGCTTGCCGCAAATGCGGAAGGGTTACAGAGATATACGGAACACGGAACTGGACACAAATTAAGTAAATAAAAACGCACACGAGAGGCGAGAGCGGTGCCAATATGGAAAGCTCATCAAACAAATGTGCGAACAAAGCGGCCGATGAGGGATGAACGGGATAAATCTGGGCTGGGGCAGCTGCCATGGTCGCAAACTCGCAATTACCATTACCTCCAGATGACATCCATATCTTCGGGTCCACTGAGCACCCAACCTGTCATGATGGAGATCCGGAAGCTCGAATTAGGCCCGCAGTTCTGGTGAATTCTAATCTCTTTGGGCCAGAAAAGAATAACAATCTTGCATGTTCGACTGCACAAGATAAATATTTTCCTTCCCTGCCCGTCCGAGAGATCCTTAAATTACTCCTTTCTCTTTGTCCGGACCCACTCCTGGTCCCAAGCGACACAAACCCATTTCCTCTCCCAAATTACATGATTAACTCGATGTTCCTCTTTGTGCCAAGTTTGTTTTTTGTGCCTGGGGATCAGGGAGCGTAAGAAATCGACTTATCCCTGCAAGCTCAAGTGCCAGGAAGGATGCAAGATGAAGACATGTTTGATAACACGGTGACTGCTTTTTCCCAGGACCGACTGCCAAAAAGCTAGCCCTTCTCATGGATAATACAAAATCGTTTCTCTCTCTCATGAAAGGATTCAAAGGTGACAAGTCCATTATAAATCCGCATTTACATTTCACTCCGAGTCCCACCTTCCTGTATCATTGGCAAACGCAAAAATGCCATTGCCGAGGTAAATGGCAATTTGAAAAGGATAGGACGTCTCTGTTGCCTGGACCGCATTTGTCACCTGCATTCTCTTAACCGATTCATATCGAATTGTTGCAATATGATCGATGACGCATTTCCTAGATTCTAATATTCTGCCTTTGAGCCGACTTTCGCCACACAATGCGATCTTTCTGGTAATGGAGATTGTGGTTGGACCAGGAACTGTGGTTCTGGGAATTTTTACGGTCTCTTCTTGGGTTACTTGGCAGGGAAAGGGGTTGGAAAAGGATCTCAAAAGGGGCAAAGAGGTCATGGGTACTCTTAAAGTCTCTTTGAGGTTGACCATCCTAGAGCTTCCTAAGGTCAAATAGAAAACTTTCCTGACAAGCCCAGATTTCAAAAAATTTTTTAGGATCCAAAAGAGCTGAGTTTTTGACCAAAAAAGCTCATTAAAAATGTTTTATGGTTCAAATCTTGAAAATTGATTGAAAGAAAAAAGCTTCTGACTTTAAATTTGCATTTAATTCAAGCCTCTACGGTCCTAAAAGTCAATGTTAGCCTAGTTTTAATCCAAAAAAACTCAAACAATGGACATGAGTCACTTGAGACCAACAGAAACGCCGAAATTCCCATCCATCCTGCTTGAAAAGACCCACGAGCATGTGAAAAGACTAATTTAATCCTTCCTCATTCCTCACCCGGTCCCACAGGAGATCTACGTTCGGTCCCGTTACCCTTAAACTGTCAAATTGATTCGTTCACATTCTCCACACACTCCACAAAGGGCTTGAGAGCAGTAATCAACGCATTGAAAGGGTTTTTTCCGCATTCATTTGCACCAATCCTTCTTCATCAACACATTCAATTGAATTTTTGGAAAATTCTACGCGCAGATGTATAATAATGCTCAATCCCACACAATTATGCATTCACATTCAGAAATATTGCCTATCATCTTCATCTATTCACATGTGACGTGTCTTTGTGATTTCCTGAAACACACAAAATATACTAAAATTTCGTGGGTAAAGCCTAGGGGGTGGGGGAGAAGACTTGCTGGAGGCCTCTTAAGCACTCTTGAAACCTCGTAGGGCCTTTTCTTCAAGAAATAAAATTCTATGGGTTCTTGAGAGCTAAGAGTAAACCTATTAAGTCGCTTTTCATTTTTAAAAAATTTAAGGCCCTTAAAAAATAATTTGAGGTAGCTCTTAGACCTTTTAAGTTATGATAAATACCGAAAATTTCAACACAAGAAAATATCATCAGGTCTAAGACATTTAATTTTTCCTGAAAAAAAATTTATTGAACCTTCAAACGCTTAAAACTGGGTTTTTGTAAGCCTTAGAAGTTCCTGGTCCAAATTTTGAAGCAATTTGTGAGCAAGAGACCGACAGACAGTCCGAAATAAGGAGGCACTTGGGACACTTTCGCTTAAATCGGCCTCGAAATATGGATGGAGATAATGGTCAAGCGTCCAGTAGTTAACGAAATTGCATTTGCCACATGCTCACGTACTTGTATGACGGCTGAGCTCACAATGACCAACAAAAAGGATTATAGGAACCCTTTTGGGATACACGCTCGAAGATTGGCATCAAATCTGGCATGCGGAGGAGAAAAGAAAGCACAATATCGACATGCTGCAAATGCCACATCGAGTGACAATTGTGACATGTTGGTAATTTTAGATGCAACTATCCAAATCCTGGGCGCACGCTGAGATTTTATCTTCTGCATCTTGGGTTCTGGGAAAATTATTAATATTCAATCCGTTGGCCAGCCGTTGACCCTATATAAACTTTAATTTTGAGCCTAATTTAAACTTATTTATTTTCACATGAATGAGAACCTCATTTTTCCTCAAAAGCCCCATTTCGACAAAATTTTTAAAGGTTCAGTTTGAAACCCAACCGACAGTTCAATCTGAACCCTGAACTGTAGAAGCCTCACATGGACCTGAAAGCTTAATTTGAAACCCAATGAACAGTGTTATTCAGAGCCTCCAAAAAAGAGCCAACCAGGAGCTCAATCAAATTTGAAACTTCCACAATCTCTCCACACCAGCCACACCTATCGGCGCAATGAACTTTTTGTTTACGATTTCGAATCGATGCGCGACTCGCCGAGCGCCAGTTTGATCTGGAAGCGGGATGAGTCGCTCGAAAGTGACGTATTTCAATGTCACTGATACGGCAGCCGCCACCCAAACATACGCGCGGGTCTCGCGGAGGTTATCAGTGAAAAAGTTCTCCGGCTCGCGCGATTAACCGAGACAGTATTGAGGTTGATTTTGCTCGGTCCAGATCGTTTCGGAAGAGAACGCTAAGATGGCTATTTTTTCAACTTTGAAGCACGCGACTCGGGTCTTCGCACGCCGATTTACTTCCACAGTCGATCACAAGACCGTTGGGGTCGTAGGGGTCCCTTTCTACCGGTATTTCATTTAATTGTGACTAGTAAAGGAACTAAACAAATCCTAAATTTAGTGGCCAGCCGAATCCTGGAGTTGATTTCGGTCCGAAGGCGCTGAGGGAGGATGGCAAGCTGATAAGCGTTTTGCGGGAGCAGACAGGCAAGTTGTTGATCCCAAAATAGTTGCAACAATGTAAAGAGTCTCCATTGTCTCAGAGCTCACCGACGTCAAGGACTACGGAGATGTGATCTACGAGCCCATCAGCATCAACAACAACGTGGAGAAGATGAAGAACCTGCGGAACATCGACCACGTTGCAGGAGTCAACAAGGCCCTGGCCGAGAAAGTGCACCAGGTTTTGCTGGAAGGCCGCGTGTGCTTGACCCTCGGGGGCGATCACTCCATCGGAATCGGTGAGGAAAGAGTTAGCGCTTATCAGTTGAACTTTGCCAATGTCGTCGACATCAACGGTCAAGCGCGCCAAAATTCAAAACGGGAGCTTTATTCCAGGAAGCTTTCGAAAAAGGCCGTTGGAAAAGGGGCGGGGCTTGTGAGACTACTGGAAAGCAGGATTTGAATTTTTAACTGTTAGGTTGCTTGACGTTGAGGGGCATGTTTTATGGATTTTTGGGCCATTTCAATGAATTTTTGGTCGGGAAAAAATCCTAGAAAATAGTCCATCGGTATTAAGGTTTTCTTGAAATCCTCCTTTATTCACTTTCTGGAGTTCATTTGTGGTCTTGAAAAATTTTCCGTCTATTTAGCTCCAATTTAAAGCCTTTCAATAAATTTTGTGAACTTTCTGTTCCTATGGCTCTAACTTCAAGGACCAAAATATTTTCCTATGGGTCTTTGATGCTTGTTCATTCATTTACTCTTCACTTTCTTGCCTTAAAAGACCTCAATTAACTTTTTCTGCCCCAAAATCGTACGTTTCCCCTTAATTTTTCTGCGTAAATCTTGAAATAACAAAGAGTCAGCAAAAACGTATGAAGTCTGAAGAAAATTGCTTTCTAGGAACCCTAGAAGGTCACCTGAGACACAACCCGGACGCAGTGGTTTTCTGGGTCGACGCCCACGCAGACATCAGTAAGCTCTTTTTCCTCCCTCGAGAGTCCCTAAAACGTCCCTTTCCAGACACCAACGAGACCTCCAGCTCCGGCAACGTGCACGGCATGCCCCTGAGCTTCGTCGTGAAGGAGCTGCAGTCCTCGTGGACGAAGGTGGCGGAGATGACGAGCTGGCTCACCCCGAGGTAATGTAATAGCCTGCCTTTCGCGAATGACGTGGAAGCGGGAGAAAGTGGAAAACGCCCTTGAGACACGCACGCTTTCCCGAAATATGCCAGCTGACAGTTTTGACAGTTGTGACACGTGTATAGTTGTCCATTTCACTGACCACCGCCGTCCTCGACCCGATAGCTGGACACTCGTAATTATAATTTCCCTACCCTTTTCCCTCATTCCTCCTTTCCTCGCTAAAACACGACATACGAAGCACGAGAGATCTCGCAGCGCCATAAATTGTGATCTAACTACGTCACGCAATAACAGAATTTAATCTAGGAGAATAGGATCGAAATTTCATGGTTGCAGTTTAGGGGTGCAAATTTACACATTGCGTGTGTTTGTGACTTTGTGTGTCTTTATGCTTCAACAATGTGTTATAGTTTTAGTTGAGCGTAGCAAAGTGTGAGAATGAAAGTTTCTATGGAAAATCTGCCAAACATTCGACGATTTAAAAGGCGAACGAGGAGAACGAGGTCTCTCTCTGTGTGTATGCGAGAGTGACAGTGAGGGGATGCGCGTGATAGAATAATAGACCAACATTGGCGAGAACGGGTGCAATGACCTTTTTCTCTAGTTCTCTCCGCACATCCTCACGGAGAGCAGCACCCCTAGTATTTCGCTTTAAACTATCTCGCCGATTTTCTTTGTGCCCTGCCTCGTGCCTTGCCTTGCGTACAGAAGAAGTCGTCGGTGTTTTCTTCGCGCAGATTCAGTGGAAACGAAAACAATGTTCCGTCAGTCCAAATATTTTTTTCCTCAAGGAAAGGTCGTTTTGCCCAAGAAGTAAAATTTCAGACTTTTTCTGAGCCCTGGAAAATTTTTAAAAAGAACCTGTTAGTTTGTGAAAATTTCAATTTCAAGGATTCAAAGAAATTCTGAAACAAAGGCGTAGGTAGGATTTAAAACAGGGGGAGCCAGAAATGTATGAAAGGCTTCTATACCCATGGAAAAGGAATCCACAAAAATTACCCATAGAAGGGACAAATGTTTTTAAAAACTTTACTGTGACTCGGTTCAAGACCAAGGACAAGTTTGATTGTAAGATTTTTGTCCCTAAAAAATATTCAGAATCTTTATTTTGTCCTTAAAAAATTAAACCGAGAAAAATGAACCCCTAGAATTGGTCTCATTCCCCAAGGACTTTACCTGCTGGCATGTACACCAGTTTCCTCTCCCATTCAGCTCATGTTCTCTCCCGGCGAGATTCCAGTCCACGCAACGCAATGAGACCCGATCATAAATCGTAATCAAATATGGGTAGCATATGGATCCCCGCTCCGAACGTATGTGTGTCGCACCTGCTGCTCGCGTTTTAAAATTCTGTGGCAGGGCAGAGCAGGGTAGACCGGCAGAATCACGCAGGCAGGATAGCGCTATCCTAGATCAATGAACCCTCCCGGTCACACCGGTGCGGATTAAACCCAAACATTAGCTTAACCTTTCCAGTCCACGGCTCTGTTCGGTTTATCAACGCTCAATAAAATTGTCATATTAAATTCTAATTTATTGATTGCGAAAAAAACTTAATTCAAAATCCGAACATGTCGGGTTGTTGTCGTTATGTCGACGCGTCAGCTGTTTACGAGGGTGCATAAATAATGGTGGAGGGTGCAGCGAGAGTACAGACGGACACGTTTGAGAAATTGAGTCGTTTCAGACTGGCAGCGAGGAACCTCGTCTACTTGGCGCTCAGGGACGTGGATGACGGCGAGGCCCGGTTCATCGAGAGCCTGGGAATCCAGGCGTACGGGATGAGGGAGGTAAATATCCTGCGTCATGCACTTTCTCCCTTCCCTAAGCACTTCTTCCCGTGTTTAGATTGATCGGTACGGCATCAAGGACGTGATGGACATGGCTTTAGGTGAATGAATTTCCCCCTCTTCTAATTCGTCGGGTCACTGAACTCTCTCTCTTTCGTCTCCAGACCGCGTAGATCCGCACGGGAAGCGACACTACCACTGCTCCTTTGACATCGACAGCCTAGATGCAAGAGAAGCCCCATCAACGGGCACGACGTCGCGTGGAGGCCTCACACGTGAGCTACCTTGTCTGTAGAATCTGCATAGAGGGAGATAGTAGATTTTATTTCGACGATTTTTGGGTCTCAAAAGGCTATTTTGGGGGCTATTTGGCTTCAAAAAATTTTTTATCTGGGCACACACATTTTCTTAACCCCCTTATCTGCCAAAAACTGACAGTAGGAGATCTTAACCCCCGATTCTGACCTTTATTTGGAGTCTTGAAGCTAGTAAAGTCACCAAAAAGAGTTGTTTTCTTCCCAAAAAATTTTTTGGGGATCCTAACTTTCTTCACAAGCTCTCAAAAATGTCCTTCTATAAGCAGCCTCTACAATTTCGCTAACCGAGTACTTACCGCAACTAATTTGCAGTGCGGGAAGGCATTCAGATCGTGGAGCGGCTCCATGACACCGGCCGGCTGGATGCATTCGACTTGACGGAAGTTAATCCGAAAATTGGCACTGCGGGCGACGTGAGGACGACGGTGAGGGCGGCGATTGCCATCATTGCGAGCGCGGTCGGGGGAAATCGATATGCCTATTGAGTCGCCTCAAGTGCATCGCCGTCCTCGAGAGCCCTCGACGACGGGATGTGCTCAAATCTCAGGGATGACAGAGAAGTCTCTTCAAACTGTGAATCATTTCAATAAATACGCTGTAATTTGAAAAGTTTTTTCTCCGCCTTTGTCGTTTTTCCTCTTTCTCGTGCATCGGAAAGCAGGTCAGAGTGGAAACTCGAATTTAACTTGGAGAAGCACTTTCTGGGATGCGCCTCTCTTGACGTCAATCCAACTTTTCCGACTTGGTTGGAGATTTATTCGCTTACTAGAAGGATTTGTCGAGCTTTGAAATTTTTAATGAGACAAATGAGATCAATTATATCGACATTTTGAAGGATTTTCTTCTTTAACCGGCCTTAGAAGTTTTTAAGAATTTTAGGAAAATTGTTTAATGAAGAAAAGGGTCGCAACATCTGGTCGACCTTGTCAAAAGTTTAGCTGTGTCAAAAACATGGTATACCAAAGTTGCCGCTGTCCGAAACACCCCTAAAGGTCAGGCTTGTGGCTAAAATGGAGCCGAAATTAAATTTCGCGCACTTTCTCTCTGCCCCGCGATTCGCATGTCATTGTTCTCGGACGCCATGCCAGGCGAGGCATCGCCGACGCGGCACAAAACACACAACAAGGGGTTGTAAATTTGACTATAAATGTATTTCATTTTCATCATTAATTGTATACATAATTCACATTTTGGCGATTATGGTAATGCATAATCATCATCGTAATAAATTTTTGCTTCCTTCTAGTTGTGTACGCTTTTGTGTATATAATGGTGTATCAAATTTTGTTTCGGTACAATTTTTCATAATGTTATTCATAATAATTCAACTATCTATTAGACTACATTTAGTTTTTATGAAACGCCGCTGTATATTTAGATATACATTCATACATATCTAGATAAAAAGGGAAGTACTCTTTTCTTCTTGCTTGCTTCGTGATTGACAATGGTAACTCGTTTCGCGGGAGAGAGTTGTGGAAAAATATAAGAGAGATGTGAGATGCGACACAGCTATTTGACGTACAAAATCATGGGTTGAAATTACGAATCACAGAAATGATAGGAGGCAACAAAGCTGAAAAAAGAATACGTACGGGTGTTTTGGTGTGGTTGTAATTAATTAATAAAACAACGATTTTATACCATAAATGCATTTTATTATTCCAAAAAAATGTATCTTGCACACAAAGTAGGTAATAAGTAATCAATCAATGAAAAAATATGCAGTTGTAGACATAAATCGATTTCGTAATCATAATAACTTATACAATTTCACAAATCAATAGAAGGATAATTAATTCAACCAAAGAGGCTACACAAAATATGATATGCGACACAAAACGAAACGCAATTCTTGGTGTCTGTGGGTGTGTTTTCTTTCTATAATTTCTTGCTTTTCTTCAACTACTTTGCATTTCATATTCTTTCGATACGACAGCATAAAAGTTTAAAATATACATTGAGATTTGCTTTGCTTCGACAATTTCATATAAGTAGGTATATTTTTCGGGTTCTGATATGAATAGAAAACCATTAAAACTATATTGAAACCAAACAAATCGCAAAAGAAAATCCAAAAGTCAAAACTCAAACGTGTGCTGGCTGGTTAGACGTACATGAAATACAAGAAAACTCAAAAGACTGGGTTAAGTTACACGTACAGAGATAATTTTTAGGGACTTCATAATCATACGCTATAATATTCACTACAATAATATATACGAGAGAAAGAGAGAGAAAAATCGCGCCCTCTGGCGGGTGCTCCACCAGGGATGCTTGAGGGAAAGAAAGAAGAAAAACACTTATACAACACAAGACATTTTATATCAGATTTCCAACATTACTTGTTATTATTCCATTATTCAGATACCCATTTCATTTGGTTTAAAGCATAAATACATTCAAGTTCAAGAGATTTTTCTAAAATTTTCATTAGGTTACTTTCCTTTCATGTGTTTTCCCGTCTTAACGTGAAATTTTATTTATTTAAGTTATAATATAGCACTAATAATAAATTACTTTGCTTGCCCTTAAGATTATGTTCAATATGTTATGAAGAAAATACAATCATAATAAATATCGTCAATGTATAGTTTGCAAAATGTGTGTCTCTATTCATTTCTCTAATCAATTTAGATAAAATAGAAAGCGATGCACTTTCGAGATCATCCTTCCAATCTCAGACGCCACGGGTCTCTGAGCGTGGCCCAAAATCAACGCCAGAGAAGTCAAAAACCAAACTTTCCAGGTATCCATCGATTACATTGAATGTTAAACATTATTACTCTTTAGTGTATGTATTTTGAGACATAAACAGTAGTAGCTGTAGTTGTCGATTGGGTATTGATTATCATTCGTTTTTAAATATTTGTTGACTCTTCCTTAGTTGCTGTGTCCGTGTGTGTACGTGTGGTTTCGCCGCAGAGCCGGGACCTAGAGAGGTCTCTCGTTTTCTTTCTTTGTACATCTTAAGCCCGACACATTTCACGAAACCATGAAATTTCTTTGTAGGAAGCAATTATGTTAGACTGCTAGGGTTGACACTAGGGTTAGAACTCATGGGTAGGTCTACCCGGAACAAAACGCTTGGGTAAGCTACACCCCTCCATCAAAAAATTGCACGTCCCAGTGACCCCTCTAGCGTCCCAGCTCTGTGGCTCATTCTCGAATTGCAAGTCAACTATATCATATAGACTTGTTAGAAAAGGGTTTGTCTAAAACGTTGTTTGTGTATGTAAAAATTGCACATATATTGAAATAGAAAACATACGACTCCAGTCGCGGCTGGGGGCTGCCCTGAAACTCTCTCAAGCCTTCTCCAGAAGACCTCGCGGAACTAACCCCCCGACGGGACCAGATGCTCATGTGGGGCTTAGGTAAATATACATACGTATCGTTGAAAAAGAGAGATTGACTCGGTAATAGTAATCATAAACACTACAAAGACGTGTGCGGTTTGCAATATTCATATAATGTATTTGTAAGATCAATAAATATGGAGATTTTAGGGACTTTTTGTCGGAGTAGAAGAAGGTACTGTCTCTTAATCATCGTATAAAAACTTACTCATGTCTCGACGCATTGTTAATATTATTATTATTATTTTCTTGTTTTGTTTCTTTTATTTCGAATTTTTCGAACAACCTTTGCAGGGTTAACACTATAACAAAGTACGGGTCACTACACTTCCTTTCCTTTTTCTTCTTCAAAGCAATTCTTTAAGATGATTGAGTGTCTTGTATAGAAGTATAATATTATTCTCTTTTTACTTTCAATATATAGTTGGAAGATATGGCAGAGTTTTAGTTTCTAATTTACGATGTCGATCCATACTTGGTGTGACTACGTGAGAGGGGGGAGAGAGAGAAGAACAGAGGGCTACTTTTAAAAATTCTTACGCGTACTCCTATCAACAATTTAATTTTTAATCTTTGGATTCTTTTTTGTTTTCTTTTTTCCAAGTGTGAGCATTGAGCATTACACCTCTCTTACTTCTCAATATACATATTTTAATCAACTATATAATGGGGTACTGGGAATGAGATAGTTCATTTAAGCGTAATGTAAATTTAACTAAGTGTAACTAGTTCATATCTTTGCGTTCATCACTCCTTTTAATTCTTCCTGTCGTGTGAGTCTCTTCACTTAAGCGGGTTTGCAACGCCGGAACGTCAACCTCAGTTTGTGCAAAGTTTCATGTCACCTCACATTCGGCTTCGATTTTTAAGTTAAACTTTTTAGTTTGTTTTGTAATCTATCAGACTTGTTACGTTGTTGTCATTGTTGCTTTTGTCGTCAACACATGATGATCATTGCTTCGTTGTAAAAGTTAGTGTATTTGTTTTTGCTCTTAGATCAAATCAAGGTTTTTTCTTATCATTGAGCGAAGAGAAGAAAAAGAAGGAGAAACAAGCGGCGTACAAGCCTGTCAAAATGGCAGATTTGTATGCCGCTACTGAGAAATGATATGAGGTTAGTAGGTACTAAAAAGCTCCTCTAGGTTGTCAGATCATAGGGCGCAAAATATCATACTTGTATGTGTGTGATTGTGAGGAAAACAAGAAAATAATAATAACAATAATCAATACATAAGAGGAAATGAAGCGGTAGAAATTGCACAGCTTTTCCGCGAGCCCACTCGTGGGAGTCTCTTGTGCTCTGCACGTTTCGGAGGCAAGGATCTTGTGCGTACATCCAATAGTAATATTTGCAACCCAATAGCATGGCGGTGGGTCCCGGCACCTCGAGACTAGCGGCGCCGGGGCCAAATGTCGTGTGTTGTAGTGATCTTAGCTGAGTATGTTCTTCTTTTCCATTTCTCTTTCTATGCATCTAATATGGTGCCTGTCCATTTTCCTTCACATTAACTTACATAATTTAAGAGGGTTACTATTTACGTACAAATATAATTATAATATGCATAAATAAATTATATTTTGACTAGAGCTTGTTCATGTATTTTAGTTAGGGTTTGTAGGTAGGTTCTCATTACATTTTGCTTGGACTTACTTAATCACTTACGAGCTAACACGTCTAGGTGTCCCAGGGATTTTTTTATATCTTTTATCATTTTATTCCTCTCAGACATGTAAACCATATAATTATAATTATCATTCTCAAGTCGAGCTTCTTCCTTGTTTTTGCGAGAGATAAGAGTAGGGTGAATGTTTATTGTACACAAAAACACAGGGGCGAATGAACTAAACTCGTTACGGAGGGGGAAATCGAGGGGGCGGGTGGGTCACTCAATTCTAAAACCAAAATAAACCGAATACCAAAACCTTAAGTAATCTTGTTGCCTCATTCTGGGGGTCACAACAAAAACTCGAGCCGCAGGTCCACCCTGCTCTCAATCATACCTAAACATCGCTTGTGTGGTTCATAAACTTTACTAAATTAGTTAATTCTTATATTGGGTTACTTTAGTTTATTCATTAAATACTTATAAATATATTTAGGTAGATAGCATAGTTAATTTATATAAATTCTAGTAAATCAAGAAAGGAGATGAAGGAACTCACCATGTACACAGTAATATGTTATTTTTGGTTCACAACTCGAGATGCTTGCTTTGAGAGATTCACTTTCCCGCTCCCGCTCCCGGCCCCAATGATCCCAGTTCCCACAGGAGATGAAATTGCGTGTATGTGTAATTAAAATTTCGCCATAAGTACCTTCATCTCATTCCTCAGGTTCGGTTGTTTACATTCACTATTTTCTACGTTAGATTTCAAAATTTTGTCGCCATCGTCAAGTGTGGTCTCTCTTAGTTTTCGTGGATTCTGAAAACAACCAAAATTATTGCATTTTGCGGTCGTCCACTCGTCCTCATAATTACTTTGATTTGTTTGTTTTGAACGACACCTGCAACACCCTATTGCCCAGAGTGTAGCCGTTGAGCGCCCTGATTGCAAGCATTGCCTCCTCGTAGTTCGTCATGGTCACGAACCCGTATCCTTTGCACTGATTTGTGGCGTTGTCCTTGATAATCTTCACATTTTGCACTGCTCCAAATGGGCCAAACAACTGCCAGAGGGCGCTCTCCTCGGTCTCGGGTGCCAAGTTGTAGATGAAGATGCTCCACCCACCAGCGGGAGCGATCGTTCCGATGCCGTTCGTGGCAGCTGCAGTTGGAAGCATTACGTCCAGCACATCTATGGGTGGGGAAGATAAAGGAGATTTGGGTGTCAGAAAACTGGGCCTCAACCAGCAATTTGCGTGGCAGAGGCAACACCCTGCACACAGTAACGTGGAACTCATGTATGCGACGGGCTGGCTGGCGGAGGAAAAATCAATAACATCTGTATGTAGCTTGCCGTTACTCTGACTTTTCATTTTTTTTTCCAGTTCCAGCCCAGGCAATCGATTTCTTGCATAAGCGAGCATTTCCCTGGGCAAAAGTGCATTCCTTCTGCAATTACAATTCCCTTCCACCCACTCACGACTCCTCGGAGTGCGAAAAATGGGTCAACAAGCATGCGGGATCAATAAATTCCGTTTCGGCTTCCTCCCAGGTACACGCCTTTAACTCATTGGCTGGCGAGCGAATTTCGTGCTTTGATTTGACAGGTTCTTAGTGTGAATAATGGGGAAATAATTGGCCAAAAATTAAGGAAGTCTTCCCCTCTTTAGGAGGAGAATCAAGAATTTCTTCCTGAATCTGATAAGGGGTAAAATTACTTTCTTTTTTACAAACAAAAATTGAAAATTCTGTTAAATTAAATATTCGATTTTTCCAGAGCTAAATGACTCAGAAAAACTCCCCTACGGTAAAATAATGTCGAAATTCGATTCAACTTTAAAAATTGTTAAAATAATAAGACTTTTTGAATTCAAGAGGGCAGGCAAGTAGTCAATTTTCTGGTTTTTCCCATAGATTTTAGTTTTAAGCACTCCTACACTCTTTTGAGCTATAATAAAAAATTCAGTGGGGGAGGGAAAAAATTTCTTAAAGATTAAAATCAAGTTTCCAAGATCTTTGAAACTGTTTTTGGTCAGTTTTTCAAAGTAGAGGTTTGAAAAAATTTGAATGAAAAATATTTTCTGTTTTGGACATTAAAAATTCAAGATGGGGCAGAAAGGGTTCATGAGTCACTAATGCACTGGGAGTGATTTCATAAAAATTCTCGCTAGCTAATGGGTTAACCACAAACGACACATTTCGGGGCAGATTGACATCAAATCTCTTTCACGCAATTAAATCACACCCATGTTGGCTTCCTGTGCCGTGCCAGGTTGCGCAAAATTACTTACACACGCGAAATATGAGCCACGAAGCTTCGCTCTCTGTGTTCTCTGACCCACATTCGGGCTCCTTTCAGCGGAAAAGCGGATTCTTTCAGCCCGCTCGAGTGTAATTTAAATACGAGTGTCATGCAAATTAGGGCATCAAAGCGAGGCAAATGGGGATGTAAGAGTGCCCCATTTCCCCGAGATCTCGAGAAAACATTGGGGCGGACGTAATTGGCGTCTCTTGAGCTCATTAACTCGCACAGCGCCCTGGAAAGCGGAAAAACTTTGCCCGAAAGAGGGTCAAACCATAATTCAACTCAAAACTTTCCGAAAGAAGTCGATATGTAAAAGTTGCATTCGTGCACATTTCGACCCTCTTTGCACCACGCGAACCCTTTCCCATTTCAAACTTTACTCGCGGCACTCGGATTCGGGGGAGAGCCAATTTGCATACCCTCGGACGCGGGAGATTTCGGACAATCAATAATGCAGGCACTTTTCGCCAATTTACTGCATTTGCATCACCAGTGCATATGCAAATGAGTCCATTACAAAAGTTTCGGGGGAGTAATCAGCCTTGGGGTGTTCGGAGCCGGTTTTGGCACGACAGGTCGGCCAGAGCAGCGCGTTTCCCGACGTGCTCTATGAATGGTGTTGTGCAACCCTGCGCCCACGTACACTATACGGGCCTGTGTGTTCACATGAATGAGCTCCGGGAAACAATGGAGAGAAAAACGGTGATGTTGCGGGTGTAACAACCCTCACGCACACACCCAAACTTTCTGCAGGGCTGTGGGCATAAGGGAAAGCGGAAATTTACTACAGAGCGTGGGCCAAAGTCGTTCGTGTGCACGAGCTCTGATTCAACGAAGGAGTGATTGATAAAAATCTCAACTAGGAGTATCGATTCGCGAGAGCATGCTGGTGTGAGTGCGCTCGAGGGTTCTCGCACAGGATCGGGTTCTTGCGAATCCTGCAGCTGAGCTGACACTGAATTTTATTTCTCTCTTGAGAGGTCGACCCTAGAATGCTCCAGAAATGTGGCAGTTGGAGTTTTCCCAAAGGGAATTTTTTTAAAGGCCTGAGTTGAAATTTTCCCAAGTTTTTCATTCGAAAACATTTTCAGAAGACAGATAATTTCAGGATGTTGAGGTGTTGGAAAACCTGATTTTTTCACAGCCCTCGTCCATACAACTTTTTACGAGTTTTCCACAATTTTCAAACTCCACTAAATATTTTTGGATTCAGTAGTTTTTTCGGAACCAGAATTTTCAAGAAAAACCGAGTATTTCACAAATTTTCCCACCGTCCATTAATTAGATGTTTCACAATTTTTCGCTCCAAAAAATCGAATGCCACAAAAACGCGAGGAAAATAAACAGAAATTCCACATGGCTGCGTTCCACGAATTTCCACGCATTTTCACTTTCGCTAGCACAGAATCACAGATGGAAGAGAGCAAAATCGAGCCTTACCGCCTCCCATGGGTGAGAATCGCGCGAGTCCTTTGTTGATGGGATGGTGAATGGCACCGAGTCGTCGGGTGAGAGCGGGGTTGAGGAATGGCAGAATCGGTGTGGTAACTTTGTTATTGCTGCCGGGAGTGTTCGAGAACTTGACTGTGATGGGGTCCGTGAGTCCCGGTGGTACGGTTCCGTTGAGTGCCTGAATGGCCCTCTCAGCCTCTTTTCGCTGATCGAATCGAATAAATCCGACTCCCTTTGGTTTGTCATTGCCCTCCTGCGCCAGCACCCGTGACGTTATGATGAGTCCAAACGGCCGGAAGATGGTCTCCAGCTCGTCCTGTGTGATGGTCTTCGGGAGCCCCGAAATGTACAGATTCGCTCCCTTGATGGACTCCGAGCTGGGCCGCGCGAACGACACCTTGATCACTTTGTTCTGCAGACGCAGTCCGTTCAGCACGTTGACGGCCTGCTCGGCGTCCTGCGGCCTGTGGTAGTTCACGAACCCGTACCCCAAGCTCTGGCCCTTGGCGGCCCCCGGAATGAGGGGATTCGGGATGATCACGCTCTTGTCCCTCACCAGCTTCACGCTCTCCACCTCCCCGACGCTCGAGAAGAGCGACCGGATCTCCTCCTCAGTCATGGTCTGGGGCAGGTAGTTGACGATGAGGTTCGTGCGCTGTTCCGGATTCGAGGGCTGCGTCGAGTTCGAGGAAGCATCGCCGTTCTGACTTCCAGCCTTTGTCGGGCTCCCGGCGCTCTGTACCTCAATCCCGGTCATTTTCACGTCGTTCATTTACGCACTTTTAATTTTAACTTATAACAAACGGACTCCCAACTTCTTGATCTGAACTTGTCAAAATGGTAAAAAATCTACACCCTCGAGTTTATTGATTTTATGGTGCTTTTTTCGTGTTGCTCTTTTCACTCCGATTTTCACTTATTTTTCTACAAAGAACACTTGCAACACCTTTGCACAATCAATGTTTGGTCGCGAGACAACAAAAGAGGTGTTTTTTAAAAGAATTTGCAGGTTAAAATGATTTTTATGAGAGACGAGGTGCTGCGCTTATGAATTTTTTGCTGCTTTGATGCCAGGCATATCGATTAATGTGTAGTTGAGCTCGTCCACAGAAACTCGCCAACTTTTCGGGACGAGCCCTATTAATGAACGGCCCCCTCTATGCAATATACGGCTGAATAAGTTGACATTCTGAATAACAACAATTGAGTCATAGACTTAGCAATAATAACCCGTCTGCGAGTCTAGGGATATTTGAATAATTCGTTTTTGAGCTTCCTGCGAATTTTCGTGGGTTGCTTTTTTGGGAAGTTTTTGATACCCGAGAAGTCTTTTTGGGGGCAGTGGAATGTTATCCTTTTTCCGGAGTTTCTGAAAGGACCTGAACGGATTTTTATTACATTTTGCAAAAAATGCTCTATTGTGGCCGCTTTGCCGTCTGTCTGTCTGTCCGAAATTTTATAACTCAAGAACGAGAATAGCTAGAGAGCTGCGGTTTTTTGCATCGTGTAGGGCATAGCCTGTAGGGGTGCAGGCTAACAATTTTAGACCCTCATCCACTCTTGGGGGGGAATTGGGGGTGTTTTACGTTTGTATGAAAACTCCTTATATTACAGCCGATTGAGCTGAAATTTTAGTATGTTGTAGTCTGTGTTAAATTTAGCAAATCATGGTTTAACATGTGACCCCTACCATATACAGGGACAAAGCTAGGAGCCCTAAAAGATTGGTCTCTTGAAATCTTTGAAAATGCTTAATCTCCTAAGATGTTCGTCTGTTAATTAATTTAGACAGAACCAAACTCTCTCCTCTATAGTTTCAATCGTTTATTTTGGTCACTATGATGAAAACAAATGTTAATGTTATGAAAGGTTTACAATATTGTATGAAAATATTACGCATAATAGATACAAAGTATCCTAAATAATTCCTACCGCTATTATTGGTCGTTTAAATGGAAGAATATGTGTGACTTAAGTCTCAAATACAATACAATGAAACGGTTTATGAGAAAAATTCACTTCTAATTTCCAAAGTTGGATACTACATTCACAATATGCATGAAAAATCTTACAAAACTCGTGTCTAACTATTGATGGTTGAATAATACAAAATACTACTCGTAGTATGTGGCGAATGAATGTTAATTACGTGCTCGGTATCACTAAGATTAGTAACTCCCACGCCGGCCCGATAGCGAGTCCGCGGCGCGGGTCCAAATATGATTGTTAGTCGCTTAAAAACTCCAAAACTTCGCCGGCTTAAGCGTGGCATTTGCACATTCTCTTTCTCTTCATTTGATGAAAATTCAGCAATAACTTAGGGAAATGGGGGTGTAGAGATTATTGGGGCTAGAGGGGGAACGATTTTTCTTGACTTAGAGCTTCTCGGAAATTTCAAGATCTAGTTGGTTCTAGTAGACTGGTTGGTAAATGGTTAACAACTGGTTGATAATCAATAACTATTTTGAGTAGCTATGACTGGAGGTCTATTTTCCCCCTCTAGCCCAAATAATTTCCCACAAAAACGGGTTGAACCTGAACGTATTGCGTGAAATGATTACATTGAAAATATCACAATTGCGTTTAGCCATAATTGTTTAATTTTGATTGTGTGGGAGAAAACGAACTCGAATATAAAATCTATGAAAACTCTTCTAAACGTACAAAATAAACTGACAAGTATAATGTTTCTCTGTGTAATAACAACGGCAAGATTATTGCAAGCTCTACATCTCGTTTGTAGACGACAATCTCACTCTCTTTCAAAATATCTAAATTGCATTTCGGTGTTTCTCATAATAGGAATCTGAAGTACAAGTGTTGATGTAAAATTTAATGTACCTTTTGGACGCGTCACGAAAGTACAAAATCACAAAAAACGGTCAAAAATTTTTAAACTGTATAAAAATGGGGGGGGGGGGGTCAAAAATTGAGCAGCTCTGATGCCTTGTTGAGCAAGTTAATTTCTTTCGGCGTCGGTTGCAGTGCTTACAGGAACTCTGTCGGCCACCCAATTTTCGCATCAATGCGCTTGTATGCGAAGGCGAAAGATTTGTCGCGGCACAGGATCGCCACCTCCTGGGGGTACTCGTTGTCTTGCAGCAGGGTCTCTGAAATGTACACTTTATTTCAATTTTTTTCTGAAAAACTTGCATAAAAGGGGAGCTTTTGAGAATCTGTGGGGCAGAAAAGAGCCCTTTTTGACACTCTCAAGGACAGACTAGGGCTCTATATTGAGATTCTGAGGGGCAGAATGTGACTCTTTTGAGACTTTTAAGGAGACAAATGAGCCTCTTATGTACAAATTGGAGCTCCAATAAGACTCTGGAGGACAGAATGTAGCTCTATTGAGACTTTGGAAGGCAGAATTGAGCTCTATTGAGATTCTGGAGTGCAGAACTGAACTCAATTAAGACTTTGAGAGAGAAAAAAAATATGTTTGGTGTTTTTTGGGCAAAAGTGAGCAACAGACTCACCTTCACCATTAACTAGCTTGAACAAGCCGTAGTCCTGCGGATTCGTGATGCGAGCCTTGTGCGCGATGATGCGACAGAGATCCTTGGTGGTGGTGTTGGGCCGGACAGGCAGCGTCCTCTTCTGGAGAGACCCGTTTACCTCGTCCGGGATGATAACCTTTAATACTGATGATCGCAGGGTGCAGTTGGCGGCCCCCACGGAGCTCGTGGAGGCGCTGGAAGAGAGAATCTCGGGCTCGAGCTCGCTCTGGAGGTTCTTGAGGATGTGAACGGCGGACCCGAGAGTGGTGAGGTAGTAGCCGGCCTCGCCGCTGCGAAGAGAGGGATCCAGGAGGCCCCACATGAACTCGGCCTCGATTTCGGCGCCCACGAACCCGCACTTGGAGACGGTGTAGATGAGGAGGGGTAGGAAGTAGTCGGCGTTGACTTCGTTGCGGGACACCTTGGCAGTATCGAAGATGCACGAGACGATGGTGAAGAGCAGGTCGAGCTTCTCCAGGGGCAGGTCGGCCTCCTGTATGCGGTGGAAGAGGAGTGAGATCTGGATGAGCTCGGGGGCGCTGGGAGTGGCGATGCTGCTGTGGATCCCGAAGTCGGCCAGGGTCTTCTCGCTCGCCAGCCTGATATTGTCGATGAGCAGCCGGAGGTCCCCGGAATGCGAGTAGAAGTCTATGAAGAGGTTGTAGAGGTGCTGCTTGAGCGGCAGCACCACCAGTCGGTGCATCACGCCCTCCAGGATCGTGTCCAGGTTGATGAACTCGTCCGGCTTCAGCTTCGAGCTGGCTCTCTGCACCTCCTGCTGGAAGTCTGCCTCTCCGTGCTTCACCAGGTAGTTCTTCATGCCGCTCATGAACTGCCTCATGTTCCGCATCACCACCTGGGGCGCCGTCTCGTTCGACTCCTTCGTACACGCGATGAAGTTCTCGATGTTCTTCGAGAACGTCGAGGTCCGGTTGCGCGCCAGCTCCAGAGCGTACGCCTCTACTAGCTCACTGGGGCTCCCCGACGAGCGGTTGTTTGGGTGACCTGCAAGTCAAAGAGCCTAAATTAGAATTTTCAAAAATGAACCGAAAATTGGAATCGTTGAAAAAAAAAATTTGGCTGAGAAAATCCGACAGACTAGAAAATTGGCTACCAGCTATTTTTTAGCGGGTATGAAATTTTTTCGACGAAACTGAATTTTGAGCTAGAAAAACTCGGCTGAAAATCAAGGTTATTTCGAGCTCATTTTTCTAAGACAAGTTTTTTTATGAATGCCAAAATGAGGACAAAAGAAGCTGCTGCAAATCAGCTACAGTCAGGATTTTTATATAGCTCTGACCTAGCGACCCCTACATTCCACTCAGGCATTTACGACAAGAGAAACTTATCGTATGATTGATTTGATTTAGAAGCTCAGTGTTTTTATTGCACTATCACAGAGCAAAATTGAGAACAATGCATTAAGTTGAGATTTTATTTCGCGACTTAATTTGAAATTTGATTTTCAAATGGAAGCAAACGCCTACGAAAGCTTAACTGAGGTCCAGAAATCGACGTAAAACTGACTCATTTGGACGCTTTAGTCATCAAAATCCCTTCATGAAGCACACTTTGGCAACTGTCCTTAACGAATTACCCAGCAATGATATCCGAAATCGCAGTTATTGTTTCGTTGTTTGAAGTTCAGTCTTGAAAGCTGAAGAGGTGTGCCTAGCTCTCGAGATGGCGGCACAGCAGCACGTTTTAGTCCTCAAGTGAATGACTTGGAGGGTCTCTCGAGGCTCGAGAATGCAAAGAATCTGCTCGCCTCAGACTTCTAGTCGCGCGTGCTCGTCTTATCGGCCCTAATCGCTGATTGATTAACGGCCAGCTCTCTTTCACGAGACTAAGAGACACGATCTCTGACCCTCTGATCGAGTGCCTATTAATTTTAATTGAATACCAGCTTCCCTGGACAAACAACCACGTAATCTCTAATTTTAGAAGCGAGTTAGCTTGAAGCTGCCTCCGAGTTCGTGGAATCCAGAGGTAATTTCTTGGAGCTTTACCTCGTTTTCCTGGCATCCAGACCTATCCTAACTCTCTGAGACTTTTTCACTGACTGTCCGTCGAGGAAGCGGAAGGGTTCACGAGATATATTCATGCGTGTTTTGTCGTCAGTAATTTTTATCGGACGGGTCCTTCTCGGTAGTAAAAAACAGCGGAACTGTCGATGTTTACTCAAGAACTTTTAGCTTAGCCCTGTATTGTGTCTAGACGGAATTCATAAGAGCTCAATTTTTTTCATCGGTTTTTCCATCGGTATTTTCCAGAGCCATAATAATAGAAAGGAATCTAGCCGCTTTTGAAGCTCATAATTCCCAGACTTAGACCTCAAACCACCACTCTATCTAGACTGAGTACTAGTACAAAAATTTTTCTCTCATTTAGGATTTTTAAGGTTATATTTAAGGCCGTTCTTAAGGTTGAAATCTCCAAGACTTAAACCTCAAACCATTGCTTTATCTAGACAGAATATTCAAAGGGAATTTTGTTAAGTCTTTTAGGGACAAATTTGAATAGCTTTAAGACATAAACTCCTATTATCTCTAGACGGAACATCCAAGAGTCGTATGTTCAAAGGAAAGCCACTCTCAAAGTTCAAGTACCCCTTCTAGTATTTATGGCCTGATGCTATTATTACAATGGAGAATAAAGGGAAAAGCCACCAGATCAGCCTTATCTAATCCACGCTTGGAGGGAGCAAACCTGCAGCACCGCAAACACACTTGAACAAGGTTAGGGCTCTCTGTTGATAAGGGCCCGCGAATGTTTTCCACTACAAAGGAGCCGCCCGGTCGTAAATAGCCTACCTGACACCCAGCGACGGAGAAACCGCACAAGTGCCTCCTCGAAGCTGCCACGCACCCTGAACCTCTCGGTCACCTCCACGCCTTTGCACAGCCTGCCCCTGTGCTGCTGTATCTTGGTCGTCGTCACCTCCACGAACCCCTCGTGCACCACAATGTGGTCCAGGTGAATCAGGATCCGGCCTCTCTCGTTCAGGCCAAAGTGCTTTTCGAGACACAGGTGCTCCTTCTGCGCTATGAGTCGCTGGGCCGAGCTGTGCGAGATCTGCAGCACCTCCGACGGCTCCAGGAGGGGGCCCATGCACGAGTTGGCGAACGACTCGCGGTCGTAGGAGGTGACGAGCGCCGTTCCCTTCACAATCGCCAGAGAGTGCTGCCCGTTCTCGTAGAGACAGGTGGTGTCGTCGATGTGGTCCTTCTCCACCACGATCCAGTCCTCGACGAGCTTACGACAGAGGTGCTCGTCCACTTCCGCGGGGTCCGAGAAAAAGTCCTCAGGGTCCACGAGCTGCCGTGGACTCTCCACTATCTGGGGCGTCTCCGAGCCTATGATGCCCTCCAGCTGCCTCGCGATGCTGCTGCACGCCTTGCGGATCGGGCTGCCCCGCGCCTTCGTCATGGTCTTGCTCACTTTCACGCACCCCACTGGGCCTTCACTATTCCGGCTCGCGAGCCTTTCGAGGTACAACTTTCTGCACCACTTCATGATTGATACTGTAACGATTCTTCCCAGACTTCACGAATCTCTTGAATCTATAGTTTCTCATTACTCGGGGCGTGCTCGCTTTCGTATACTAATTTTACTATTAAAGCCCTGAGATTCTCTTAGTCGTGGCTGATCCAGCTCGCGTCTGGACAGTAATTGTGGGCGAATTGCTGGCAGAACATCACACTCGCACGAGCTCCCGACTCAAACTGAGGCGCGTCTCTGTGTGCGACCCTTATCACCGTCTCTCGCTCTCTTTCCATGTGCACGTGCTCTCTTATCTACCTGCACTGGAACTAGACCGCTACTGCGGCCGCTGCAGTTCCCGATATGAATGAACTTTGCAGGAAAAGGATGTGAAAGACGGACTTATCGGTTCCCTCTGTGACGAAAGCAGACATGAATGGCGCCAAAATTCATTAACTCGGATTAGGTCGGCAAATGTTTGGCCAGACTTTTATCATTAGGGTGGCCCGAATTGAATAAAGATAAAAAACTTATTTCTGACGAGGTTTCTATGTTAAGGGTTATTTTTTAATCAAAATTAAATTTTAAATAAGATTGAAAAATTTTAAGGATCTGAGTTTCACTTTCTGGAATAGAAAAGCAGCTGTAATTTTAAGTTTCACCTTAGAGTTAATTTTGTGGGTCTATTTATATGATTTAGCTTTACCTTTAAAGGTCAATTTTAATTTTCAATTTAGCGAAAAACAACTAAGGATTTTAACCAAGAGTATCTGAGCTCTGAATTGGCCAAAAATCGAAAGAAATTTCGTAAAAAAATTTCAAATTGAATTTCACCCCCTTGAGGTCTCTTTTGTAGATCAATAAGGTCAACTTTTAATAGTAAGATTCATTTGTTTTTGGGCAAAATTTTTTGGCCGCCCTATTTATCATATCTGAGTGCGTCAAGATGGGAAACTCACCACTATGCGACCTTTAAACGGGCTGGAACTTTTTTTTACGGGAGCGTGGCTTTTCAATGTCAAACTGCAATCAATTGTTTTGGCCATTAATCAGCTGGATTGCGGGCCCCTTATCAGTCAGTGTCGCATGTTTTGCAGCTATTTCAGTTCCTATTGTTGATCCAGAGAGACAGGGGACAAAAGGGCCGGACGGCTGACTAATTTTTCAAAACACATTTCGTCATGTCCCAAATGTGTCAAGGATATGTAAACTTTGCCCTGACAGAGTCACAAGACGGGGCAAACAAGTAGATCGGAAATCTATCAAAAATCAATTAGTTCGGCGCGTCTTCTCAAATGTACTAGATGATGCAATATCAGTGCGTTTTAGCATAATATGCTAAGTAGGTTGCAACCCAAATCTCTTGAACTTCTCACAATCGACTCCGAATCTCTGACGCAGTAGACTCTGAGGAAGGTTCTGCTGGGCTTTACTCCAACCTTTGTTCCAGACAGAGCAAATATTGGTGACTAAATTACGACTCAATTTCCCCTAATCGCCGTCCAAAAATAGCCTTACTACGAGACACTAAACAAAAAAGGCCTTATCACGGGACTCGGACGCAAAGTTCACGAATTGCAGGTGCCATCCGATCGGAAAACGTGCAATTCAGACAGCCCAATCAAAATAAATAGCACATGTACTTACACAGAACGCCCTTGTCTTGCCGGTAGCTCCGGTTCCGCGAGATCGTGGCCGTCTTGCTGGTCTGGCGACCCAGCGTGCTCGTGGAGACGGTGGTGTTGTCGTCGGAGTTCCCTAATACTGATTTGCACCTCGAGAAGTTGATCGTTGCTGAGCTCTCTGGGGGTAGAAAAGAGGGGTTAGTGGTTTTATGAGGCATCAAAATTTGAAATGGGTCTTTTTGATGAAGTTTGGAGCCTGAAAAAATTTTAGGAGGCAAGATAAAGCTTCAAAAGCCCGGAATTCTTGACCTCCAGAAGGTTAAAGAATCCAGAAGACCTCATAATTTGAATATTATTAAGTTAGGAAGCATAAAAATTATTTTAAGATATTCAGAAGGAACCAGGACGAGGATCAGGGCCCTACATTGCTCCCTAACTACCTTCCTAAAAGTCTCTGAGGCAAAAAAGTGACAAAAGCCACCAGTACTCACTGTCAGGAATCATCCTCTCCCACTGCGAGTTGTCCCACGGCTCCGAGAACACCGTCCCTTCGTCCGAGTATGTCGCCGAGGACGCGTAAAGTTGCCTGTCGACGTTGTCGTAGCTGGATACGCGGTTATTCCGTCCGTACACCTGGATCACCTCCGTCTCAATGGGCTCCTCCAGGCTAGAGACGTGGGGAAGCACCAGCTCGTCGACATGCAGCTCGGGTGCTTTTTCCGCGATAAGGAGGTGTAGTGATGAGGGTTTCCGGCTACTAGAGAGTCTCTCTTCCGGCACTTTCAGTCCCTCTGGCTTCTGGTGACGCAGCGTGAGGTTCTGCATAACGTATTCCCAGCTGGTGTCGGCAATCCAGGGTTCCAGCGCGATTCCTCGACGCTTCTCCTCGGTCTCGGGACGCTTGAGAGTGTCACTTCCGTGGTGGCGCCGCAGGGAGCTCTCCTCGAACTCGTCCAGGGCGTCCGCTGGGTTGGCATAGAACGGGCTCCAGTCCTTGTTGGGCTTCCCGAAGGTGAGCTCGTGGGATGGCAGGGTGTCCGAGAGGTCTAGGCTCAGACGGTTTATGGCGTGTCGTACAAAATTTCCGTTGTCTAGAAAGAAATGGAATTAGGATTGCAGAGCAAAATGGGACAAAAAAAATCAGAATTTTACTTCGATTCTCTATTTCACAATGAAGCAAGAGAGCTCTTTTCTACATGTGTTAGCCTTTATCTTCTTTTCTATGAGAAAGGCGGTGTGTACTGGGATTTACTGTTAACCCCTAAATGCTACCATATGCCTTAAAAATATTATGCCAATAAAAAGAAGAAAATGGGGTTGGGTCAGACATCAATATTAGGGTTGCAGAGCTCATAGAATTGAAGTTCAAGGGAAGCTAAGACAAATTTCGGGCTTGAAAAATGAATCAATATTTCAGTATTCGAATATCATAGTTCCCGGGAAAATGCTCGGACTTAAACCCTGGGTTGGGCTTGAAAATGATATATGAAATAAATCAGGTCTTCCAAAGAAAATCAAAATTTGTTGAATAGTTTCAGAGCTCCCGAGAATTTTCCCGGTAAGTTGAGTTTGAGTTCAAACGGGTGGCAAAATGGAGCTCAAATGATTCCCGGTACTTCCGGTAACTAGCCCTAATCGATCATAAATCTCAATCAAAAAGCCGCAGACACTTACCAGGGCTCGACAATGCATGGATATTGTTGCTGCTATGATGCAATTTGTATGCAAATGGATTGGTGCTGGCGATGGGAATGTCGACGGGAGTCAAGACGAGCTGCGACTTTTTGTGCCCTGCCTCCCTCTCCATCGGTTTCTTGCTCGCATTCGATCTGAAACTCGACATCATGGTCTTTCCAATAGGCGAGTTTATCGCATCGTTGCCCCACAAGTCCTCATAATCGCTCACTTTGTCTTGGACGTTGCTGCGACAGTAAACAGACTCCAAGATATCTGATTCTTGGTAGTGCTTCGACTCTTTTCGCTTACTTCGTCGATGACTCTTGTTGCTCGGCGTGTCACTGGTTCGTCTCTCCGCTTTCGGTTCCTCCTCCGTCTGACACTCGCCTTCCGGGGACAGTCGCTTCACGGTTGAGAAGGGCTGCAAATAAGAGAGGTAAATTTAATCAAGTTTTCGAGTTCTGAGAATCACTCATTCTGCACTTTTTCAACAAGGTTTCCAGACTTCGCTCCTGAAAATACCGGAAGTTACCTTCTACAGAGCCTCTTTGGATGAAAAGAGATGGATAAAAATTTTTGCACGAGCTAGAGCATAAAATTTGAGACCGGGAACTTCTAAATCATGGGGTCTAAAACCCTCTATTTGGATCAAATTTTCTATAGAATTAATTTTAAAACAAATAAAAATTAATAAGGTCTTTATCCAAGGTTTTAGTTCGGTAACAGTCCCGGGAACTTGAACTTTGCATCTCTAATTCTCTTCTTTAAATAGATTTTTTTTAATTTTTGGCCTAATTCTATTTTTCTAAAATTAGAAAATGAGTTCGTGAGGGTTAAAAAAAGTCCCAAATGCGAATATTTCAAGTTTAGCAATACTGAGTGACTAAGGAGCTTACGTTTTTATCAGCTTGGGGCCCATTATCGACGCTGAACGTGACGGTCGTGATAACGGTGAAGTTCTTGGCGTCGATCTGCTGCTGCTCCACGTTCGACACCGACGGGCCCATGAGGATCTTGGACCACCTGGGGGGTGGGGCTGGCGGAGCACTCCTCAGGTTCAGCGTGTTCGGGGGCGCCGGTCTCGTCCGGGCATTGAGTTCCGCCACGATGCTCGAGATCTGCTTCCGGTTGGGCGACTGAGAGTGCTCGCTCGAGTCCAAGGAGCTCCTGCGGTCGTCGGATTTCCTCGACGCCGGCATCTTGAACGTGCTCGTCTTCCCGATGATCCCCGTAGCCGTCCCCCCGAACTCAACCGACGACGTGGACGTGGGTGAGAGAACCGAGTCGTCCACAGACATGGGGCTGGCGAGGGGGGCTTGCCCGTTGGGAGGTCCCATGATGGCGAAGCTGCTCATGGTGGAGTTGGTGTCGGAGGCCGGGGTGTCGCAGACCTCGTTCCTGGGCTCCGTAGCGGTCTGGGGACCCGAAAATATCCCGCTGGTGGCGGTCGTGGGAGACTTGATGGTGGGCGGGTCGGGACTCCTGGGCGACGTGATGGAGCAGCGCCAGAACTCCTGTCCCAGCAGCGCTAGTGACGAGAGCTGCTGCCGGTTGTTGACCTCCATGAGGGACCACGGGAGCGCCAGCTGGACCGGCAGCTCGTCGCAGCACTGGGCGTAGTGGGCGATGAGAGAGGGGATGGACTCGAACTTGAAGCGCGAGCTCTCGAGACTCAGGGCGCCGCTCTGGGAGAGGATCAGGTAGTGCTCGATGTAGGGACCCGCGAGCTGGGGAAGCCGTACCGATATGGCCATCGTGTCCTTCTGACTAGATCCGCGGACTATGAAGTTGCCCTCCTCCTTCCCCTGCAGCAGATGGACCGCCCCGGCCCTCTGGATGCCCGGGAGGAACCACACGGGGTGCGTCCTGAGGAGACGTTCCGTCAGCGTGAGGTCCAGCGGGGGGTTGGAAGCGTTGCTGTCCTCGGAGCTCTCTTCGTCCTCCGCCAGATCACCGCCTTCGGAGTTGCTCATGAAGGAGTCGCGGCTCTGGTCGACGTCGTCGGCCGAGTCCTCGCGTCTGGGGGGCAGCAGGGTCTGGGTCTCGTCACAGGGCCCCTCGTCGTGGAAGTCACTCGCTATGTTGATGCTGTGCATGTGGAAGTCCGTGTGGTCCGACCACCGCTTGCGTGCGTTCTCCAGCGGGTACGAGCATCGGAACACCTCGGCGTAGCGCTTTGTGGACTCCACCGGCGTCCATGTCTCGTCCGGCAGCGACCTGTTCTTGTCCCTCAGCACAATCTCCTCGTCCTCCGGCGCGTTCCCGTTCACATGGTCCTCGTCCTCGAAGTTCTCGCTGAACGCATTGTTGTCCTCCGGCTGCAGGAAGAAATCTCGATCGTTTTCGCTGAAGGCAGAATCGTTGAGCAGTTGACTGTGTTCCTCTCCATTTTTCCTCCTATCCATACCTTTTGAGATACTCTGATGCTTTTTAGTACGTACCGATTTCTCTATTTCTGAAACGAGACGAGAAAACAAGAACATAAATTGTAATGCGAGAGCTTAGAGGCGCGACCACGGCGGACTTGGCATAGCTGGGCTGCGGTGCGTTTCGCACAATTTCTAAAAATAGACTTTGTCACTCATTTTTCTTATGAAAGGCGTCAGACTCACGTTTCCTAGACGGCCTACTAATTTTTTTCTCGGGATGAAATTTTTCTATACATTTTGGCCTTGGAAATAAATTGTTACTGTGGTTGATTTTTACACTGCCAACGAAATTTTTTAAACTTAAAATCTAGCAGATTTAAAACTAGAAAATATTTAACAAAAAAAATTAATAATGCCTCTTGAGTTTTAAAAATTGAACTGAAATTATTTTTCAATCGATTCTTAATCTTCCTAGTTTGGGGCAAAAACTTCCATCTAGAATTTTTTTAGTCTGAGAAATCAACAATATCTCAACAAAATTCCAAGAATCCCCCGACTATAATTCAAGTCACCGCTGGTTTCCACGGATCATTAATTTATGGGCTTAACGGTGATGATAAATTGAAATTTCTTCTTTGAATCTTTGATTCTCGACAGTTTAACGTTTCGTTCTAATTTCTCGATTTTCCACGACGTCCGTCTGCCCCCGCTCGCTTCCCGCCGGTACCTACTTCGAGAGAACGAACAATGAATTTCTAAGCGGTCATTAGCATACACAATTTATTGCGTGGACTCGAATCAAATTGCATTATCTTAAGTGCTCTTCATCGTGTTATTTATCCTTGGAACAACACCTTCTACCTTCTTTACATACCCAAAATCGCTCGTTTGCTTTTGATATAATGAACAATTGTTTTAATGTAGTGTGGCTCCGGTGGAGGCAGAGGCAGCGAAATAACCATTAGTCGTTTAAAGAGCTGAAGCAACCGAGTCAGCTACTTACACACAACTGGTGGCATGGAACAAGACAGAAACAAACAAAATGGATCCAATAATGTTTAGCTACAGTAACTTATGCTCGCTCATTGCAACCGACAACACATGCTGCAATGCTGGTTGTAAAGCCCAGGGGACTGACGGCTTATCAGCATGGCCAAGGCTGGGTTTGGAGGGCTTTTTTAGGGCTAAGGAGTCGATTTAAAATTTTCAAAAATTTATAAAAAGTTTAAAAGATTTTATAAAATAACTCCAGAGGCTCCAAGGAAACGAAAATGGTCTTTTGAATATTTTAACATGGTAAAGGCTGACTGTTCACAAAAAACTTCAAAATTTCAACAAATATTCTGCATCCTCAGAAGTCCCAATTTTGAAAAAAAAATTGTTCAAAAACGTCTTCCAGACTGACAGACAGACAGACCCTTTTCCAGCACTTCCGAGCTTCCCCATTCCATTGGACGGCAAATAGTTAACAGATCGTGAAGATTTCTCTCGTCTCAATCATGTGCGCATATCATAAAAATGTACATTCCTCGGTTTCACAAACCATCTCTCCACGCAATAGCCCGAATCTGTCCCCCATCTCCGCCACCGATATAATAGAATATCAATGAAGACAATCAACAAGTCAATAAAATGGAAAAAACTGCACGTCGAGGAGCGAACACGAATCCAGAGTGGCACAGAATGATTAATTGAGACAATTTAATCGATACATCTTCCACCACTTTCTACTACCGATGCAACGAATTCTCCTCCTTATCAGAGCTGTCTTCGCTTTAATTAACATAACGCAGATTAACGAGTCCAATTAAGGCAACTGAGTCACACAGCAATCATTCAAACAGAAGCAAACCGCAAATGTAATGGGAATTGATGTGGAGACGAAAAGAAACAAAAGTGCCACAGCCTGCATATCTGCGGTCCAAACGGGGCAAGTCCCGTTCTCGTGACTGGGACTCGACCCGTTCTTGCGCAACTGCATTGGAATTCACTTGCCTTTTGTCCACCTTTCACTTTTTATCTTCTGACTAGGCCTGGCGGTCCAAGCTCGCGAAACTCACGAAGAAATACTTGTTTAATACTATCTCGCGTTGGTTTACATGATTAAAACTGAACGGTATGGGGAAAATTAATATTTTAGTCGCGGAGCACTTTTTGTTGTGGAGAATTCGCCATGACTGAATCGTCTCCCAGTCTGCGCGCGGCTCTTCGGCTGGTCTAGGGATATTTCTCCAGGCTCCGGATACCTAAACGGTCCGCTGATTTTCGATTTGAATTCGCCCGGTTTTTGGCAAATCAGTGGAAAGCATGGCTATTTTCTGCTTCTGAGATTTTTTCCTGAGAATTTCCTTTGACGGTTTTAAGTGCATTTTCAGCAATTTGCAAAAAATGCACTATTTGGCCGCTTTGCCGTCTGTCTGTCTGTCCGAAATTTTATAACTCAAGAACCAGAAGAGCTAGAGAGCTGCGGTTTTTTGCATCGTGTAGGGTATGGTCTGTAGGGGTGCAGGTTAACAATTTTAGACCCCTACCCCCTCTTGGAGTGGAATGGGGGGTGTTTTACGTTTGTATGAAAACTCCTTATTTTACATCCGATTGAGCTGAAATTTTAGTATGTTGTAGTCTTTGTCAAATCTAGCAAATCATGGTACCACATGTATCCCCTATCATGGACAGGGACGGAGCTAGGGGCCCTCAAGGTTTGGTCTTCTCGAAATTTTTGAAAATGCACCCTTAAGCTCAATCTCCGATTTTGCTTTTTATATATATTTTTTGGTCTCAAGAAACCCTGAAAGTTCTTTATTTCCATGGAATATTTACAGCCACATCCTGAGCTAGTTTAAGGATCAGCGTTAACCCTATTTCCTGCGTGATGGCCAGTTCCATGTATCGAGAAATGATACGACTAGAACTCTTCAAGTTGGCGGGAGCACCATTTTCTGCCAACAGCGATACTTGGGGAGCTAAGGACTCCAACACTGAAGCAAGGTTAACAGGGGCTCCAGCTCCAACTCGTTCAGCGTAGTTTCCTTTGCGTAGCAAACGATGGACACGATCAACTGGAAACTGCAATCCAGCTCGACTGGACCTCGATTGAACCGAGACCTTTAGAGCCGGTTTAGCCTCCGTACAGGCGAGGAAAATTGCCACCAGTGCTAAAATCTGAAACCCACGTCAGCAATATTCCCACAAAGTCCTCTTCTTACCTTAAAAATGCCCATTTCTGTTGAGAGTCAAGCCACGAATGATCTCAGAGCGGCAAAAATTTAGGCTTCAGAAGACCGATCTGTAGGGGAATCGTTTTCCTACCACTTGATCAAATAATCGAACAACGCTCGTGTGCGAGATGAAGCCAAATTCCACCGTGCAAAAAGTGCCGGGTTGAGACCCGCCCGTCTAAAATTATTCCCTCTTTTTAAGACCTCGCTCCTCTCTTTTCAAAGACCCCCGAGGCCTTTTTAAGACTCCTTTCTGCACTAACATGTGTTGCTTGAAGTCAACTTAAGCCAAGAAAACCACGAAATTGTAATATAAGCTGGCTTTTATTATCAAGATAAAATAAAACAATTTTGTCCAAAACAGATTTAGCAAATAGCATTTTGTCGTCTGTAAGAGCTGCGTTTGATTTCACTTCGTTTGGGCCTGTTCACATATTACGTAACGGTGCCTAGGGGGGGGTGGGGGTTGGCAAAATCGTGACATGACCGTGACAAAAATTAAGGGGGAGGGGGGGGGGTTCTAGCTCTGTGTTACGTCACGGGTTTTTTGAACAAAAATTGTACATTTTTACCCAAGTTATATTTTATTATGCTTTTTAAACCAAATTCGGGAACAAACAGACTTTTCTCATACATGGTTTTGAAATTTGTATAACTGTTTCGATTTTCGATATACGAACGAAAATAAAACATACTCGTAAACAAATGAATACTCCCATGCCAATAGTTTCTCTTGGCACCCATTTAGTATCCCCTTGGGAAGAAATATAATTGATAATAAAATAAATATAATATATGAACTTGTGCTTATTATTATTAGAAAAAAATACTGCGTGACGTGACAGAGGGGGGGGGGGAGGGGGTTGGAGCAAAAGTGACAAACCGTGACAGAGGGGGGGGTGGGGGTCGAAAATCTCGATTTTTACCGTTACGTAATATGTGAACAGGCCCTTTGTAAAAATGTAAAATAATTATATCGTACTGTGTTAAGCTTTCTCGGCTGCCTCGTTCCGCCCTGAAGGACTGCAGAACATTTAGAACCTATCCTTAAGATCTTTAAGCTTCTCTTACGTACTCGTAATATAATAAAATTAATATGATGTGTCATTACAATCTTCTAATTTTGTCACCAACAAAACATGAGGAACAAAATTAAAAACTAGAAAATTGTTACAAGTTACATCGATGCTTCAGTATAGCGAGATATACAATTTAGATTTTACATTTACAATTTGTAACTATCAGTAATAGTCATATTTACCTTCCATATTTAATAATAATATATAATATAATTGCCTGAGAAAACTATTCATCAAATCTTAACTTAGGGGAGTTAAATAAGAAAAACGTCGCAAATGATAAGCGAAAGAAACCGAAGAAGCTGTGCTTAAGGAACAGCGACGGCGCCACTGATTAAGGAATAAGTCGTGTATGTATATAAAATTCAAACGGAGGCGAGCTACGCCAATGACTGATTTAGAGGATCCTAAAGTGATGCACGATTACTACGAACTACAAGTAACTACAGGCCTCTGAAACAAGGGAGGGGCTGCGTGTGTGTATTATCTTTTTACTTTTAAACCTTAGGGTGGGTGATTGGGCAATATATAGAAAATCTTCCTACAATGAGAGTCTACCTATTTCGTCGTCACATGATTGATTGCTACTCTGGTTTTATGAGTTGTCACCTCAGACCCATACGGACGTTCGTAGACCACGCAAGACCATATGGGTCTGAGGTCGTTACTAAACTTAAAGGAGATGCTACCGTAAGTCTTAGAAAATTCATATTTGGCAAGACTGGCCAAAGCGCCATCTGCTAGTTGCTACAAAAGATTTGTTCCGTGACATGTCTGATGGAAGTTTCGTCTTGTGAGTGAGGAAGGGCTCGTTAGTTTGCATCGTCTGAGGCATTTCGTAGTTGGCAGTTTTATTTGATTTCAATTGTGGCTCATTTTAATCAAGTTCAAGTTCAACTCAAGGGTCCGAAGGTCGTCTTGAGCATGTTGTTTCTTCGAAAAACTATCCGGCAGTGATCCATTCGAGGTGTAAGCGCCTGCTTGTGCTCTAACATCGACCTAATTATGTAGTTATGTAACATTTATGTTGTGCTGCAAATACAACCTGCCTCGGATGCGCCCATTACAAAGCATATTCTAGCATATAATTTTGTCATACTTTTCGCAGATCTTCCGAACGTTTTTTTGTCATCAAAAAAAGGTGCAATCACATTACAAAAATAGAGTGTCAAGCGTCTGCCAATAGTCCATATCATTTTATATCGAAAGCACGAGTAACCTATTGCAAAATTTTATCAATAAATATCGTTTGATTCCTCTGATTCCGCCTAAAATACCACAATACGTAACATGAGTAGCACTTCTGTGTATTTGGTCCTGTTCCGGCGGGATACCCTACTATCCCGCCGTCAGAACGCCCCCTATCTTACTACCCCAAGCTGCCTGTGGGTCTCGATCTGGACGTGTTTAAATGCGAATGGAAGAAATCTAGCCGGTTGGGAAAGATGGTGGATGAGAGATGGGAAAAGCAAGTTCATTGTTCTTTCTCTTACAGTATTCTCTTAAACTTTCTGCTTTACGTTATGTTATCATTATCATCATCAATTTAGTCATATATCTATATATTTTCTTCTCTTCTACTTAATTGTCAATGGGGCAATATATTTATTTTATTGTTAATATATAGATTTGTAAAGTAAACTTTTAGTAAACGTGAAAGATTTGTTGAAGTTTGTGTTTTTCCTTTAAAATCCTACTAACACACACACGACTTACGCCTCCGACTTCTTCTTCTCCTTCTTCTTTTTTAAGAACGATGGTGTCCTCAAGCCCCGCTTCTTCTTCTTGTCCTTCTTGGGTGAGCCTTCGGTAGACACGTCCTGGAAAACGAACATTGTTAGTTTTAAATTTAGATTTCAATATTCTAAAAACGACATTGATTTTTTTAAAGCTACAATTGGTCAAAAATGGACGTCTCTCCCTTACAGATTTTTGGAGGTTTGGAGGCTTTTGAGCACTTTTGAGGGGACATTAAGATACCTCATTGGGTAGAAAAACTTATATTTAGTCTTGAGAAGGTTCATTGAAGCTCCTGGAGCTTCTTTAATAATTTTAGGGATCTTCAAATTACTGTTACCTCAATTTTTGGCCAAAATATTCAAGTTTATGCCAGAGAATTGGAAAAAGAATGGACTTACCTCTTTACTGCTATGCGAAAATGTGCTGAGATGTGCTTCAGAATGGTCACCATTGTGTACATTTTCCCCTAAAACGACCAAAATATTAGTACGGGGCCACAAAGTCGGGCTGCCTAGGGTCTACTGAACGACTTAAGCTACATTCCATGCATCAAGAAGCGAACTAAGAACTGCATACTAGCAAACTAAGGCGAAAAAAGTTGCATTTACCTGGTTAAGAACCTTTCAATATTTTGCACACACAACCAAATATATCAAAATTAGTATAAAGAGTTGAGAGAAAGAAGCTACAAACTAATGATAATAATGGTTTTTTATTGCGAATACGAGAATGTTACAGGAAGGTTAAAGGCTCGGGTAGTTGATGAAATAAGCATAAATAATGGATGAAGAGTGACAGGAATAATGAAAAGAACACGAGGCAGGCAGTCACGCAGACTCGGAGCCGCTCCGCATCGTGAGTATCTCGTCCAGCTCGGTCCGGATGCGGTCGTGGAAGGCTCCCATTTGTCGCATCTTGTCGCACTGCGCCGCCAGGGACTCGCCAATGCATAGAGAGACGTCGCTGCCTCGCTCGTCGACGGACACGGAGGTGGGCGTGGAGGTGGCGAACTGGAACGGGGACCCCGAGACGCTCCTGGACCGTCTCGAGACGACGGAGATGCACCGGCGTTTCGAGAAGTCGACTCGCGCGAAAATGGCCCCCGGGTTGGAGTTTTTTGGTCTCGTTACGAACGGAACTGCCTTCTTTGGTCTCGACTTTGGGGTTTCTTTGAGCTTTGGTGCGCCTTTTTGGGCTCCCAAAACTTTTTTGGGGACTCGTTGGACTCCTTTGGGGGCTCCTGGGGCGCCTCTTGGGCTTTCTAGGTCTCTTTGGGGGGTCTTTGGGACTCTGAGCTGCTCAGCACTCAGAAGCGTCTTGTGCCTGTCCTTTCGACTTCGGATCTCCTCCTCGATCTTGCTGAAAATGGAACCCTCGCTGCGGTCCAGGTTGCCGTGACTGATCTTGAACAGGATGGTCTCTTCAATGGAGTCGACTTGCTCTGAGGGGCGCTTCTCCAGGGGCTCGTGGCTCATCTGGAGTTCGTCTATCTGCCTGACGAACGTGTCTGACTCTTTTCTGACGAGCTCCAGCTTCTCGTCGAAGAGCGAAATAAAATTGCTGTGCATCCGGGAGATGTCTGCAGACTTTGAGAACCTCGCCAGACTAGGTTTTTCTGGGGCTTTCTCGAGCTCGTCTGCGAAAAGCCGCACCGGGCGGGGTCTGGAGCACACCATTCTGCCGCAGTAGGGCAGCGTGATGGGGCTGTGCTCGAAGATGTTGCCGTACTTTTCGTTGCTGAAGACCTCCTGGAGCGACTTGGAGCGGCGCAGGGGGACGTAGGAGGTCGGCGAGACGGGGAAATGGAAGTGGCTTAGGTCAGTGAGGTCGGGAACGAGGAACCCGAAGTGGCGATTTGTGCGATAGGGCAGGCACTCTTGTGGGTTAGAGCATGATTTAGTGGGAGTTTGTGCATGCAAAGCTAAATGATAATAAGCAAATAAAAGGTGACACGGAATTATGTACACAAATGCAACAGAACTAATAAATCATCGGATTAAAAATCAAAATAAAATACCTTTGCCTTTTGATGATTTACTCGAAGCAGCTTTTTCTTTGCTGATAAAGTTGGAGCTTGCTAAAATACGAAATAAAGATTGAAAAAAAACCAAGGGCGAGACACGGGAAACCAAAATTATGCATAATGAGAGCATTCCAAAGGAAAAAAAGTCACGCAATCCGAAATTGCGGGCCAATTTGGGAGCACTTACCGTCACTTAGAACAACTTCAGGCTGGCTTGGCTTGGGCACTGTCTCTACCTTTACCACGTGATGTTCTGCAAAACACGACATTATTAATTACTAGGCCATTGTTCGTGTTATCTGGACTGGCAATATTTTGACTGGCAATTTTTGTTGTCACCAAAAAAAAAATCGGTCAAGTATGAGTTAAGATCAATTCTTTGTTCAAATTTCGGAAGCTCTTTTGACTTTTATAAACCTACAGTTTTTTAGTAGGCGTCAATTAAGACTTGAATCAACATTTTCCCACTTTTCGAACAAGGGTTAAAATTTTAGAACCCAACAAGGGTTAGAATCTATAAGCAGAAAGTTTTTAAGGCACATTTTGGGTCTCAGTAAACCCGATATCTCAGTTGAAAAATAAACTACCGTCCGGAAAGGGTTAAAAGGCATCAATATAAGAATAAAAGAATTATTTGCAGTTCCAATAGGGATAACATTTTAACTCAGACATTTATTTGGAGCATACTTTAGGTCCAAGATCACTCAATTTCTCAGGCCCAAAATTTTTTTCAGTCCGAAAAGGGTTAAAAAGGCATGTGAGACTCACCTCCGTCGGTTTCTGACAACGTTACTTGAGGACTCTTGGCCTGCCCCGAAATGTGCAGCGAGCTGAGGGCCTCTGATTCGGAAAAGTCGGTGTCGGTATCTGAAAAAGGCCCCCTTAAGTCAAGGTCGCAAAGGTCGCGGTGGAAACTCACAGTCACCGTGTCGTTTTCGCTCGACGGTCTTCTTGTATTCGTTCAATTCGTCGTCGGTGACGGAGTCGAAGGGGTTCTTGGCGTACGGCGCCTTGTACACGGTCGCGTTGTGTTGATACCCCCGCTGGATGATGCCCTTGGAGGCGGCTCCCATCAGCACGACGTGGTCGCCGGTCTCCGACACGCTGGCGTCCTTGATGCGGGCCGCCTCGTCCCACGAAACGCCCTCCAGGATGTGTGATTGTGGTCCCGCGGAAATCATGTCTGCCCGTCGGTTGTCCTTTATCTGCATTACATTTTCAAAGGGGCATTAGTGAGAGACTCTAGGGGGCGCTCGAGGCAGCCGAATTACCTGTTGCTGGATTCGTTTGAACTCCCGCGGGTTCGTATTGACTGGCACGAACTGGAGCGCGTGCTCGATTTTGACGGGAGTGGAATGTGTCGGCGATCCATCGGCAACCCACTGAATAAAAAATAAAAGAAATTAGCGACACCACTCGGGATTGGGTCAAAAATTGACGAATTGATCAACTATGAATGTGCCAAGGTTAGTCTGCATGATGGGAAGCTAGTCGCTAGTATCTTTTATTTTTTATTGCTCTAAGTACTTGAGGCCACCACGGAAAGACAGTAGAAGCATAGGAGAGGAGCGAGAGAGAGCCCAGGCACACCCATAGTTGAAAGTCGGTTATGTACATTGACGTAACTTTATTTATTTGATATCATATGGTCTCGTGGAGTTATTAATTATCTTATTTACTTGCTCTCTTGCACATTTTCGTGTATGATTTATTAGTATTATTCGAATAAAATTGCGTGAGCGGTCGCGAGTTCGAGGAAAGCGCCTCCAATTGGACTCATATTTTTGTTAGCTGCCTATTAGAGGAAGAATTTCGACTTTCAGAAGTGCGTTTCTTTTTGGAAGATGTCTAAAAGTTTATGATTGAGCTTTAGGAGGGTCATTGAGATGCTTTGTAAGATTTTGGAAATATTTTGGTTACACTTAAGAGGTCTTCAGAGCCTCTAAGATGGGGTTTGGAGGGCTGTGAGGTCCAACCTGGTTTTTAATAAAAATTTCAAGTCTTCAAAAATAGCCCTGACACTCACTTTGAGGTTCGATAGCCTCCTTATTCAATTGAAATTCTTTTTTTCTTTTGAGCCCAAAGTTGATTTTAATTTTAAGCGTCTCTTTTAAACATTTTTAAAAATTTTAAAAATTCAAAAATCTTTTAAATAAAAATTAAAAACCCACGTCTGATTTTTTGAGTCTGAATAATATTACTCAGTTTTCAGAGCGTCTCTCAGCTCTTCGGGAAGCAAAAATTATGTCTATGCATGCTCGGTCTACGCAAGCTGATACGAGTTTGAGATAGGAGGCCCTCGAAGTCACGCCTGCCCGCCTCTCTTAAGCCTACAGATTCAGAAGCTGGCAACAATCATTAATCCTAACCTCTACAACTGAAGCTGAACGTTGTGATGCTTGGTCCGATTTCTCACGGACGAAACCCGGCTTTTGCGGTTCTTTAGAAGTAAATTTTTATCTCAAAAATATCTCTCTATTTCTACTGGAATGAGTGAGTCACAGAAGACGTGATAATCTGGGGTCTCGGCAATTTCCTACGGCCAGACGCCGTGACTAAATTTAGCGTTCAAGATAAGCTTCAACTGAGTTAGCGCACGAGATAAAAGCATTTTTCATTTGTTAATATTTGCTTCTTATAAAATTTTAAATTTCAAAAGATAGTCCTTAGAAAGCAAATGGCACCAAGTTAGCCCAAAACCAGCGCTACGAGAGATTTACTTGTTCTCAAATTTTATAATCTCTACCTTTGTGATCTTCTTCGGGTCCGGGGTTCCAGTCTCCAGGATCTCCACCTTCTGGTACACGTTGGGGGAGTTGAGCCACTTGTTGCGCTCGCCTCCCTTGCGGAGGTCGCCCTTCTTCCATACCCTGCGAAAAAGACTTCCTTAGCTATTTTGACCTAACAACAGAGCAGGAAAACTCACCCTTGTCTGTATAGCTCCTCTTCTTCCAGAAGATAGCCGAGGGAGGAGACTGCCGGAGGGACTTCAATGTCGTTGCGGGGCTTGGGGAGGTCGCCCTTGATGAGGGGGTTGCGGTAGATGTAGCCGGTGCGGTAGCCAGCGTTGTCCAGCATCCGCATGAGGGCCTCGAACTCTGCGCCACCCACGCGCCATTTTGGAGACTGGAAGAAAAGATAGTCGGGGTCATTTTAGGGCATTTCATCCACTAATTTTTTACTTTTTGAGAAAGCTTTTAGAAAGGACTTAATTTAAGAGTATTTTCTAGATGACCCAAAATGAGCTCTACTAATATTCAGGTCCAATTTGGCTGCCAGGATTATTATTTACAGCTTTCTTAACAATCAAAAAATATTTCTTAGCACAAAAAACATTTTTGAGCTCGTTGAATTTGTCACAAAAAATCCAAGAGCAGTGTGGAAGCTGCTTCTAGCATTTCAAGGGGAAAATGGGTAATGAAAGACGCACCTGATGGGGTTTCTCCTTGTTGTCCTGCACGGAGTTAGTCGCAGCTCCAGCGGGCGGCTTGCGAGACTCGTCGTAGATGGCTTTGCGGGTCTCCTCGGGGATCAGGACGAGGTTGTCGAGTCCTACGGGGAGCAGCTTGAGCTGCGACTCACACGCCTGGACGATGTGGTAGGCGAAGAAGAACGCCTCCTCGATGGTCTCACCGCAGCACAGAGCTCCGTGGTTCGTCAGCAGGAGGACCTTGGAGTTGGGGCCCAAGCTACGGATGAGCTTCTCCTTCTCCTCGGGCTCGTTGATGCCCCCGAACGTGTGAACGGCGATCTCGCCGAGGACGCAGGCATCGTGGGTGAGGGGCAAGATGCCCTGCTTGAGGGCCGAAACTGCCACCACGGAGTTGTAGCCGACGTAGATGATGCACCGGAGGTCGGGGCGGTTCGCGTGGACTGCGGAGTGGAGCCCAAAGTGACTAGTATTGATACCAAAGTTGGTGGTTCCCTGCTCGACGACCGCGCCCTGCATGTCGACTTTGTTGAGCGAGGATGCCGTAATTTCATTGTAGAGAAGCCCGTAGGGGTTGCAGAGGAACAGTTCCTGGTCGGCGTTGAAACGAGCCGTGATCTGGCTCCCGAGCCCCTTTGTCCATCCGTACAGGTCCAGGAGACGGAATGTGGCGGCCAGCTTGCAGCGAAGGATCTTCTCGCCCTTCTCGTAGCCCATGGACTCGACGCCGCGGATGTCGTTGATGGGAAGGACACAGTTGCCGCCCCGGAACACGTTGCCGATCCGAGTTGCCGGCACCCCCATGATGTCTGACAGCTGCTGCAGCAGGCCCGGGGGTCCTTCGCGCATCTGGCCGTCGACAATGCGCTCGAGCTCCTCGCGGAACAGCTTCGAGTGCATTATTGCCTCCACTCGCTTACGTCTCTCCATCTCACGCATGTCCTGAAAGGTCAAAAATTACATTTAGATTGAGGACTTGAGTCAGGGGTTTTTAAGGTAAAGGGAACAAGAGTCATAATCAAAAAAAATAATCTAAAACTGAATCTAGAGGTCACTGAGACAGGCCCTAGCCCAGTAAAAGGGCCCTAGTCCAGTAAAAGAGACATCAAAGGGGTTCCCGAGGCCATCACTTAAGCCCTCCTGAAGCTCCAAAGTTCCAGACTGGCTCCAATTTCTTCATCAGACCCAATAAAAGCTCATAAAACGATTTGTTTTGCAAACAAGCTCTCTTGATAAGCCGGTGATCTCATCGTGGCCGGTCAAAACACTACTTCCTACAGCCCCAGATAGCTCCTTTCCCCTCCCAAAACAACAGCACAAGCCGAACTCACCGCTTCGATGTCAGCTGGACGCACTTTAGCGTCTTCATCCTCAGTGGCGGTGCCATTAGTGTATTGTTCCGCTTCCGTCATGGTGATCTGGAAACGATTTGTAGATGTTGTTGTTGTTGTATTTGTGCCCGCAAGGTATGAGCCAGAGGCGGTAGACGGAGCGTGACAGAAAAGAGAAAAAAGTTACAATCAGTAAGGCCCCCTTCTTCCCCGCTCGCGTGTGCTCTTCGTTTTGTCGCGTTTTTCAATTTCTGACGAGCGTGTCTATTTATGTCTATAAATAGAAGTGATTCAATGCACTAATACATGACTCTCGCTTTCCTTGACCCGTCGCTCCACTCCGCACCGCATACTCGCCGAACATCGCGCGTCTGCTGCCTGGTCTTGCAGTCCCAACCGCTACCGGTCGACGAGCGACGAGCGCATTCCCACTGCACTTGTTGACACTGCACTTATCGCCGTGCAATCGCCTATTATTATCGCCTCGTTTCTTACTCGCACTCACGCTTTTCTATTCCATCGAAAGACGCCCTTTTTGGCCTGGAAATCGCCAGTTTCTTGTCTGTTTGTCAATTTTTTCGGGCAAATGTGGTCCGGAAAGGGTTAACATTAAATTTCTAAGGACATCATTTGCTCTTGTTTTTATTTTTTTGAACAGGAAGTCGAGTATTTCGGTCTTTTTTCCAGTATTTAGAGAAAACTGGCTCGGAAAGGGTTAAAATAGGGGTTGTAAGGGTCATAAATTGGGCTGTGAAACGAATTCAGAGATCGTCAGAGTATGTTTTCTCTGTTTTTGGGCTTAACAAGTTATCTTTTTCTAGTTTTTCCTAAAAAACTGGGCCAGTAAGGGTTAAAAAAGATGTCGTATGGGTCAAAATAAATATCTTAACTTGAGTTTGATCTCAAAACCTTCCGTTTTGGACAGAAATCTTTAAAAACTTTCCTGTTTCTCGATTTATAGGAAAAGTACATCCGGAAAGGGTTAAAATAAAGGTCTTTGGGGTTGTCATAAAAACCTCAATTAGTAACAAAGTCTTTGAGAGTCTCATATGCAACTTTTTTTCTTTTTTCAAACAAGCTAGACTGGAAAGAGTCAAAATCAAAGCAATGGTGGATAAAAAATGATGATAAATGAGGCGATTTCGGCCAAAATTAAGATGTTCCAGTGGGCACGAGAGTCTCTTGATCGCCTTTATCTCCCACCTAGCCTCTCTCGACTCGCCTCTCGCACCGCAAATCGACAAAGCGCCACTCCAGCAGTCATCATCAGATCACACATCATATAATTATTTAGCTATTAGCCACGGCCGAGCATAAGAATCTCGACTCACGCGCTCGCGAGGTACGTCTGGCATTGTGGAACGCTTCTGTGTACGCTTTAGACCCATCACCCGTGAATGAAGAGGTAATTTATTTCGTCATCTGTTATGCCACTGGCATGCGAGGTCTCTCCTCTAGGTATATGGATATCGTTTTTCACAAAGAGAGGCCCTGTCCCGCATTTTAGAGCCAGTTACAAGACAAATGGGACTCATAAGTGAACGCAGCTTTTTAATTATAATTTCACACTGCCATTGCCGGCGCTGGTTATGGAAAAGAACATGGTGGGAACAGCGGCCACGTGCGTGGAGTCCCGAACGGAAAAAACAATCACGGCACAGAAGTCCAAGACTTCTTGTCGTCGAGCTCGTCGAGCAAGTGACGCAGGGCGAAGGGTTAGCGACGCCTCATAAATCTGAATTGCCATAAATTTATGTTTTAATCTTCTCCAAACGGCTTACAGACCAATTGCCGGTACTCCTGCTCGGCCTCGTTGGAATATTTATGAGAGCCCTCTGACCACTGGGTTTTATGACCATAATTATTTTGGGGCTTCACTGGCTCAGTTTAGAGTTTGACTTTAGAAAAACACAAACTTACTTAGGAGAGTGTACATCATCCATTTTTTGGAATCATGAGTTTGAGTGACCTAATTTAGGGCTTAAAAATTATCCTTCATAACAAAACTGGAAACTTACTGGTAAGAGAGTATTTTATAAAATTTCTTGGTCAGAAAATGTTATGCTTTTCGATCACAAACTTACTGGAATGAGGGGACTTTCGATTTTTCATCAAAATCTGGGTTCTTTAAGATCGTTTCAATCATATTGAAATCTACAAGGACAAAAACTTACTGAACAGAGTGTATTTCCTATCGATCGTGAAAATCGTTTACTACAGAGATTTTATGGCCAATTAAGGAGATCAATTTTAGGGGCTTAAATTGTTCAGGAAGGTTAGAAACTTACTGAACAAAGGGTATTTCCTATCGTTAATGAAAATCGTTTACTCAAAGAGATTTATGGCCGATTAAAAAGACTTAAAATAGTTCTTATCTCGACTCGTGCCAGAAAAACGAAAGTAACCTTTCGGATCAGAGGGTGCTGCAAACTGGGGTACAGAAACTCCCTCACGCCAGGGCCGCTTATTACAATGAAAACCGGGAATTCTGCAATCATAAACTGTCCATGTGTATATGCGTACATTTATAAACACGTTCATATAAATTGAATAATCGTCAATGCAATGCGTTGCAAAAATAAAACAACACGAAAGAAGGCAGAGGAGAAAGAAGCAAAGGACAGGGCTATTGACCTCTTCAATCTACTTTTTCCTCTCCATGAAATCGGTGTTGTTCCGTTGGAGCTTGTCATGTTCGGACGTCGGAGGAGATATCAGAAAGTATGACCACAGTCCGCATGAAAAAAAAAACGCGATAACCGAGTTCATCAAATGCGAGTTTCACCAAGTAATTGTCCACTTTTGCCTCATATTTGGCCTCTGTTATGCAACCGCCGCGTACATTCGCACTTCGCTCTACCTGTCCCGATTCCGATGCTTTGTGGCTCTTTTTGTCACATTCGGATCAATTCGAATTCGCAGTGCTCGCGTATGTGTCGGGTGCCTCAATGACTTCGTCCGCTGCCGCTGCCTCGTTTTTCATCTCGCGAGTCTGTCGGTCTCTCTCCGGTCACTCCATGCGAGCACTTAATTGGCTTACTGGCGAAACGCGAAATTGGGTCGAGATAAGACCCCATAATTCCCCCTAATCCCGCCAAGAGCCTCGCACTAGCTCACGCGACCCGCGCTCCTGGGCTTTGCAGGTCTCCCCCCTTATTTAGTTTTTTCCCATATTTGCTAACTCCGAGCACAAATACGGCTCGAAAACATTGTTGCTGTTGAGTAACATCACGTATACGGAGAGCCCTGATGGCTGCAGGCTCATCTCGTGACGAGCTCCAGGGAATTCCAAAAGACTCCATTTCCATCGTTTTTCCACTTTCCTGCGGTAAAATCGCGGAAAATTGCTCCTAGCAAGCCGCAATATCTCTCCACAGCAACACACAGAGCAAGCAAAACTGGTTGATGTCATTGGTGCGCGACACACCCATACTGACTTTTCGCCTTTTCTCGTCGAAGCCGGCTCGGTCCGCTCGCCATTTGTGCGGACTGTCCGAAGCACACGCGGACGAAGGACTCTGAAGTGCGTAGATGCGCTTCTGCACTCACCAAAACTTGCTACTGCGTTTTTAATTTTGACTCGAAAACGTCTATCGATTTTTTTTTCACCAACTCGATTCACTGATTTTCGAACTGTAACCACTGTTCTCGGTCTTATTCTATGTCACTCGAGCTTCGGATCCCGGACACAAGACTTTTACGTATTTTTCACGTCTTTCTCTCGCGTTCTTTACATTAAAAACTGACGATTTTCTTCGTCTCGCAAAATGGCATCCGACTTTTCTGCCTTTCTAGGTTCCCTCGGACTGGCGCACCTAGACCGCACGTATAACAGCCTCGCGTATAACAGCGAGTGCAGCTCGCACTCTAGCGCCAGTGTTTGTTTGAGAAGACAGAGTGGACTGGAATTGAAAGGTCTCGTATTTTCAGTGATTTGCAGTGTTTTTTAGTTTTAATTACATTTCGCTCGCATCAACACTTCAAAAGCTGCCAGAGGCTCGCGAAAAAGTCGTCAATCCCGAGCTCGATTCCAGAAAATAAGTTTAAATGTAAGTCGTTTCGGATCTGCGCTGAGAATATGGCAGAGTTATTGGGTTTATCAGGATTTATGGGGCTGATACACAGAGACACTTTATTGGGGCCAGCTATCTCGTCTGCGAGCTGATACCTGGGCTTAGTAGGAAGTGCTGGGGCTGGTGCAAGCATAATAACTACCGTCTGTAACCGAAGTGCATAGATTTACGTAATAATCGTTCGTGTAGCTGCTGCTGAAATCTCCTCTCGCAGGTGCACGAAGTAAATTACAAAGAAATGCAGAAGTAATTGCCACACACACAGGAGTTTATGTAAATCCGTGATCGGCAGAGCTGCTCTGGGCGAGTTTTTGAGGCTGTCTCTCGAGAGCCTGCATGTGTCAGCCTTGACACGGATTTTTACACTTGCAAGATAAAATTCTTGAGAATCATGGGAACTGGTGCAGGCGAGGCTTTTGTGGGAGCCTTCGCAGTGAAAACAAGGGCTGCTGCGTGCAGGTGGAGGACAAAGAAGTTGACGCGGAATTCCTTCATAGAGGCAAAGAGCAGAGACGTAGGTCAAGTGGGGACAGAAGGAGTAGTTCAGGCCCCTGAGAAGCCTTCTGGGTGTTCTCAGACTCCTCCCTGAGCCTTAAAGTGGGGCTTTCGAGCCTGAAATCTAAAATGAGCCTCCTGGAACCCCCCTCGAACTACGCCCCTGACTCAAAGATCTGGAATGCTGATACCCAAGTCCAATAGTGTTGCAAAACAGAATATTTTCATAGCATGATCGGTTCGCTTCGAGTAATCGTGACCCGTTCACGAACTCCGAGACGGCCCAGAAGCCCGCGAAGAAACCTAGTTTCTGGCCGCCCCCACAGCTGAGTATAGTCAAGGCTCGATCCGCGACTCGTTTCTTTTCAATAAGCCTTGAACGAAACATACCCACTTGAAGCTCGCTGCACCACATAACGAGCTGTTTGGCAACGCGAGTCATTCGCAATAAATACGATCACGGCATTGTCTATGTGTTTGTCTAATAAAATCTTAAATCACGCTTATTGAGACAATTGAAGTGAATTGAAGCCGCTTGGGGGATCTTCTACAGTACAGAGGCACCTGCGGGAGAGTCTCGGGGGTTCAAGGGATATTCCGCAGAACGAGTTGAGTGTCTCGTTATCAGAACCCCTCGGCAAATATTGGTTTGTAGAGGAAACCGCGGGAGATTAGTAGTAGCGAAACAAAGCGCATACCGCAAGCTCGTAACCTAAATAAAAACATTCCTCTTTCGTTTCCAGATTTAGTTCGCTTTTCACCACGGAACCAAGATGTCCCACGATCACTCCATGCACGATCACTCCATGCACGACCACTCGATGCACGACCACTCGGCCCACATGGCCGCCATGGCCTCCTCAGAAGCTCCCAGTGCCGCCCCCATCGACCATTCCGGCCACAATCACGGGGATCACTCGGATCACGGCAGTTCTGGCGACTCCATGCACTCCATGATGAACCACGTGATGTCCATGGCCTTCCACGGCGGCTCCAAGGAGACGATTCTGTTCGAGCAGTGGAGCATCGATGGCGTGGGTGGCCTCCTCGCCTCCATGCTCGTCATTTTTGTAATGGCGGTGCTGTATGAGGGCCTCAAGTATTACAGGGAACATCTGTTTTGGAAATCATACAATGCTTTGCAGTACCGAGCGGTGACTCTGCCGGAGAAAAACATCGTCACGGATGAGAGCAGCAGAGTTGTGCAGTAAGTGGCTTGTCAGTGGCGGGTCTGGGCTCGTTTGGGAACATCTATTCACCTATCTAGAAAGGGTTCGTTAATCCCGGTCAGGACTTCCTTCCGTCAAGTCTCGTCAAACGCTGACGTGATTCTTCATTGAATTACTTCAAAACCCCCAAAATTTATTTTATTTTGATTTTTTTAAAATTACGCTTTTTCTAATATCACTTTAACCCAGTTTAAAACTGGCTTCGTTCTGTAAAGATTTTAATTTGAAGTTTCAGTAAAATTTTTCCTGAAAATTTTTAAAACTTCTCTAAATTCTAAAATTAAACCTGAAAAATATTGACCTATTGTGGTCCAGAAGGCCGTCAAAACATTTTATCCTATCGATTTTGAAAGCTCCTGAATAATCCCGAATATTTAAATTTTTTTAAAAATTTAGAGCAAAAATAACTTCCGCAAAAAAGATTGAAAATGACACAAAAACGTGACTTGCAAAAACCCCTTCAAGGCCCAGACACGCATGTTGACCAAAATTGCCCAAAAAAGCTTGATTGGCGTATCTCACATCAATGTTTTTAATTTTCAGCATGGTTGGAGAGGTCATACATAAGCAGCCGTAAGTACCCCATGTACATACTCTTACATACACCAGCCAAAAGCAGTCGGGCTACATGCTTAAGCGGCGCTGAATGCCGTGTGAAGCAATAAATGGCTCACGAAAGTATATCAAGCGCTTTTGATACACTAACCCTTTCGGAATGTCGGGCAAAAGTGAAAGTCTCCTCACTTTCTTTCCACAGACCCTCCATGTGCTCGCTGATGAACGTGTTCCAGAGCTTCCTGCACCTCATCCAGGTCACCGTCTCCTTCCTCCTCATGCTCATCTTCATGACCTACAACAGCTGGCTCTGTCTCGCCGTCGTGTCCGGAGCTGCATTTGGCTACTTCCTCTTTGGCTGGAAGAAGTCCGTCATTGTTGATGTCACGGAGCACTGTCATTGAATCGCGGAAGCCTGCGTCCAGGCTGTCCGGAAACTCGCCAGAGCATTGAAAAATTGTGATTACCAACGCAAACCATCAAGTGAGCTCAAGTCCTGGTCATTGAGCGGCGACAAAGTGAAAATCGTTTAGTTGTACATGCTTATATTTTATAGTTTTACAATTTTCGGGGAAATCCGAGGAACTTTTTTTATTTTATAAAGATTTAAAGACGGCTCAAAGGCACAGAGAATCACGCCCGGTTCTTGTATTTTTTAGCCAAAAAAAATTATCGAATATTTGAAAGAAACAACTGCATCTTTTCCAGTAGCCTTTGAAGGGCGTGACTTTAGCTTCTGAGAAATCGTTCATATCAAAATATCAAGAAAACTGACCAGTGTCGTCTTAAAGCTTCCCTACTTGTCAGGGTCAAAAGAAGTTACGGAGTCACTGAAAGCCTCTTGAAAGCTTCTGGGAGCATCTTAAACATTTTTTTGAAACCATTTTTGTTTAGTTTTTTTTTTTAGTTCAATCAAATTCGAGCTCGTTGGGGACCTGGGGATTTTTTCTTCTCATCTGAAAGGTTAATTTTTGTTACTTTTGGCACGAGCTTCCAAGAATCGTAGGATCTCTCTATCTCTGATAATTTTTTTCAAAAAACAAAATTAAATAAAAAAGAAATAGAAGGCTAACCCCCACCTTCAACTAAATATTTAGTTACCTTACAAGAGAAATTTGGAGATAATTTACTCAAGGCCCTCCAAAAGCTACTGAAAAAGATGCAGTCCTGATTCTGGAGTCTCGGGCTCCTGTTCTAAATTGTCTGGAATAAATGTTTACGAAGAAGCAAAAGACTAGAGTACGGTAGGCGCTCCCCATGCTGTTAAAGTTCAAAACTCAGTGTACAGCTTTATATACATACATAAAATACTTTATTGAAGAAAACAAAATGGCTTTTACTGGACCGTACTGGGCCCGGGGATCTCGAGGTTCTTCTTCCAGTTTTTCGCGGCGGCCAGAAGCTTGAGGTTGGGCCGCGCCATCTCGTCCTCGGGGAAGATGTAGTCGAAAACCTCTTCCCAGCCCTCTTCCGTTCCCGCCTCCGAGACGATCTTCTGCCGCTTCTTGACCCTCCGAGGCATCTTCTCGAGCACCTTCTCCAGACTCGTCTCGTCCCCGTGCTCCTTCTCAAAGTCCCGCCACGTCTCCAGCAGCAGCACCCGCACCTCCTTCTCGTTTGCCGCCTTCAGATGCTCGTTGGCTCTCTCGTACACCCGCCGACTCTGCGCCACGTTCACGTCCTCCTCGTTGTCGGCCGCCAACTCGAACTTGGCGAACGAGATCCAGACCTTGATGTGACTCGTCTTCTCTAGCAGTCGCTCATACAGCTGTCTGGCGAGCTCGAACTCGCCCTGTGCCACCTCGAAGTCGATGTACGCCTTCCACAGCAGCTCGGGCATGTCCAGACGTGGCTGTCCGATCGCCAGCTCGTACAAGGCCCGGGCTCTCTCGGTGTCGCCCAGGAGTGCCTCCAGCTCGGCGAACTTCATCCACGTGATGCAGTTCTCTGGGCCGAACTCGAGGAACTTGCCGTAAAGGGTGCGGCACCGGTCAAACTCACGCAGCTGGATCTCGATCTCGATGTAGCCCCGGAAGAGCTTGTCTCGGGGGCACATGCCTAGGGCCATTCCGAGGGTCTTTCTAGCAACCTGGAAGATTGAGAAAAACGTGTATAGAAGGTGGGGGCTCTGTGTCAGGTTTTAATGGACTATTGGACAGGAGAATATGACATTGATACTGTGCATAAGTACACACCTGAAGGTTCTTGCAGCGGATCTCAAACTGCGCATAAAGCAGCCAGATCTTGCTGAAGGTGAAGATTTTGTGTGGGATCAGCTCGAGACACGTCTTGTAGATCTGCCGAGCGCGCTCCAGGTCCTCGGTCTGCAGCTCCTCAAACAGAGCGTAATTGATCCAGATGTAGATGTAGCGGCGCCAGAAGTTCTTGTCCTTCGCTGGGGGCACGTTCGCAATGGCTCTCTCGTACGTCTCGCGGATCACCTCCTCGTTACCCTCACTCTCCACCAGCCGGAGGTAGTCGAACCAGGCGTCGTAGTTTGAGGGGTTCTCCTGCAGCTCCTGCTCGTACTGGAACTTGCGCTTGGACACGATTACGTCCTCGATCTCCGCTCGGTCGCCGTACTTCTTCTCGTGGATGGAATAGGCTCTGTGGGAGGAAATGGGTTAATTTTTTTAAGGCACATTCACACGATTAAAATTCGAGGTCAATACCGTACCTGTAGATCTCAGCCGTCTTCTCCTTTGAAAGGTTGTCCAGGGCGTACTTGTAGATGACCCTGGCCCGCTCGTGCTCCCTCTGGCCCTCCTCGAACCTCGCAAACGCCAGAATCAGCTTCTCGTTCAGCAGCTCCTCCCCGAAGAACTCCACGGCCCGCTCGTACACCTGCCTGGAGCCGCTGATATACCCCTGGCTCTCCTCGAACCTCGCGTACTTGATCCAGTTCTTGATGTCCGGGTGCACCATGACGAACCTCTCGTAGATCCCCCGTGCCCTATCCACCTCCTTGTACCGCAACTCGAAGTTTATGTACGTCTGCCAGGCCTGCTCGTCCGGCTGCCACTCCATCCAGCGCTCAAACACCTCCCTGGCTCCCGCCACGTTCTCCAGCATCTCCTCCATGTATGTGTACTTGTACCAGAACTGGTTTGTGCGGGGCATAATGGACACGGCTCGGTCCCACAGGTTCCTGGCGTGGTTCACCTGCCGGTTCTTCATCTCCATCTCCGCGTACTTCAGCCAGATCGTGATGTTGCGGTGGTCGTTGTCGAGGGCTCGCTCCCAGATCGACCTGGCGCGCTGCATCTCCTTCTGGGACTCCTCCCACTGCGCGTACTTGATCCAGTTGCTCACCACCATGCGGTTCTTCCGGAGGTTGTCCTCGAAGGCCTTTCGCTTGCGCTGCTGGTAGTCCGCCAGCTCGGCCTCATCCGAGATTTTCTGCTTCGGGGGCGGCGGCAGGATCTCCAGGTCTCGCTCCTTGGCCTCCCGCAGGAGCTGCTCCGCCGTGATCTGGACCTCGGCCGGAGCTTTGTTTTTTACCTTGAAAAAAAAAATTGTGAGGAAAAATCCGCTGCCAGAAAAAACTCGCCCACCTTCGCCACTTTGGGCATTTTCTGTGGCTTCTCCATGTCTGTCAGCTAATATTCAGTCCTGGGATGTTAAAAGTAAGGCTAAAAGTCTTGTTTCGGAGTGATTTCCTGAGTTTTCCGTCTAAAAAGCGCGACGACGAAATTCGTTGTTTTGTAAACAAACTCTCTGTGGACAGAAAACATAACCTCAAAGTGCTGCAGAGAAGTTCGCGAATGGCCGCAAGAAAAATCCAAAACAATGGCCTATCTGATTCGAACTAAGTCCAGCTTTCTCCGGTTTCTTCGGCCCAACGTCCTTCGAAGGTCCTTGACGTCGCATCCTCGCGAGAACCCCGAGGAATACACAAACGAGCCCGAATACCCGCCCCTCATTGACACTTCTTACGAGGCCAGGAAACTGCGGAAGAAGCAGGCCGAGCATGAGGAGTTCAAGCAGGTGGGGACTGTGGAGGAGAAGCTCTTCAAGGTCAACCTGCCGAGGTACTACGGGTTCAAGAGCCTGATGCTGAACGAGGAGTGGATCCCCTACAACGCCCTGGGGTTCGTCCAGTACAGCACCCGGACCGACTTCAAGGAGGAAGAGAAGCTGCCAGCCTTCTACGCGCCTCTCGAGGAGCCGTCGAAGAAAATCGCCGAGTCCCTGAAGTCGGAGGTCGAGGACATCATCGGGTTCGAGTACTCGGAGCAGGCCAGGCAGAGGAGCTTCGAGGAGCCCGACGACCAGGAGCGCTTCCTGGCCTCGAACGTCGTCCAGCAGCTGAACCGACTGATCCTGGCGCGTCTGAGCCCCGACTTTTCGCACCTGAACGACGCCGAGGTCGACACCGACCCCCGACACGAGGCCTTCTGGTACGTGGGAGGCATAGACCCCCCGAAATCCATCGTCCGGATGAACGAGGGGAAGGAGTGGCGCAAGAAGTACGCAAAGGACCCCGTTGACAGGTACCTCCAGTACGTGGGGACGCCCTACCTGACTGTCAGACACCAGGAGCCCCTGAAGCCCTTGACAGAGGTGGCCGTGGACGAGCAAGACGCCGCCCTAGAGGAGGTACAGATCCCGGATTTCAAGCTGGACCCACGGACGCTGGGGTACAAGCACGAGTACCGCCACGGGACCACGATTCCCGGGTTCTGGGCGGGCAGCTCGCAGGAGTTTGGACTTCTGTCGTACCAGAGCCGGGAGCACTTTGGTCTGAGACCCTCGGAGTACGGACCCGAGGACTTCCAGGAGGCCCTGCACGCCCAGGGCATCCAGTCATCGTTCGCCTGGCTCTTCGGACAGGCCTGCTACCAGGGATTCTCGACCTTCACGGAGCTCACCTACCCGCTGGCAACTCAGACGGTGGTCACGAATGGCAGGGACTTCTCTTTCTACGCGTACCAGATGAACACGGTGCTGCTGCATTCGGAGTTTGCCCGCACCAACCCGAGGTACAACCAGTGCTGGGGCACCAAGGAGGCTCAGCTCTTCCAGGTAGGGATATCATAGAGAATATAGACTAGAGGGGGGAATTTAAAGGTGCCCCCTCTCAAAAAATGTCCTCCTACGTTCTTGGAAAAAATTATAAACACTGATGAAACTCTAACTTTAGAAGAAGGCCCCCCCCCCAATTTTTCAAAAATTGTCTACAACTTGCCCCCTCTCAAAAAATGTCCTCCTACGTCCTTGGAAAAATGATTAATTTTGCTTCCAGGAAGTCGACGAGTCCGGCAAGGTCGTGGGCTTCAACGACGAGGTGCTCAAGAACCTGGTGAGTTTCTACCTGAACGCCCCCGAAGCCCGCCAGCACGAGATGAAGCCCTACTTGGACGCCTCCTGCCCGCGCCTCAGCGACATCGAGGACCAGGCGAGACGTGTCTTCATGGAGACCAAGTACAAGCACATCTTTGCCAACCGACCGAGGTACCGGCGTATCCCCGAGACCTACCTGTGGGAGAAGATCTACAAGATCGACTTCAACACGCGCTACTTCGACAAGAAAACGCGGCCCCACGACACCGGTGTGAACCCGTTCAAGCGCCGCCTCGATGACCACACGGCGACCTACATCCCACGAGCTCTGAGACCCGGCGGCTACGGGAACCGAAGGAAGAAGTGCAAGGACAAGTGGGAGAAGACGTACTACCCGCTGGGAGCCAAGGGCAAGACCCCGAACGTGCCCAACTACCCCTTCGTGCCCTACTCCAACTAGGGGGTTGCTTAGTCGCTGTTTAGCTTAGTTTTAGTGATAATAAAATTTTCAAACGCGAATTTTAGTATCGAAGGTTTTTGGAAGAGACTTCAAAAGTCAGAGAATAACTTATTCCCGGTTCCCTAAAGACCATTAAAGACTGAGTGAGCCCCAAGAATCACTCTCACTCAGGCCCAAAATCTCTAGAAACGTGTTTCTCGAGGTAAATCTAGTCGTTCTAAGCCTTCGGGGACCATTTTCGTGACATCAAGTTTTAGGCCGAAAATCCCGAAATTGAGTTTTCGTTAACGAGCGGAGGTTTGGTCATTTTATGAATTTCACGTGAAATTTTTTTTTTTTCTCCAAAACCCACTTTTTCGACCAAAATCTTCGTGAACGGGTTTCTAGGGGTAAACTAAGCCATTATAAGGTTTCAAGGACCGATTTTGAGACAAAAAATTTTTGGCCAAAAATCCCGAAATTCGATTTTCGTTAACGATCGGAGGTTTGGCCAATTTTAAAATTTTAGGTGAAAAATTTTTTTCTCCAAAACCCACTTTTTCGACCAAAATTTTCGTGGACGGGTTTCTAGGGGTAAACTAAGCCATTATAAGGTTTCAAGGACCGATTTTGAGACAAAAAATTTTTGGCCGAAAATCCCGAAATTCGATTTCCGTTAACGAGGTTTGGCCATTTTATGAATATAGGTAAAAATTTTGTTTTCTCCAAAATCTACTTTTTTGATCAAAATGCTTTATTAACGTGATTCTTGGGCTAAACTTAGTCGATTGAAGCCTTGAGGGACCATTGTCGTGACATTGAGATTTTTGCCAAAAATCCCGAAATCGAGTTTTCGTTGACGAGAGAAGGTTTGGCCAATTTTAAAATTTTAGGTAAAAAAATTTTTTCTCTTAAATCCACTTTTTCGACCAAAACGCTTCGTTAATGTGATTCTGGGATCATTTTCAGGTTTCAAAAGTGAGCCCCCTTCTGCTATCAAAAGTTGCCCCCCTCGGTTATCATAAGTGAGCCCCTCGGTCGTAACTGAATGTCTTCTTAGGAACTTACGGTACTTGGTAACAAAGTGGGTCTAATAAATAAAAATAAATAGGGGGTTTTGAAAGCCGTCTTATCAAAGAATTTTCGAAAGATAAGCTTTCACCGTACAAATAGTTCAGCTATCTCCAAGGGGAGTCATAGTGTCCTAAAATGTTGCTGCAAACAGTCGTATTTCTCCACGTTGCCCTCCTTGTCTCGACTAAGGGAATTCGGGCTCCTTCAGCTCTCACCATAAACTGCTTCCACCAGAGCTACTATACCTGCCTTTTATTCAAAATCACCATTCCCGCCGAAGCTTCCACCTACGAGATTTTCTCACCCGAGCCTGAAAGAGTAACCCATGTCAGAATCGACCATTCCAACACCTTCCGAGTGGTCACCAACGACTTCTGCAAAACCTTCCCAATACTTAACCAGTTCAATGGCGATGATGCGGGTATCGAAGTACTCACCGAGGGAGCCTTTAGTAACTGCCTCCTGCTCAGCTACATCATCATCACCGGCAACAATATCAAGGTCTTGCCGCCCAGTCTCTTCCGAAACTCGCCAATTCTCGTAGACGTGGTTTTTGCCGGAAACAAAATCGAGAGAGTGGCCTCGGATTTGCTCGAGACCAACACCAAAGTGACCGGACTCGTCTTGGTGGACAACGAAATCGGCTCCTTCCCTGCCCAAGCTATCTCGTCCTGCCAACAGCTGAGATATCTTGAACTTACTCAGAACAACATCGTGGACCTTGAGGTGGATTCCATCATCGAAAAGAACAAATACATGTCTGGGATATTTTTTTCGGACAACCTCATCCCCTGTGAAAAAGTCCCGAAGCTACTAGAGACCTTGCATGGCGCCAAGATAGACACGGATAATGCACCTCCGAGTCCACTGAAGGCGAGGAACGTAACGATGGGGGAGGTTGGGAACATTGTTTGTCGAAAAACTGAACCTTCAATGAAATAAAACACTTTGCCTTCAGCTCCTACTCAAAAGTTCTTTGCCTCAGGAGATAAACTTCCCGGCTTCTGTTTGCCAGATCTCTCAGCTGTCGCTGGCGTCTAATTAAACTTGCCTTGATAGTCACGGCGTTATCAATTTACGGCCCTCCATTGATAACGAGCTGATTAAGCCTGAATCAAGCAGTCTAGATTGTCACTTAGCGCCGTGAAGATGTCACGTCGTCCTCCCGTCGACAACCAGAAAGCCGCCGAGCTCCTCAAGACCCTCTACGACATCGAGGCTACGCGCGTCAAGGAACTCGTGGCCTACGATGACCGCAACTTCTGGATCAAGTCCAGTTCTGGCGACTTTGTTCTGAAGGTCACGAACACGGAGGAGTCCCAGAACCTGGCCTACATGGCGGCTCAGACCTCCGTCATGCTGCACCTCAGCCAGGAGGGATTCAGCTGCTCCACACCCCGCAAGACCCTCGACGGCAACTACTACACGCTGCTCCAACTGGGCGAAAACAAACACGTCGTGCGTCTCCTGACCTTCGTGCCGGGTCAAGAGCTCAACGATTGTCCACCGAGCAACACGTTCTACCTCGGAGCCGGCGAGTTTCTGGGCCGCATCTCCACGAGCCTCGCCAAGATCGAGGTCGAGTACTACAGGTAATCGATTAATTCTCCTTATCTGTCTGATTGAACCTATTAATAGGGGTTTTGAAGCCGGTTTTTAATCTCTCCGGCTTTTAGGGAGAGTTCAGAGCCTCTAAGTGTTGGCTTAAGAAGTCAGGTCTCGATTGAAAATAAACTTAAAAAATATTGTGAGCCCTAGGATTCATTATTTCTTATAGGAACTAGGGTTAAGAGAAGTTGAAGGATGAAAGAGCCTTCACTAGGGGCTTAGAGTTTCTAATCCGATCAAAATTTTAAGCTGAAGGCAATTTAAGAGGCGTTGTAATGATAAAAGTGCGTTGATTAGCCCTACACAATAGTAAGTGACCCTACATGAATTTTAGAAGCCATTAAAAATATTTTAGATAGCCTTATTATTGATTTAGGACTTCTTACAAATTTAGGAAGCGCTCAAACTTTTTTGAGACCTGGATTGAATTAAAAATTCATTATTTTTGAAGCTCTCAAATTAATTTAAAATACAGAAAAGGTTAAAAAAGAATTTTGGCTAGCCCTATAATGATTATTTTGCAGGACTCACAGACACGTGTGGATGCTGGAGGAAGCCGGGAGAGCCCGAGAGTACACCTACGTCGTGAAGGACCCCCAGAGACGGCAGCTGGTGGAGGGCATCCTGGACAGATTCCAGCGGGAGGTCGTGGAACGGAAGGAGATCTTCGAGAGCTGTCTCACCTACGGTGACTACAACGAGCACAACGTGATCGCCGAGCAGTTTGGGGACGAGTGGCGAGTCACGGGCCTCATCGACTTCGGGGACCTCTGCTACTCTCTCCTCCTCTTCGAGCTGGCCGTCGGCATGACCTACATCCTCATGCACTCCCGGACCCTCGAGAGCGGTGGCTTCTTCCTCCGAGGCTTCGAGAGCACCCGAAACCTGCGACCAGAGGAGAAAAAGTACCTTAAGCTGAGCATCCAGGCGCGTCTCTGCCAGAGCCTCGTGATGGGACTCTACTACAACTCGCTGGAGCCCAGCAACACCTACGTGCTGTCGTCCCAGGTCCCGGGCTGGCACGCCCTAGAGATGATCTCGGGGGCGTCGGACGAAGAGGTGGAGCGAATCTGGGAAGTGAAAGCCTGAGGTCGTACGAGGGAACTTTATTGAGTGTTGAACATCATTTTCAAAAACTTCTCTAACAGTATCGAGATCAATATGCAAGTTTAACAGGAGAGTATGTATGTAGAACATGGCGCACACTAAGCGTTAAGTGACTTGTTATGTTGAATAAATTTCGCTAATTACGTCGACAGTCGCACCACAGCACACATTATAGCACACTCAAGAGGTTATTTTGTATGTCGAGAGCGTTTTGCCGAGGAGCTTGGCTCAAGTTTGCCTGGAAAATGTGACCTTGCCTTTTGTCATCTGGAAAACAAATTCTGACCCAACAAACGATCTTGAAGGATTTGGATCTGATCTGTGGAAGACGAGGGCGAAACAAGGCTTCTTTATGATTCTGGTTTTATCTTCAAGGACTTCTTCAAAAGATTGGCTGTAAATAATTTCCATCTTAGTTCTTTATATTCTAAAAACCCTCACCCCTTTTGTTAAATCGAGCCTCTTTGGTTCTTCAGACGCTAAAAATTGATTGTCGAAGTTTTTGATATTAATATTCCCAAAAACTGTAATTCTAAAATTTTTTGAAATGTCTACTTGGAAGATAACCTTGATCTACCTTCTTCTGGGCCCTTCCTCAAGACCTGAATGGCCCAGAAGAACCCACAAACCTTGTTGGAAGAGCCAAAGACCCCAAGGCAAGACGCTCTTCGGAAATCTCACAGCACGAGTCACGTTAAAGTCCGACCGAGATATGGAGTTGGCGTTCTGGAGTTTGTAAAATTGTCTAAGGAGCTGGAAGATGATATTCTTGATTGGAGAGGGGCTACGCTGGTCCTTTGATTATCCTCTTTTGTCGGTATTAAAACGTAAAAACCTACCAAAGCTACAACCTCGGGGATTACACCGTCACCTGGACGTTCTGCACCACGTTGGACTTATCGACGCGAGATGGGAGGATGTAGAACGCCGGCTGGACTGGCTTGCCACAGGGGCACTTTGTCGACATGACCCAGTTGAAGCTGCCGAGCTTGTGGGCGCACTTGGGGCACGAGAGGCGTCCCTGGGTGTTGCTCAGAATGCCGCAGCTGACCACCATCCACGCGATGGGCTCGAAAAAGTACGCCTCCGAGCACTGACTGTGCACCCTGGTGTCTCCACCTGATTTGTCGCTATGATCACTGTTGAGGGAGTTGGCCTGCAGCAGTCTCTCCACCTCCTCGACGCTCTCGAGACTCCTGGGTCCCTCCTCAACCGCTGGAATGTATGTCTTGTGGGTCAGGAGGTCGCTCTTGGCTGCCAGGACCCGCCGGCACTTTTTGCACCGGAACACGAGCGGCTCGGGGTTCTCCTGCGTCAGGTCCGGGTCCGGCTTGACAAAGTCCATGAAGCTGTTCTCGAGAATCTTGGCCTTTTTGATCTTGTCCGCGGCCAGTCGGAGCCGGTACATCTTGTACTGCTCATCCTGCCTGTTGGTCTTGAAGCCCATGCGGTGGAAGAGACGCAGTTGCTGCACGAAACCTGGGTTGGGCTGGGTCAGGACCCTCTTTGCCCTGACCCTCTCGAAAGCCCTGTCGTACTTGAGTCTGTATTTCTTCATGATATAAGCAATCACAATCGTTGCGCTTCTTGAAACCCCGTAGTAGCAGTGCACGAGGACCGTGCCGTTGTGCTGAATGGCCTCTTCGATGAACGACAGACACTCCTCGAGGCGCTGGAGGAGGTCTTCTTTTGGAACGTCGGCAGCTCTGAAAAAAAATGCCAATCAAAATTTTGACTCCCTCCACCTTCATTCCTGTGGTTTGTAGGAGTTTCAGAGAGCAAACAGACAGACAGACGGACACATCAAAACTCACCGAATGTACTTTGTCTTGAAAGTCGGGTTGTCCGTGACACTACTGAGAAGAGGAACAGAGTCGATGGTGAGGATGTGGGTGATTCCCAGGCTGTTGAGGGTCTTCATGGAGCTGGCAGCTGTGGCGTTTCCCAAATAGAGATTATCCTCGATCTGGCTGATGGAGATCGGGTTCTCGACCTCTACTGGCTCCATGCTAAGCTTCTAGGGTTGGCTCATCCTCGTTTCAAGAGACTAGAGTGGCAACCGAGCTCGATTTCAGTGAAGAAAAGATTTCTTCGGCCTTCTTGTTTATGAAAATTTTATCAGCTGATGGGAATGCGCCAGAGCGCGAAGGCGGCATTTACGCGCTCGTGACAAAGCTCTGTCGCAAATCGGACAGCTGAAGGAGCGCTCTCGTTCAGAAAGTTTGTTTTGGTCGGAAAATTGAGATTTTCCTGCTGCATTTGCCTCTATTGACCCTCGAATAAGCACTCTAAAGGGCTGGAAAATGGTGCTCCCGACTGTAGTTCGCTGCATGAGCAAGAGAGTTCCCAGCATCAAGTTCCGGGCGGGGGTAAGTGGAGTTTCGAAGACTTTCTCGACCTTCTTCGCGACATCGTGACTTCTTTTCTCGCTTTAAACGGGCAGGGCAGCCCTCAATGCCCCCAAAAAAGCCTTCACGAGGAAAATTCGCCCGAAAACTCAAAAGACCTCCGAATAAAACGAGTCCCTGATTCCTTTTCAGCAGCCCGCAGTCACGAGCCATCAGCCTGCAGCCAGCCAACCCCAAGTAAGCTCCCCCAGCTCCGTAAGTCGTGCTTGTCTAACCCCTTCTGGCCTTCAGAGTTTGAGAATTTTTCTGCTTTTTTGCTAACAATTTTCCCCGTCGGAAAAACAGGCAGAAAAAAGTTACGTAACATCTGAATCTTGCAGGGCTCCCGAGCGGCCTCGAGTGGTCAGGTCATAGAGGACTGGCAGCTGCCCCCTCGCTACCGGAGGAAGCCTCTTGACGAGAAGGAGATCGAGGCTGTCAACTCGGGCGTGTCTCTCTTCTGAGCTCTCGTACTTGAAGTCATGTGGTGTCAACTCGTGGATAGCCGAAGAGGGAGGATTTAAGTTATTCTAAATTCTGTGCATTAAAGCTGTTGATTTTGAAACATACGAGAAGTTTTTTCTGGGGGGATTTGAGACTTTCCAGAGCATTTTTGAGACTCAGAGAAAATTTTTCAAAGGCCTTTAGGCAGCCCCTTAAATTTTAAGACACCACTTTACTTAATGAAAAACGTTTTTTGAGTTTTCGTTTCAAAAATTTTGAAATTGGAGGAGACAAAAATTTTTTTTAGACTCAAACTTTTTTTTAAAAACTCAATTTTAGGATTTTTTGGCGAAAAAGTTTTTCTTGCAAAATTGGAGTTAGAAAAAAATTCATCCTCAAAGAATTTTTCGTCAAGAAAATGTCCTTCCTGAAGCCCCCTGAGAAGTCTCGAAGGAGCCAAATGCCAACTTAAAACTCTGATAACCAAGCTTAAATCACTGCTGACCGCCCAAATTGGTCAACAGTGCACTAAAACCACACATACAGCCCCGACTTCATAACTCACATGAATCTCGAGCAATTATGATCCAGCTAAATGGCCGTAACAGGTTCATAAAGATGTAACTTCTCATATCACATAAACGGTCTCTGTCTGAAAATAACATTTCATTAAAACAATAATCATAATTTAAAATTACACACGAAGACGGGCGATTATTCTCGAATTTGTGTTTTACAATGTTCGAAGTGCTGGCAGCGGTAAATGGGAACAAATCTAGGCCCGGCGCGGTGCGGCGCTCGGCGCACCAATTACGTAGGGTAACCAACTAAAAAGTATAAAGTTGTAATTAATTGTTTTATTACTTCTTGAACAGCTTAATTGCGATGCGATATACTGGAGCTAATCTCGAACTGTACAAATTGGACAGAGAGGAAGCAGAGCGCGACTCGGAGGCGAAGAAAGGTGCTAAGCCCCCCTTTATCCAGGGCACACACATAATTTAAATTTAATTTAAATAATAAATCTCACAAAGGACTGAACCGGAGCCATTTCATCATCACCGCTAACGAGCATCATTATCAATTAAAACAATGCGCGATAATGTCATTCCGAATATGAGCGTGCTTTATTGGTAGTCCGACCCGAAGTCGGTGCTTCACTTGCAGTTGTTCTCTCCGTGTCTCGTGTCTCTGTGGCGGAGATAGCAGTGGCCGGGAGATAACAATAGGACATGCTAAATGGCCACAGCACACATCGCAAAGCCACGGTAGCACCTAATTTATTTGAAATAAAATAATAAGTTATGGCACCGATTATGGGGTATAACATCGCCGGGTACCGGGGAGCTCGAGCTCGGAAGCAAAGCAAACACCATATCGATTCTCGTCTCTATAACCTATTTCATGCACAAAATATCCTCTTGTGGCGAGTGCAGTAGCCAGACACCACGGCAATGAGAAGGTCCGGCGTGCCAAACGAGCAAGGGAGGGAGAGAGCCAAGCTGGTTGTCAGAAAATGCAGAAACATTGTTATTAAATAGCAATTAAATTTATTTAATAATTTACCGATCAACATAAAATCGCATGGTGTATGTTTTGGTAATCAACCTCATCATTTTGCCGTTGCTTGGTAATATTTTTGCACTCAGGACGAGCTGCTGGGGGTAGCTTGCACGTCCAAGAGTTGGCCGAGCTTCATGTGATGCCGCCACATGGTTGTCGTGCGCCCTGGGGGCCGGAAGTTGCGGCCCGTGTGACACTTCTTGCCCGGTTGCTGACCCCTATGAGGCAGATGACCTTTATTCTGGCTTTTATTGGTTTCATAATGGACTTGACGTGTTTTTGGGCATAACCTGGTTGTTTTAGAATTTTTTATGAATTTCTAAATACCAGAAAAAGGCATCTCGAATGAGTTTTTTAAGAGGTTCGGAGCTTTCAGAAAAAAAAGCAATATTTTAAGGCATTTTTTTGAGAATTTGGAAAATCGGTGGCCTTTCAGAGGGCCGTTAAAATTTTTGAAGCATTATTTAAAATTTTAAGATTTTAAATCAGCCTACTTGTTAAAGATTTTTAAAACTTAAGGACAATTTTAAAGATTTTAAGTTCATAATATCAGGCCTAAAAACATTTCCAAAGATTTCGGAAACCTTTTTTGGAACCTAGACATTCAAAAAGTATTTTCTTGAAATGATTTTAATATTTTAGGGAAGTCAAGGGAAGTTTTTCAAGTCATTTATTGACTGAAAAATTAAAAGAAAAAATTCTGGCTTGGTTAGTTTTGAAATCTGAGCCTGAGCTAGAAGCTTAAGAGTCAAAGCTTTCCAGTTTCAAGTGAATTGAGAAGGTTCAAAAGATTTAAAAGGATCTGGAATTTTTGGGAGGACTTAAAAAATAGTCTGAAGAAAAGAAAAATTTTCTTGGTAAACCTTGAGAAGTCACAAAAATCGAGTTTCTAAAAAAAAGCCCTTTGAAGTCAAGAAACTCGCGATCAGAGGGTACCCCTACGTGGCTGCAACATCACACATTTTCCAGACGAGACAATAAATGAGGTAGCGACGTGCTTTTGCATGGCATCGAGAGCCAATGCGATTGTGTGCATCACAATAAAGCACACAATCGACGAGGGGGGAGGCGAAGGGTCGGGCGGGGGCGCAAATTGTGTGTCAGCGGGCATCGGCAGGACAGAGTTTTTATTAGCGCCTCATCTCGACCCCGCACGTACCTGAGCAAACGTATCAGAACGCCGACACTGACCAATAAAGGGCGCCCTCCCCCGAACTCCCGGGCCCCGATCCCCGATCCCCGGTCCCCGGCCCCAAAATTAAAGGCTAGAGAAGGAGCACATCGAGCTGAGTGTTTTAAAAGTTGAATGAGCATTGTATTTTGCGGTGGCCGGTGGCATCGGAGATGGAAGAAGTGGGCTGCATTTTGCGGAAAATTATTTTGGAAAGTTGCCGAGAATATATCAAGTACAGGTAATGTAATGGATTGCGGAACAATGCGAGCAATGTGCATCTGATGGCGATATATGTGTGCTAAATAATTGCTATATAGCCCACGCCGCACCTCAAGGGGGCGGAAGGGTGTCGTGTCCCAAAAATGATACATTTTCCGTCGCCTTTGATGCGGTTTTTCTCTCCTCCTCTCCTTCGTGTCGCAGAATTTGGCAAACAAAGAAGTCGCTTGACGGATGGGCAGGAAGGGAAGTTTACGGGCTCTCGGTGCCGCAATCGAGCAAATCGTAAAACACGGGCCGTAAAGGGCGAGTGGCTCAGACACCCAGATGGCCTATGGCCGGATCGATTTCATGTTTCTTGCTCCCGCATTGATGACTGTTCAATTTTATTTCTATTAAGATTGATTTCATGGCCCGAACATGCTCAGAAGAGTCGTCCTCGGTTGACATGTGTTTCGGTGTACGGACAGTGTCGAGGCTTCTGGCGGCAGGAGCAAGTCTCTCGCAAACAATGAGAGTGTGTGTCGGCATGCCTAATAGAAAATTGAATGTTTTATGATTATGGGGCATGAAGTTAAATAACCGCTTAAAAGGAATGTAGCCAGGATCTCCTGGGGCCTTTTTCGTTTGTGGTGAAAAAATTACCTAATTTATGTTAGAAAGTAGTGGTTGTAAAGTTTTGATAGCAGGAATTTTTTCCCCGTTTTTCGTTCGATTCCTGAGGAAAAATTGGACAAAGAGACCTCATCGACCAGTCAATTTGTAGCTCTATCTTTTTTCTAAACAAGTACTCTGAATTTTTGGCTTAAGTTTTTCCTGAGCTGGGAAATGAGTTTTCCAGTGAAAGCCGTGAAAAATTTCAAATGAAGGGTATCTAAAATTTGTTTCAGTCCATTATTTCATTTAAAACCAACTTGAGCTTTCTTCAAAGACTAAAAAACCAAAAAAGACTCCAAAAATTATAAGGAAAAATTTAAGAAAGAAAAGCTAAACTACTAACATAGAAACTGAGTTGTCTCCTTTATTCTTGTAGGCCTTACCTTAATAGTTTCTCAAAAAAGTTTGAATAATTTTTCAACTTCAAGAATCTTTTTTATCTTTATTTTTTAAAACTTTTACATCTACGCTTTCCCAAGTTTAGGATGTTGGCTGCTCCTCAGGTCGCTGCAGGTCAGGTCGTAAAAAGATCGGCTGTCTCCTCTGCAGTCGAATATGGCGTTACAAACGGACGAAAGTCCCACCGACCAGCTTATAAACGGTCTGTGAAGTCCCTCATCCGGTCGCAAATACCAATAAAATTTACGTGTCCTCGAGCCCGGCACCGACATCGGCTCCATCGGAACTCGGAGCATCGGAAGGCGTGATTGCTGCGAATTTTGTCCCACAATTTCCAAAGTTGATTGTCGGAGAGGAAGCAAAACATTATTATTAAATAGATTTCGTTAGACGTCCCACTCTCCCGCTCGTTCGTCAGCCAAAATTACCCTCTTGTGAACCTGAAATTTCAAAACATATCCGTTCTCTAAATAAATTATGTCGTTTTCCCGACACAGCTCCTTCAAAGGATAGTAAATTTAATAACATTGAATCATAAATGAATTATCTAGCAAGTCATTCTAATGCTGCTTATTTGCTCCGGGTCAACTGCAGCTACATCTACGACGGTCATGTTTTATGTATCCTTGCTGTGCCGTAATTCGTGCCACTTCCTCGCTCCCAGCATGCCAAAGCAGGCCTCTCCTCGTCCTCGTCCTCGTCCTCGTCCGAGTCCGAGTCTCCGTTCAGGTTAAAGCCGAAGTGATGCGGTCTCTGCTACAATTATTACCTCCTCGTGTTAAAGTTGAGGACCGGATGATTGTGGGCCGAGTGCGCCTCTGTCGGGCCGAGTGGCCGACATCGACAGGGGAATTCCAAGGGACATCATATTCATTGCCCCTGCTTAATATGCGGCAATGTTGTGTTGCCATTTATTGTTGATTTGTGTTTAGTGATAATAATAAACTACTACTCATGTTACAAATTATACTGCTCATGGAACGCCAGCTTAGCAAACATAAAATTTAATTTGATATTATGCAAAGAGACGGCAATGGAAGCTCAGATTGTGGCCCCTTATTGACTACCACTGTATGTGCGATAATTGTCGTGATTATTAAGGCAATTTCGGCTGGATGAAGACGAAGATGCCGAGCCCAACGACGTCCCTGGAGGGCCTCGGTCGCTCTCTCTCAACAAAAATGGCGATGCTGACATTAATTATACAAATATGTTCGGTGCTATAAACGTCGCGGTGGATCCCAAAAGCGCCATTATCCTAAAATTAGCACTAACTGGTGTTGGCGCTTGTAATATCCTGACCAACCTCATGATGTGTTAACTAAATTTAGCGTTGCCAGTTTGCCGCCCTGCTGCATCGCAGTGTGTTACTGGGCTCTCGGTCTCGCAATGCGCAGTGACAAGCCGTACTGCAGATTGAAATTTCGGTCGACATACATAGGCAGTGGCGTAGGTCCAAATTGGCTTATTTTGGGGGTTTATCGGGAGGAATTTAAATTGAAAAAAATCTAGATCACTTTTAAGAGGCTTTGGATGAAGAAGCTCTATATATATTTTTCAGGGGGGTTCATTTTCAAGAATTTTTGAACATTTTTGAGTTTTGAGAATTTTATAGGCTCCATTCTAACGTCTGTGACTAAAAGAGCTGGGTTGAAAAATTTTAAAGTATATTTTAAAAACTCTTTAAAATTTAAAATTGCACATTTTGAAAGTTTCCGCTCGTTTTCCAAATTTTCAAGATTAGTTAAAAATTCTACAATCGTCCCCACCTAGAAAAAAAACCCACCTCCGCCTCTGACCACCGAGTGTAATGATGATTTATCCGCTCGCAGCGTGGGCCTGAAAAATGGGCCCCATAAATGTTTTGTCTCCGTCAACGAGGACCCAATTAAGTGGGCTCAATCGGAGAGGAGGTGAGAGGGCGCCCCCGGCGGCTCGTGAAAAATGGAAAATTGTTCTCCCTGGCTCCGTGATAAATGGTGTTTCCAGAAGGCAAGTCGCAAAACTTGGGTGATTACTCATTCCTGCCGGTCTATGGGGCACCGAGGAATCACATTATTCCGTGAAATGCACTTTTTCTCCCCCGTCTTTGTGTGTGTGTGCTTGCAAAAGTTTTCGGGATCCCAGAGAAGCCAAAGAGAGTGGGTGAAAAATTAGCCTCACTGCACTACAATTCCACATATTTGCATTCCAAATATGCATTATGCGAAACGTCGTTTGAGTCTGACGTAGGTTATGACGATGCAGCGCCTGACACAGTCCGCAGCAGGCAGGCACGGGCAGACGAGCTGAGCTGCAAAAAGCCACGCCACGCCGCCCCACCATCAAATAATGGACAAAGTTTCGGCTTTGGCTGGCTTTTTTGGCTCCCGCTCCCCGCTCTCGGAATCATAAAATTAGTTCTTCTGCATGCGGACAAGAAGTGTGCGGAATAAAGTGGGGGCATTAGGGCTGGTCGGGACTATAAAAAGTGATATTTCGCAAGAAATATGGCCCTTTTTGCCGTACTTTGCTGATTTAACACACACACACACGTCGAGGGGCGGGAGGGGGAAGTACGTAGTGTGTGCTGGCAGGAGCATCTTGCAGTGGGGACTTTCGGGATACGTGGAGCGGAAAGTTTCTTTGATATGCCGAAAAACTCAACTCCAACAATTCCAATTCCCAATGTGCCCCAATGCAGCTACTTTCCAGACAATGTGGAGATGCTGTTTGCAGTACTCGAGCCGCTTACTTGGCTCTACTTCCTCCACTTACTTTGCCAAATTACTCCCTGTAATGTGTTTGTCGAGAAAATTACAAACTCTCGATGATATTTGCCCAAGTTTCCCAAAATCGCCTTCTTAGCAATTTATCACATCCACATTACTCTCGCATTTGCTGCTTCAGCTGCAAGGGGAGACCTGGAACGATACGAGAAATTTTATATTAAAAGCACAGGGGTGAATCCTAGAGTTTCTTCGAGTATTTTGGGGTTGCAGAAAGAAATTTGAGGGTATTTTAATAAAGTGAAGCTTGAGTTCAAGACGCCTTGTGGTTCCTTTTGGTCCTTGGGGCCCCTCAAAAATTTGAAACAGCCACCAAAATTTGCCATTGTGACTAAAATTCAATTTAAAGGTCATTTAGAATTGAATGAGGGACCACAAGAGCTCAGAAGGTGCCCCTGAAGACAGTTTAAATCTGAATTATGTATCCTAGAGCCTAAAAAAGAGTCTCTAGAGTCGAAAGAGGCCCCTTAAGAGCTAAATCAGGAGCTCCCAAAGCTCAATTTCAACACTCTAAGCAAACCTCAGTCCACCCCAGACCCCTCTAACTCACGCCACTGGTGAAAAAGTAACAAAAAAGGGTCCATGTACACTCTAGGGCCCGCCTCTATGAGCAAAAGGCCCATAAACCCCGGACTTTCCCACGCCACTTTCCCGATTGCTGAAAACAACGGGCCGTACAAGTTGCCGGCAATTTGTTGTGAAATTGAACAAATACGAAACATCAAAAGTAACTTAATCAAGGCAGCAGGCACACATCGAGATAAAGTTGGGCCGGAATGAAAAAGTTTGCGGCGGCGGCGCGGCGGAAACTATTACTGGCCGTGCTGAACGGTAAAGTTCGAGTAGGTGTATATCTTCACGTGTTGTAAATGAAGAGTGTTACATTATTTTAATTGTTTTACAGTTTAAATTCAATTAACACGCTCCGTTCCTTTCCCAATCTATCTGCTATTTCTTTTCCAACGCTCGAGTTTCCAACCCGTTGGCCACCACAGCACAGCGCTCCCGCGAGTGCACATAATTTGGAGTTAACTCTAGCGAGATGCGAGCATAATGAGTACAAGACGACCGTCGTTGAATTGTAAATGAGCACTAAAAGCATTTTAATCAAAAAGTTTATCATCAACAACAAGTTAGTCCTCTCGGACGGACAAACTTTTTGTTTACTTTTGTGTACTCTCCGATGTCAGAGTTTGATAAACAATTATGCAGGAAGCATAAACGGGAAAGAATCAATCAAACTTTTACGTAGTCAGAGCAGGGGTGGGTCTAGGGTTTGGAACGAGGTTTACCCTTTTTCGAAGCCGAAGAAAAATTTGTTGACCCTTCTTTTATCCCCTTTTCTTACAAATTAAGGTAATTTAATATTTTTGGGCCCCTCATCATCACCTTTGGGGCACAAAAAAATTTTAAATGTCCATTTTTGGGTCTTTTCCTCTCAAAACAGTGAAGGAATAATTTTCCTGGCTACATTAGCTCTCCCTTTTGGAGCTTTTCCTCCTAATGTAGGGATAGAAAAAATTTACTCTACCCTCTAAGCTTCCTTTTCGACCCCTACCTTCCCAAATCAGTGGAGGAAAAAATTTTCTGGGTCCTCTTTCCTCGTCAGTTGTGGTCCCTAACGTTATAAAAAATTGAATAGGCGTAAAACCCCCCTTACATACACCCCTGTGCCAGAGTCCAGCGAAGAGCTCAGCGGGAGAGAGACTGGACGGGCGGAAATTGGGGGAAATGAGGGTGGAAGGGCGCCACTTAGTGCCGGCATCAAATTATAATTGTAATTATGCGTTGCACGACTCCCACATTAGTCCGGCAAGTGCATTGATTTTGATTAACACTTCATTCAGTCCACATTATGGCAATTCAATTTCCAGTGAATCAAGTAGCAGGACAAACACTTGCCATGATACGCTTCCTATGTAGCTTGCGAGGTGGGGGGTGGAGGGGTGGAGGAAAACGTTAAGTGCATTAGGCTACGGTCAATTTAATTAACCCAGTAGTGCCCGAAACGGCACCGTCACCCCACCTGCTCGGCTCATCTGTGTATGTGGCCGCTTAATTTGGTTTGTTCTCATGCGGCACGAAACCGTTTGGCTCGCCCTAACTCACTCGCTGGGGCAGCAGAGACCTCCCCCGTACATTGTTACTTTTAAAATTATATATCCTGCACCAACATGTGCAAAATGCATGAACTTAATCAAGTTTATGAAATGTAACACGTGAGAGCCGCCACAATGTAGCAATATGCATGCACGGAGCAGGTTGCTGGAGTGAAGTGAAACATGAAACTAATCAATGTGTGTGTGGATATGAAGTGCCAGAAGGGATAAAACTAATGCACCAACTTGGCAAGTGTAATGGCGAAAGTTGGGCGCGAGGGGGGGGGGGGCGGAAGGGCTCCCAAACACATTCGGGTTCCCATGCTGAATTTTGTGTCAACATGCGCTAGCATCTTGCAAATTAATTTGTTTTTGGGGCGGGCTTGCGGCTTTTTTCCGCACCACTGGGACGACCTAGTTTTGTCTGTCGGTCGATTTGCCTATTTTTAGCTGCAGACGGGAGAGCCGCATAAATTATGGGGTCGAGGAACGGAGAACTAGAGCTAGAGGGGTTCTAGAAAAGGGTTCGATTTTTTCGTGTTTTTTTCTGGTTCAAAAAGGAGCTAAGGAGCTTCTAAGAAAATTGATTTTCGAGCTCTAATTTGTAGCTAAAATATTTACTCTTTTTCGTGAAATTCTACCACAGAGATTGAAGGCCTAGAGCTACTTTGGCTTCCTAGAAACTCCATGAACACAATTCTAGGTCAAATATTGTGCATGAAAAAATTTAATTGTCCAGTTCAGTGGCTAAAACCCGACCACAAAGGTGCCAGGGCAATAAAAATTTTTATTGCCACAGATGAACCCCGAGCACGCTCCTCTAGCCGCAGGGTTGCTTTTTTGCGGCCGCAACTAGGATGAATATAAAAACAGGCAATTATTGGCACCATGAATCAAATGGGAACTGTAAAATGGCTCGAAATATGACCGTTGAAATGATTAAAATGCAAATACGCCGAACCATAAATTTCCCACTCAGTACGGGCAATTAGGCCCATTTTCCGGATTATAATTGTAAAGGGAGCGAGAGCTGCATTCCTCTTTTATTTTTATATTAATTTGCATAATTTTTTAGACTTGTACCGCGGTTGTCCGCCGTTTTTGCCCTCTCCAAAACATTTGTGTGCTGCCGGAATTATGCGCCATACTTTGGGAGCACACATTCTGATAGAGACACAGAGCAGGCAGGCGGCTCAGGGGAGGCCCCGTCCGACGCAGAGCGACGTGAAAAGTCAGCAGAGAAGTACATTGAAACAATATATAAAAAATGTTTAAATAAAAGCGGAGTGGCAATCCAACTATAAAAAGATAATAAAATAGTTTGTCGAGTGCATAGTTGGAGTCATGAAAGATAGCTATCACTTTGCACCGCAGTATTTTATATTCATTTAAAACAACTATAAATTTTGTGTTTTAGTGCACGGACACGGCAAAGTGCGGAATGAAGCGAAACGAAATGGCATTGTGCGAAACTTTTCCCCGAGTCCAGGCACCAGGCTGCGTCCGTCAGGCAGAGGTGTAGCTCGGAATTGAGTCTCCAGAGCTTGAGTGCTTGAACCCCCAGAGATCTCTGAGACTACTTTAGCGAAAAAGTAAGCTTATTTAAAGCCAACATACGAGCTATAAGTGTTCTAAGATATTCAGAGCCAAAATAAGCGCCCCTGGAGCAGAATAGGAGACCCCAAAGAGCTTTTTCAGAGCCGTAGACTCCAAAGAACACCCAATAGAACTGAAAAAGACGGCCTTAAGGTAGAAATAGCCATCTTAAAAATGAGAGAGAGCTCCCTAGAGTTGAATCTAAAATCGCGAGAACCACACTTAAGCACCTCCTGGGTGTCTGAGAGACCTCAAAGTACACCCCCTTCCAAGCACAACCCCCTCTTTACCTACGCCACTGATCCATCGCTCTTTCATTTGCATTATTCTCCTCACAGACGCGCCATTTTGCAAGTGATAGTTTCAAATTAAACAATTTTATAAATGGAACTTTGTGTCAGATGCTGGCGACGTCAAATCTTCGCTCTTTAGTCGCCAGTCAGTCATGGGGACAATGGAAAGTTTGGCCTTTTTGTCGCTGTTCACTGTATTGTCCTCGCCCCGACAAAAACTCCTGTGTTCAGCCACGAAAGTTCGCCAATCAGTGTCTCCGAAAGTCAAATGCACGTTTAAAGTTTTGCGGGAGCGCGCCTTTGAGCGCCCAAAAAGTCGCTGAATTGGAAGCAAAAGTTTGTCATTTTGATTGAAAATGAGGAAGGGAGGAGAAAAAAAATTAAGCGGCAAAAGTTAAATCTTCGCAAGATTCTCCTCTGTTTGACTTCCTTACCAGCATAACCAACCACTTGATGGTTTTGTTCGTTCCACTGTGTGCCTCCGCAGTGCACGAGGAGGACGAGGAGGATGGGACGTGACTCTGACTCTTTATTCTGCAATGAAAAGAAACGAGATTTTAATTAGCGAGTGCAGCTGTACGGGGAACCGGGCGCCCGCCATTTCCACCCCGTCGATGCAATATTAATGCCTCCATTCCAACTTCATCATAACAATAAAGTCCAAATTTAAAGTTAAAACACGGCACAGCACCGAATACCGATCCAATTTTCGAGTTTCGGAATTGGCGTGCAATCAATATTATACGATTTGGTTCGATTCAGTGAATTTGTATTGGAAATTGATTGTTTCCAATTTTTTTATCAATCAGGCGGCGGCGGCGCTGCAGAAGTAAGGAGCCTACGCATCCTTTACTTCCATTTCGCTATCCCCTTTCGGCCTCCTTCCGCCCTCGCTTGTGATTGGGTGTAATAAAATAAAATATCCATTTAAATTTAATGTTTGTGTGCCCTAGAAACGTAAAGGTTTGTCCTAGAGGGGGTTTCTTTTCCCGACACAAAAAAAAATATCTTCAGTCCGAGGGCAATTTTTAGTGAATTTTCTCCCGGAAGCTTATTTTTCTTTGAAAAATTTTTGCCCCAAAAACACGTTTAAGCTTCCAACAATAAGGCATTATTTTCTTCTACGATCTAAATTTATGGAATAGTTTATTCTATTTCGAATTTATCAAGCTCAAAATCAGCTGAATATGACGATTTTTAGTATTTTTAAATAACTTTCTCTCGAAAGCTTCCTTGAAAAATTTTTTCTAAAATTTCCGCCAAGAAGAGACTCCTCTAGTCCAACCTCTGTGGTTCTCAGAAACACACAAAATACCCAATATATTTGGTGAGGAAATGGAGATGCAAGGAGAAGGGGAAGAAGTAGGATATCATTACCGCAGTGGCGGAATTAAGAGGACTCGGAGGCGCAGAAATGCAAATTTTTTTCCGTTCTCCGTTCGAGTGTTCGAAACGACAAAGCAAATAACTCCCCTGTGTCTGTGTCTATCATCATCAAATTTGAGTTAGTAGGTGGTGTCTGTTGATACGCCACGCCATGCCATGCCCGAACGAGCCTTGCCTTGCCAGCTGCAGTAGTCAACAACAAAGCAATGAAAACGAATTGAATCACATGTACACAATGCCAATCGAATCAACGTTGCATTTGATTGTATTCATAAATTTTATTATTTGCATGTTTGCTGCCTCCCAGTGCTCCGAATCGATTTCGCCCGGCACCTCCGAAAGCGTGTGCCTTTCCACGTATGAGAGGGAGACTGGCGACGAGGCACACGTCGGGCTACTCTTTCAATCCTTCAGCTGTCACTGCTCAAAATTTGCAATTTGCGCGTTTTCTGTGTCAAGCCTCCTCTTCCACTCGGGTACGTGAGAGGGAGGGAAATGTGTGCCAAGTAATGGATAGGGCAATTTACATTCGAGGAGTCGCGGCGGGCGATAAAAATAAAAGTTTGTTTGGAAAGTGTCATCTTCTTATCAAACATCACTTTGGGAGATTTGGCGGCACTTTTTCCTCCTCCCCCGTCCCAGGATTCAATTTCTCGGAAACGAGCATTCACAATCGCTTTTTAATAAGGCCTGGGAAGGAGGAGAAATCTCGAGAAAATTAAATCGTCTTTCGCAGCCGCAGCTGATAGATAAAAAGTGGCAGAAAAAGAGAAATTTTTCAAAAGGCCTCTTTCGCCAAATTTATTCAACTTTTGACAGCCCATTCAATCGCTGTACATATCCTTATTTGCTCCGCTCCGTTCCGGCCTCCCTCTACATTTCACAGTACATTGAATTTTATACAAGAACTTACAAAAACGAGAATCGACATGGCTACTTTAACATTCCGTGTTTTGTGCCCAGGATTTGCTTTAGCCCATTGTCAACTAGGAATATTATTTAAGGACCCTCCGGAAAATTAAAAAAAGATTACGTTAAAAATAGTCAAGTTTTTCCTTTTATTGAAAATAAAATTTCCCAGAATTTTTAAATCTGAAAAAAATTACCAGGAAAATAATCTCATCAGTAGTGATTGGGTTAAGGGACCTCTCCCCTCCACCACCCCCGTCTCGGGCAGATAATCAAATCAGTATGAGCTTTAAAAATAATCCCAACGATTTTTCATGCCACTGAGAGCCTAAATTCCGAGTGCCAGATAACGAATCGGTGAACTCGCATTTAGAGATCCTGCAGAATATACATTTTGAGCAAAATAATGTATGAATAAACATAATGCCGTGATGAGCACGGCTCTTTGCACAGCGTAAAATTGTTTGAACACCGCCTCGAGTGGAAAATCACACAATGTACTTCCTCCTGCGCTCGCTGAAACGCAGGGAAGTGTAAAAATGCTCTTTGTGGTGCGCTTTTTGTCCCCCGTCTCGAGCCGGGGAGTGCAAAAAAGGGCTCGTGGGGCGCAAAAAAGGGCTCAATGGCCAGTCTGTGCCGTCCAAGTGCCTCAAAATTGGCTCGTTATTTTTTCGGCAAACATTTTGATTGATATTTTAGTGTCAAGGATCATCGAGGCGATACGAGGCAGGGCAAATACGGTCGAATTACCTCTGCGAGTATCGATTTTTGGCGCGGGCGAGGCAAAATCATTTAATCCCATCCTTGTGCCGAGTGCCGACCCCGCCGCCGCCCAGAGAGATGTTTACATTGGAACTTAAATACCTCGGCATGTTTTTCCCTTCCCGTGTTTTGTCAGACGGTACGCAAAACGGAGCCACGAGGGAGTTTCGGGGATTCCGGGGAAGCGAGGGGGGATGTAAGTCCTTCGGAACGTGCGACTGCGACACCGAAGGCGTAGATTTTTGCTTTTAAGGTGATTTATCGAGGATCCAAGTGCCATCGAGTCGCACATGTGTTGCTTTGCGCCACGGCCATAAAATAATAATAGATGAAATACCATCGACATCGGGCTGAGGTATACACCGACTAGCGCCACGCTACAAATCATAATGATTTAGGAAGTTTCTCTTTTACCACCGCAATCACCGCCACAATATTCCGCACGCACCGGCTCGGAAAGTGTGTCGACAGGTGAGGGCTATTTTGTACCAAGGTGACACGTGAAAGAGTTTGATCGTATCAGAGTGACAGGCCGGAGGACGAGGAAATGGCGTTCCCGGGCCTTCGGTGACTTTAAGGGTGACCAGACGTACTCTTTAAATTTTAAGACCTCTTTATTTCGACTGAGAGAGCCTTAAACTTAAATCTAGGGGGTCTGAGGGTCCCAAATTTAAAGATTAAGTCTTAATTTGAGAGCTAGAGGTCTCATTTCGATGAAAGAGGATCTCATTTTAAAGCTATGGTCTCAGAAATAGGACTCACATTCGTAAGAAGGGTCCTAATTGTGAACCTTAGGGCCTCAAATTCAAATCTAGGACGCCTTAATCCAAAGAAAAGAGCCTCAAATCGAAAGCTAGAGACCCAAATCCGTAATATGAAGGCTTCTATTCAAAGCTTGGAGCTTTTAATTTTAAGCTAAGAGCCCTAGAACCCTCAAATTTGACGTTGAATGCTAGTCCCCAAAAACATTCATCTGGCTACCCTAATAAAATTCCATCTCAGCCAAATCCAAAGCCTTTATCGTTACTCATGCTCCAGACGGGGAGATATAAAATTTTTAATACATAGTTTATGTCGGAATGATTCTCTGGCCGGAAAATCCTCAAACGAATTTAAATTTATGACAATTAGACGTCGGATTATGCCCCCATTCCTCTTTCATGCGGTTTGCATGCTTCCAATTTGTCAGGATTTAAATCCCTATCAGGACCCTTTTCCGTCCTCATCTGCATCACATCTCTCCTCTCTCTAATCAGCAACCAAGAAGTGTCGAATGAGAGGATTTGGGTTCAAAATATTCAATCAACACCTCTTTCGGTCCCGGGGGACCGACGGGGCGGGAAGAGGGCCAGGAGGGTCGTTAGGAGACGCAGCAATGACATAATTCCGAGTCCGTGTAACTTTTTATTAGTACATCACTCAGGTCGGGCGGAGAGCGGGAGCAAGTGAATGACAAACACTGATATTTACACTCAAATTCACACTAAATGAAATGGCATGGCGGTGTCGGAGTGGCATATAAACACGGAGGGGGCGAAATGAACCCCTGGCGCCCGTCAGCAGCCGAGTGTAGTGGTATGTAAGGGAGCACATGACGCGATCCATTAAATTTTTGATAAACTCGTTTTAATGCAATGTGAATTTTTAACAACATGATGACGTGCTAATTTTGATGAAAAAAGTTTCACACGCCTTTCAGAGTGATACCGTAAAGGGGATCTTCCATGCGAACTCATTACGTACATTACGGAATATTTTTCATTTTATGTGCGTGGCACTCGCATTTACACTTACTTACACATTTTCCACGAGCGAGCGAGTGCTGGGCCTGTGCTGGAGCCGGTGCTGGGAGTGCGAATAAAAGATAACATTAGCCGTATCACGCGAAGCGGTAACACTTGGGGGGAGGCAGGGACGGGCTTGGATTTGGAGGATTTCCGTGAGGGGTTTCTTTTATGGCCCACGAGGATTATTCTGGGCACGACTGTGGGGGAGCTCTCGGCATTCCAGAGAGCGATAAAATTTTTAATCTCAAGATTTTTCGACCTGGAAATATATTATTAAGGATTAAACAAATTTGGGGGCTTTGAGGACTATTCTAAGATCTGATATAAAATTTAGAAGCTCTCAGAAAGCGATTTGAAAATTTAAAGATTTTTCGACTTTTCGACTCTACGAATTATTCTAGGCAATAGTTCGGTAGATAATCCCTTTAGATAAAATTCTCGAGCTCCCAAAAGGTTATTTTTCGACATTTCAATAACCCTATCTGAAAATAAAATTTTATTAGAGCTCAAGGGATTATTCTAGGTCAAGTCTCTTTAAGGAAAATTTTTTAACAATTAAAATTCAGGGTTTTCTTAATTTTGGATCCAAGTCAAAATCTCATTCAGGAGTCTTTAAAAATTTTTAAATGACCCGAAACTACCAGTAGTCAATCTTAAAAAGTCTTTTCTGCCGAAAGAAGGAGAATTGCCTTCTCTAGGGAAGGTAAATCAGCCAAGACCCCCCGGAGGTTCCGCCCCAGTAACGACTTGCGAAAGTTTGCATATGGAGAGTGGAGGAGAAAATGTGCTGAGGCAGCTGAACCTCGCCTCCCCGTCAATGTTTAATTCGATCACAAAAGTCACGTGCATCGAATCAATTATTCAGGAAAAGTGAGTACCTTTGCTGCATTCTTAATGTCTCCAGAATGTGTCTGTGCCTGGTCGTATCGAAGCGGCAACTGAACGGAGATTTATTTATTTTTTCATTTTCGTGTTTTCACACACACCCACGTACACGGGACACGAGCTAACTTGAAGCACGCAGGAACAAGTGAAAAAAATTGAATGAATAATGCGAAACGGAAAATGATATAAAAATTTGCCATATTGCAGTTGTGCCACAAATTCGCCATCGTCGGGAGGCAGAGGCTCGGCTTTTTATTGGGCTCTTAATGCATTATTGAGGTTCCTTCTTCGTCGTCGTCGTCGTTGCGGCACACGGCGATGACTTGCGAGGACTAAATTAGCCGGAATTGACTTTTAATTGATACAAATCAACGATCATTTTTCTTTAATCGTGCTTTTGTGCATGCACACGAAGCCGACGGAAAACTTTCCGGTCCCCTAATTGAAACTCCTGCTGTAGGACGTGTGTCGAGCGAAAGTTGGTGTCTCTCTCTCTCTCTCGTCCTCGGTGCTCGGTGCGGTTCTCGGTGCGGCGTATAAATTTCCTCCATTTCGCATTACCACAGACTAATTGACTCAAATTTAGAGTTTGGTTTTGAAATGGAGTAGATTGAAACATTAATTATGCATCCAATGCGACGATACTCGGCTTCCGATTCTCCGCCGAGCTGGCTCTCCGTACCGCACTAAACAAATTACCTAATTAAACTTTGATGATCTTAGTAAATCTTGCGGCGGGCTCTGGAGTAGCTCACCTCCGTGGTTAGCCTAATCAAGACAGTTCCGACTTTAATTCGGTGCGGTCTGTCTGTCTGCACTACAATGCCAGCCCCCACACAGGTTCAGGAGGTAAATAGACCTTGCCTTAATTGGATTCTAAAGTCGTTAAATTTATTTATTTGCGTCAAAGTTTGCAGCTGGGAAGACTGGGGGAAGGGGCTGACAAAAGTTACAAGAGACATTAGCCGCAACCTCGAGAGGAACAGGAGAAAATTAAACAGTGTCAACGAAGTTGTGGAGCCTTTTTATGTTCTCTTGCAAGTCTCACACAGTGGCGTAGTAAAGGGGGGGCATAAACCGGGATTTTTTCAAAGACTTTGGGGGTCACTTTTTTGGTCATTTTCTTGACTCATGAACACGAATTTTCAGCTTATTTTTGAGCTTTTAGAGAGTCACTTTCTTGACCCCTCGAAGGCCTGATTTTTAAGCCTTTGAAAAGTGAATTCAAGCGTCACTTTATTGACTCTGGAGAGTGTCTCTAAGACAGCCCCCACCTACAAAAATCCTATCTACGCCTCTGGGCTTACATGTGCTCGTGTGACTGGTGAAACCAAAATAAATTGGTGACACCATTAATAATCTAGAGAGCTACCGTGCGGCTGCCTATCCCCAGAGAAATGTACCTTCGCAGCCGGGACGGCCAAAATAAATGTTGTGCCTCTGTGCTCAACACCTTCTGTCATGAAAAGGGGGCGTATGAGCGGGGACATGAGTTACAAATGGCCCGAAAATCATAAAGTTGAAAAAAAAACGGAGGTCGAGCTCGGCTTAATTAATGACAGCCCCTGAGGTCATTAACCTGTTTCCTGCGTCCGTCGTGTGTCCGAGAGGAACGGCTTCATTGGCTGGCAGGGGGTGGAAATGGGTTAATTCGGACGTGGGCAGAAAGAATTGTCGCAGAGCAAATGAAGGGGAAACTCGTCGGCAGCTTTTTGTATTCAAATCAGTCCTGATTCCCGCGCGGCATAACTTTATTAATTTGATTATGTACGACAAGGGCGTGGGGCGACAGCCCGGCTTCATCCTTTCCCAACAACCTTTTTTTACGCGTAATTGTCCTCCCCAGCAGCCGCCTTGCGCCTTTTCGCGATCTCGAGAGCGACATCCTCAATTTTTTATCATTATTTCTCGTTCATTTCCTCTCCCAGGATTAGATTTTCCGTTCCCGCTCCCACCAAATACCGATGATGCCTCACTGATCCGATAACAATCATGCTTTTCACATGATTTAGCAGTCATTCCGAACAACAGCCATTGAAAACACAATATAATGATGTTGCGAGAGTTTCGGGCGGTGGGGAAAGGCAAACAAGCAAGTGAGCACAAAAAATCAAGAAATCATTCCATATAGCCTCTGGTTTGGCAGTCGAGCGGTCGATGAAGACCTTAATTTTTTATAATCAGGACATTTTTATTTCAATGAAGCGGCAAAAAACGGCAAACACGTAAATGATGGGGCTGGACATAAATTATTTAAGTGTGTTGTGTATAGAAGGCTGCCTGCAAGGGTTAGCGTACCCTCTCAGCTCCTTGAAGGACATACGGCTGGCTCATAAAAAAAATGCTAAATGGGAGGATTTGGAGAAACGGGTGATAAAAAATGATACCATTCGACCAGAGTCGAGGTAGTGCCCAGCTCTTCCATTGTGAGGATGGGTCAGTGGCGTAGCTAGAGTTGGAGGGTTTCTGAGGCTCTCTGGGGTTATAGTTGGTGCCTTTTGAGTAGAAATGGGCACTTCCAGAGTTAGATTGGGTAGGCCTAAATAAAAATTGACGCCCCTTAAGCAGCAATGGGTGTCCCCAGATGCCATTTTCATTCCTGAATGTAGCTCTGGAAGACAAAGGGACGTCTTTAAAGCTGAAACAAGTCGACCAAGGTAAAATTTGATGCCCCCAAGGAAGCTTCTTGAGGCTTTCCAGTACAGAAATAACCAAAAAAGCCGTCCAAAGAACCAAAAAAGAAACCCCTAGAGCTAAAATAAGAACGCCCTCCAGAGCTCAGGTCTCGCCCCTCCCAAAATCCAGAGAGACTCCAACCTACGCCTATGGCTGCTGGGCTCTAATTTCGATCCTTTCTCCTCCTCGTGTGGCGAGGCTGGCGAGCTGAGAGTTGGCCGCCAAGATATATGGTTATGACTTTAAAAGTCGTTAAACAAACAAAATTTATAATTTTTATGCGCCATTTCGTTTTCGATTCGAAAATGTTGAATGGGAGCCAAGCTCGAGCTGGAGGAAGTCCTGCCCTGCCACCTCTCTGACTGCTCGCACAAACGCCTCGAGTGGAATTGACACTGCTATTACGTTTCTCGACACATGCCACAGCCCAATTTGAACATAATTTGTCAAAAATTGCATAAATTGTTCAATCTGCGATGTTATTTGAAATGAATTCATTACTACAACAACCTTATTCATTATTCAAACATGATTATTCTGTTGTTTTTGATGATTTGAAATTGATTTCGGTCACTTGTGCTCCAATAATTTCGGAAATTAGAGCTGTAACGTGCCTGCTTGAGTTGGGCTCGTTCGTGCGTGGCGCCGAGCTCGCCTGCTCGGTAATGTATTTATGGCATTCTGTGGTCGTGGATGAGCCCGAATGAATTGTAACACAAACGCGTACCCGATAAAGGATTTGAATAAATATGTACGGGTATAATTGCTTACCTAACACGTAATCTGCAGCAGAGATTTTGATTTGATGTCAGCAGCACGCCAGCAATAATCACTCAATGATGGGTTCGCGTGCGGGGGTGGGGCACACCTGAAAGTACAATGAGAAGAGCGTCGTTAAACTTTGGCAGATGAGGCCGCAGAAGTTTAATTGGGATTAAATGGGCTCTTCAGTGGCGCCCATTTAACTTCTGTGTCACTCATAGAGAATTATGGAATAGAGGGAGCTCAAATTTTATGCTGGTTTTCCGAGATCCTGGCCATGAAGCTCTTGAGAATTTATTTCTCTTTAAATTAACGCTTTAAAAATTTTTTGGAAGATTTTGGAAGAATTAATTTCCGTCATCCTTCTAGGGACAAATATTCCATCCTCGATTTCTGAGAAATCGAAAGAAGCTTTCCATGTCATTTTCTTTGGAAAGTTGACAGAAACAAGGCCTTTAAGTTGCCAATTTGTTTTCGCTATCCCTCTCTATTATGTCCGTAAAATAATCTGTGATGCCTCTTCAGCAGCCAGCTTGCAGATATGCATTCATAAATTAGGGCATTCGGGAGAGATGAGCAGCTCTTGAGGAAGACAAGTAACAGCATTAAGCTGAGCTCAGCTATTGTTTCTAGTGCCTGCCTATCTTCACTGTGGAGGCAAGTTCATGCAGCGCAGGAAGGAGAGGCACGTCGTTAGCAATATTGTTATGATGCTGAAATTGAAACATAAATAGGTGATGACGCGATAAGAGCAAGGCACCGAAGATGCCGCTTTATCGCGATCGCAAATTCTGCTCTTTTCGGGTTTTCCGGCCATTTCTTTCCACTCTTTTCTGTCGCTGCTAATTAAACTGGAGGCGCAAAAGTATGTCGAGTGACACCATTCACATAACAAAAGGCAAACACGGCATTTTAATAGGCAATTTAAGTTCGCTCCGCTGACTCCCCGCACCACGGGGGAGGGAGAGACTTGCAGTCGCATAAAGGACTCGTTCTTTCGGCGAGCTGTCGCTTTGTTTCTGCAGTTTTAATTAGACAAGTTGCGCCGGGAAGGGCGGGCCGTGGTTAAGAACAATTCAGCTCATAATTACTGCCATTCCCTTAAATTTTCGTTAACCCTTTAGTGCAAAAGTCTTCAAAACTTTCTTAGGCTTCCTCCGATTTGGCTGAAATTTAGGTATGTTGTAGCTGGTTTAGTAATCAGTAAATCATGGAACTACATTATGACCCTATAGCCTACGAAAGAGGAGCTAGGAGCATTTAAAAAAAATTTTGTGCAAGTTGTCCCAAAAAATAATCTTCCATAATGAGGTTAAGTCTGAGCAGCCTAATTGGGACGCAAGAGGCGCCTGCAGATGCTCGAATTACTCATGCAGAACACCTTGTTAAGACAACATTAAAGATTACACCGGTACGGATGCCATTAATGGAGAAGAAGATGAATCAAAGCAAAAGTTGAATCATATTTCAGAGAGCCTTTGCACTTGTGCCGATCTTCCACGCTCATTTGTTCTCATATCTCTGCTTCTTTATCTACTTAAAATGTGAATTATAATGATTATTATGTTAGGGCAGCGCGAACGGCAAATCGCAAAAAAGGAAGCGCAGGCAGAGGCAGTCTAGGGCAGGTCTGGAGGCGAAGGAGAGGAAGAATCATTGAATAAGTTTTCGCAACAACGCAAAAATACCATCAAGCAAAGTTGTGCCGTACTGTACTCGAAACATAACGAGTAGACGACGATGGTAGGGCAGCAGGTTGAATGTGCTAGACTCCGGCTCCGGCTCAGGCACAAGAGTAGAGAGCGCGCGGCATATCGCATCGGCAGCGAGTGAAAAAAACATGTATAAATAGTACTGCAATGCAGTAAACAAAAGGAGCACGGAATGAATGAAGGGAAAATATTATTTAACTTTTTAGTTTTCACAGCGGCAAACACACTCGCACACTCACTAACTCTTATTATTGTTTGTGCGAGACTGCGACTATGCGAGTGCAAGTGCGAGTGCAGGCAAGAGTGGCAATCAGAATGTTGGTTTTTCTCATCATCACTTTGGAGGCGCGTTCGCTTGAGAGCCGGGCCAGGAGGAGGGTGGGAATCGGGGCAGGTGAGCGCTGCTTTGTCATAAATTCCCATAATGACTCTGACACTTCCAATTTCGGGGACTTTCATGAGGGGATGACTGTCGGCCGCAGAGCTGCCACAAGAACCGGGCTTCCGAGTGGCAGAACGAAATGTAAACTAGTTGCTCTCGAGTCTGGTTTGTTTTGCAATTTTAATGTTGCGTTTCGCCCATTATTTCTCATCCACGACCACGACGTCTTGCTCGCACGAAGCAGCGGAGTACCAGGGAGGCCTTTATGGAGTGTTTACTTCCATTCCGTGAGCAGGGGAAGACGTTCAGGGACGTGACGGGGACTTGGGACGTGCGACCATGGGAGGCTTTGTTACATAATGGTCGGGAAAATTTTTTAGCCAAAGCCGAATTTCGAATTGGCCACAAAAATTTTAGAGACGAGTTTTGAAGTTTTTTGGGCTGAAAAATAGCTTTGAAAATTTTTTGGAAGCTTTTTAGGCGCTGAATAAAATTTTTTGAAGACTCCTAGAAGATACAAAAGGAGCAGAACAATGTCCAAAAGAGCCCAAGGAATTTTTTTATTAAACTTGGAATTTGGCTATCAAAAGAGTCAACTATGGGAGAAGGGCCACAAAATAGCTCTTTTTCATGCTTATTTCTTAAAGAGATTTTCAGGCTCGTAAGTAAAGTTATGGCTGGCTTCTCAGGGCTTGTGAGTAATTTAAGGAAGCCGGTAAGTCAACCTCTGAGACCCTCCAGAGCTACGCAATTAAAATAGGAATCGTAACGAAGTACGTCCCTGGATACCAGCAGATACCGCAGAAGGAGGATGACGCATAGAACGAATAAAACTTTTAATTTATGTATATGTTAAGTAAATTCAGTTTGATTGCCGTGGCGGCAGTAGCCTCCACCGTGCCACTGGTGCAGCGCAGAGCAGCCTATCGCTAGCAGCACCGCACATTATTATTATATCAGTTGTTTAACAAAAATACCTTGGAGAAATCCTCAACCTCATCCACGATGACTCGACGGCGAGTCGGAGTTGAAAGTTGGAAATTTCGTGCCATATTTCTGCGACGCATAGTTGACGATAGTTGGCAGGGACAAAAACTTTATACTTTGTATAAATTCATTATTTTGCAGGCGTACCCGGATTTATGATGATGACTCGTAGCCCGGGCTGTCGAGTCGCAAAAAGTGTCGGCAGTCGGGCCGCTGTGTGTGTATGAGCCGTCGACTTTGTGGAATGATGAAATGTTTGCATATAAAGGCTGCTATCACTCCGTGAGCCGGGGATGCCAGAACGACGACGAAAAAGTGCAATTTGTCTTCGGTGCGAGCACGGAGGTCCGCACATTTCACTGCAGTGGTGAAGACACTGGCGGAAGATCCAGTTTCCTCTCGCTTTCCTGATTTGATTTGCGCTCCTCCTCGTCTTCTTTTTGTCGCCACGCCACGCCACACCGCGCCTTATGTCAACTCGGTGGTTTGGAAGTCAAATATAGGGAAATTTCTGCCTTTTGATATGCAATTAAACGAGGGGATCCCAAGCTGATGGAGCTAATCCATTTTAATTTCCGCGAAACGCGTTTAATATAAAGTTGATCCACAAGTTTCGGGGAAATAAATCATTCGAACTCTTAATGGCCCAAGTAAAGCGAAACTAATTGCTACGAAATTTTCCATTAATCAATTTTCGCGACCGCAAATTATATTTAAATGTGCCTTACATGACCCCCGCGAAATTGCATGAAATTACTCCTCTTGTTAATGACTTTTTCGCAGGCATTTCGCATTTTCGCGTCGCCTCATGCTCACACACGGATTTTTATTTATTCCCATCATGCAATGCCGCATTCGCTTCCTACTGCCTCGCGTTGCCAACAGTCATGCTTCGCGTCTTGCAGGGAGCCGCGGAGTGGGGAGGTTAAATAGACAGACGGACTCAGTGGTGGACGTGAAAAGGGTCATTAAAAAAACTCCATGCAATTTAGCTCCAAATTTAGCCTTTTAAAGCCTCAAATTGCTTTCTGAAAATTAATGGAAGCCCAAAACTTGAATTTTCTGCTCGCAAAAATTAATTTTTCGAGGCCAAAAAAATTTTTCACGTTTCAAAATTTGGATTTTTAGTTGAATTATTTTTTTTAAGATTTAAAAAAGTTATATGAAGCTTACACCATCTTCAGACTATCCTAGAACTTTCCCAAAAAATTCAAAGAACCTCTTCTGAGCTCCAAAGTTAACTTTTTGGGGTTAAAAAAAAACCAAGACCCTCTCAATTGCATCCATCCCTGCCCCCACAATCGCAATTTTCCTCGCTTACGTCTGAAACTCGCGAAAATTGGGCAATGGGTAACTGGCGCGAGTCAGCGCCAGCGATGTCAAATGTGCGGCCGTAGACAACCCAAAGAGCAAACTAATTATAAAAGTAAAGTTGAATTTGCATATTAAATGTGTCCAAACAAATGCACGGTGAATTTCAAATGTGTGCTACTCGTGTTTGTCTTGAAATGGTGAGTTGAGCGACAAAAGTGGGCGAGCGAGCGATGTGGAGGAGGTGGGGGGAAAGAAAATTCAGGGAGCTCGTTTGAGGGACCCATAAATTCGGTGGCATTTATAATAATAGCCAGTAAACGAAGCGAATTCGCGAAAACACATTTTAATTAGAGAAAATTGCAGGCGCGCAGGTGATGTGTGCCGGCTTGATTGGGGTCGTCCACGCGGGACGGTAAACTTGTCAGAGGCGTACTTCAAATGAAGGAAGAAAAAGGCGTCATTTTGGGAAAAATTAAGGCTTCAGACTTTAGGTTTAGCTCTATTTTGAACCTAGGAGCTCTATTCAAGGTTCCAATGCCCATTTTTAGACCGATTTGGAGCCTTAATAGCTCGATGATTGAGGTTGTAAGTTTGATTTTGAAGGCAAAAATACCTTATTTGAATCTATGGAGCCCCAAAACGAAGGCTGAAAGGCATAGGAAATTTTTTTAAGCTAATGGAGCTAATGGAGAACTTGAAGAGCCTCAATTTCACAGTCTGAGGGAAGAATTTGGACCAGAGACCCCCTTGTCGGTACCCCAGCTACGTCCCTGGTGCTTAAAAGCCGCGAAATAGCCTCCCGAGCCCCGCACCTGAGCGCGCCCGTCAATTAATTAAACCCCGCAGTGACACTAACAAGCGGGTTTTACACAAAACATCTGTCATTATGTTAGGAACTATTTTGTCTGTCACCTTTTCGTGTTTTTCTTACACTGTTACACTTTTAATTGTCATCCAGCGATGATAGAATGGCACATGAATTTACCTCTTCAGTCTCCGATGATCACATACGCGAGTTTTGTTTTAGGTGCGGAGCTCGTAGGTGGCAAGAGTACGTAAATGAACTAGATTCAATGATAGTTAATTTGAATTTGTCACTTTGTCATTAACGTGGGATGTCTGGGCATGAAGTCATTGATTTGGAAGCCACGCGCTTCCCACTCGCGCCAGAGAGTTTGTTGAACCACTCGAGAGGAAAGTTGCAAGGTTATTGTGCTTTTGGGCCACCACTCGTGCGCGCCTTCCCCCCACATACATGTGTATAATGGAACTTTTATTTACTGCGACTCGAGGCAGCCACTTGTGTCTCTATTTCTGCTACAACAAAAGCACCATTGACGGCGTTCTTTGGGCAGTGTACATGCGGGGCTCGGGCCGTTTCTGCCGCTCTCTTGTGTTCACTGCCAGAGGAATAAAGTTGAATTATATTATGGTGTGCCTCAATTGTGTGTGTGCTGCTTGTAATCCTGGGCTTACTTCTGCATATAAATTGTGAATTTTTGCAGAATAAAAGGGAGCATGGAGCAGAGGCGTATGCAAGGTATCTAAGATTGCATACTTTTAGGCTGAACATCCAGTTTTTGAAGAAAAACGCTCTTTCTCTCTTTTTTAGAGCCTAGAGCCTTAGAAAGGGTCCTTAAATTCGGGGCTAGAAGCTCCTACTTTTGAGCTTAAAGCCTAATTTCAAAGGTATATGGTCTAAATTTGAAGCTTGAGGGCCCAAATCAAAAGTTAAGGAACAACATGTCAAAGATAGGAGCCTTTAATTTGAAACTAGGGACCATCAATTGAAAGAAAGAGATCCTAACTTACAGCTAGGGGCTCAAGCAAAGAAAAAAGACCCAAAATACAAAGTTAAGGACTTAAAATTCCCCCTTAATTCGAATTCTAGATCCACCTCTGATACTGCGACTATTGTGTCGAGGTGTAAAATGGAAGTTGTAGCAGAAGGTAGCTCCACAAAGCCCCTCGAAAGCCTCGGAAACTTTGAAACTAGCTCGCCAAAAATCGATACGCCAGAGCTGCAGTGCCAGTACGAATTTGCGAAATTCATGCACTCACACGTAGCGGAGTAGGAAAACCAACTAGTGGAGCCCTGACATATTGACGAGCGGTAAAAATATAATAATAACGAGAACAGGTCGCCTACGGATCCGGAACGGCGAAGCACAAAAACCCAATCGCTCTATTGTACCTCCATCGCAGTCCGTCCAATCCATACGGAAAGCCGCGCGTCATGCCGCGTGCAAAAAGTAAGAATATGTAGCACAAAATGACATACATTTCATTAAAGAGAGAGCTGCTAGTTTAATTTGTTTGAATGTTCTTTCGATAGTCGATACACGAATACACACATCAATTTGCACTCGATACTGCGCGAATACCACGACATGTGGCTGGCGTGACATGAAATTGCCGCCCGCCAACAAACAAACGCGACAATGTCGGTTAAATATCATAAAAATTGTATCATATTTGATTCACGTCCGCGTCGCTCGCTGTTCGACTTTTTACGCACTCTGCCAAAAATGTGACACGATGACATCGGAGCTCCACTCCAGGACCATTTAGCCAGTGGTTTGCGGCTTCCAAATTACACCCGGCCTGAATTATGTCCTGCGGCTCTTCAGCTACTGTCTGCAAATGTCTGGTTTTGGGGTTGGGAGCACCAGAACTGGCTTGGTCTATTTTCTTCCAAATTCTGGCTTTATTAGTCGCCCAAATTTGACTTTATTAGTTTTATTAAACATTTACTGAAATTTTTTTCTCCCTAGAAAGTCCAAAGAAAATTTTCAAACACCCTTCTCGAACTTCTTCTGACTTTCTCAAGCTCAAACCGTGGTTTTGGCTTTCTTGTAGAGCAAGTTCAAGTCCTAAGAAAGTTCCCTAGCAGTCTCTGATAGGCAAAACTGAACCTCAGATACTCAGAAAACGGGCATTTGAGCACGCAAAAAATTATTTCTGGGGCTAAACGCTCTAGACTCAGTCTTCTAAAGGCAGAACTAGGTTCCAAACTCTTTAAAAATGAGAATTAAGAACTCAAAAAGAATTAGGCTGGAGAAAAAAAAGAGAGCTGGAAAGAGATTACACCAGCCTGAAAAACTGGAAATGTAAAATTTTCCAGCTCACTAATCCCCGGGATCGGACGCTCCATAAATCTGACACAAACACGTCGATAAAAACTAAATGCGCAATCAAAACTGCAATAAAACACCTCTCCCAAATTTATTGTCAAAATAATTGGTGAAAAGTGTTTGCAAGCACGAGAAGAGAGGAGGGAAGCGGAGTGAGAACGATCAAACTTTGCTAATTACAAAACTTTTTTGTGTGAGTTATTTATTCCACATAACGCCCTCCCATCCCCTCCTCGCTTTATCTCTGTGTGTGAGCTGTAAATGTGGCTGGTCAAAGGAGAGCCTCAAACAGCTTTGGAATCAATTACCCCGTATGGTCATTTACCATTCATTCGCACCAAAGTGGGCTTTTGTCGGGACGCAGCGACAGGAGGATGGCGTGTGGAGGAAAGGAAGATCAAACAGAACGGAGAAAGAGCCCATAGTCTCCCGTGTGATTTATCTGCTCGGCGCCCGAGAATGGAGTAGCACCGCGGCAATTTTATTGTAATCGGAAATTTGTATTTTTGCGCTTTAGTCACAGCTCGGGGCAGAGATGGGGGGCGTCGGGGCGTTGGGGAATTTTTAGAGACCTCCCGGAGGCTCCCCAGGTCCGTCTCTGAGCTGGTGGCGAAACGGGAACGGAGATAAATTTTTTTTGCGCTGGATATGTAGGTTACGTAAACACAGAAGCCGGAGAGCCGACACACGCACAACTTTGGCTTTGTGAATGTTTAAAAAAGGCCCGACCGCTTGGCAGAAGAGTGTGCCAGGCAGATTTTATCGGCTGGATAGAGAAAAGCAGCGCTTAGAGATAAAACAAGTCGCACAGAAATAAATGTCTGACACAGAGACTGGCTGATGTGGGAAGGCTAGGGCGTGCTTCGAACAAGATGAGATAATATTTTGATACAAAACCCGGGCTCGATGACCAGCTGGCGTCCGGATTAAAGGCTAGTTAGGTGCTAATTCAAATATTATTGGAGCTCACCGGTGCCGGGAGAGTGTAAAAAGTGCAAAATCTCGTTTTGATTGCCACTTCAAACGACAGAGATGTGGAGTGGAACCAAAAAATTTTCCACCTGCACCGAGCGAGAGAGAGAGTTGATTAGGGATGAGCGAAACGTGTGCACAAGGTGCATAAATTCTTAATTACCGTTCACGGGGAGTGCAGTGGGTCGGGAGTCGCAGCCAGCCACACAATGCAAATAGCTTTGGGCGATTGGTACGTCAACCGTGAAGGAAGCGTGCGTTGTTCGTTAGCCAGAAATTGCTACCGCCATCGTCCGTCGCTCTGCATGGGTGGGCTGCTGATTGATTGGCACGTTTGTCTGTCGGTCAGGGGGCTCCTTGTTTGATTTTTCAGAAGCCTAGAGATTCGTTTTGGCAGACCTTTGGGTCTAGAAGTACAATAAAAAGGCCTTCAAAATTTTACTCCTGATTTTTCAGTCTCCAAAACATTTCTCCTAACGAAAATAGTGGTTCTTGACGATCTAAAGGGCTTCCTAAAATACAGTCTGTCTACCATCAGACGACTCAAAGTCTTCCCCAGGATACCTCCTTTGGTCTCCATTTGGCTCTTTTGACTTTCTGCCTTAAATTTATCGAATCACGAGCTTTAATAAAATCTAGAAATTTTGTTGCCTCTACAAAGCCTGAGAAAGCCCTGAAAAAGACCTAAAAACGACCCGTCTAATGACCTCAATGGCAATTTCCCTTCCTGTCCCAGCAACGCCACCTCAAAGTGCAGCATGACGACCTGACAGCCGATGGCGGTAGAGTGAAAATTATGGAAAACCTAAAAGTTTTTTCCAGCTTTGTCGCTATAATGCGTTTGTGATGTGTCTATGTGTGCGATAATTAGATTATAAATGGTATTTTTTGTCGATTTGGCAAAACAACGGCGAATGCGAGACACGAGGTCCGGGGACGAGGTGAGGTGAAAATGTGACTCGCCTCCCCCCACGCTCGCTCACACTGCATGCATGCGACAGGTACGAAAAATATGATAAAGTGTATCATATAACCTAAATACCCATCCGGTGGCAACTGGCAAGCACTTTGCGATGAAAAAACAAAGCGAAAGCGTCGAGATTGTTATCACATATCGCGTACAGAAATCTTCCTCGTTTATAAATATATATTGCGGCGTGCTTTGGCGAGGCCGAGGCCGAGGCAGAAGCCGAGCAGGTTTATAAATGCCACACCGGCTCTAAAATGGCACTAGAAAATGCGATTAAAACACATGCTGAATCAAACGCGATGCAGCATGTTTGTGTATCGTGTGTGAAACGAATCCAGGATTGTAGTCGTACTTTTCTTGAATCCCAGCCAAATTGTTCATGTACTGTTTCTTTTGTTTCTGCCGTGTTCCCGCTCCCTGCTCCCGCCTCGTGTGTCTCTGGAACGGGAAACACTAAACAGCAAGATAAACATTTAGCCAGCTCTTTTCAAATTGTCACTTTTTCTATCTCCATATCCTCTCTCTGTCTCACGGTCCCGCTGCAAAGTGCGAGTGTATCTATATCCCGGATCCGCCAACTGGGACTGGAAGTGGGAGTCGAGGTGTCTTCCGACATGTATGTGCTTATGGTGTTAAGAAACTTCTCACAGGACTATCAATCGGCAAATATAAATTCTTGGCACTCAACATCTTCGGGACATGACGCGCCTTGTTGAAGCTGACAAACGAAAAATGCTCCGTAGGGTTGCCAGAACTTTTTCTCCTTTTCCAGGAAAGACAGATTGATTGTTGAATTTTTTCAGGCCACACATCTTTTTCTGTATTTTTAAAAGTCAATGAAGGAAGGAAAATAGGGAAAATAGACTCTTCCGGCTCTCAAGGAAACTGCCAGATTTTTCCGAAATTTTTCATAAATTAGGCTCACATCTGAGTGCAAAAAGTCTGAGTAAAAGATGGCCTAAATGGTTTGCCGGGGTCATGCTCTGGCTCGAGTTAAGGCTGCCAGATTTTTTTACTTTTTCTGAGGAAAAATTGACTTAAACTGATTTAAGAGGAATAAGCCTACAAGAGTTTCTAAGAAACTTGCCCATATCTCGAAAAAGGGCTACCAGATTTTTCTCGTGTTGGGAGAAAAATTTATTTGAGTAAACATTGGCTTAAAACTGGATTTTACTGATTTCAGGGCAGAGAAACTGTTTAAGAAACTTGCCACCGACCTAAGAAAAGGCTGCCAAGGAAGAGGGAGTCCCCAAGAAAGCGCCAATAATTAATGAGCAGCTCAAAACTCTGCAGAAAACTTAATACCCGGGTCGGGTGTGACTCCCTTCCCGGAAGATGCCCCAGAGGAGGTTAATCCGGCACAGCGGCCCTTAATTTGATATCAATACACTCTCTTGCATGAGCAGGTACGTCGATAATAAGTTTTCCTATGTTTACTTAGGTGTGCTGTATTGTTTTCCCTAGCAATATGCCTACCCTCTTAATGATGCCCCGTCCTATGCTAATCATACCCCGAATTTATGGTTAAACACTATGGGAGATCAATAAAGTGGGGCGAGGTGTAAGAGGGGGGATTTTGTGATAACTTGCTGCTATAATATTGATGATAAAGTGCGTCTGTTCACATAAATAGTGCTTAGTTTGTTCAGCCAACAGCACGAGGTCGTGCCGGAGCGGGCCCTTAATTGCCAGGATCAATGGAAAGTTGCTTCGTTGGCGTTTCGAGGGCCTTTTCAGTCAAAAGTTTGGCGTTAATTTAATGATTAATGAAATTCTCGGGCCGGTTCGCCCCCTAATGAGCCGAAACTTACCTCGGAAGCCGGGTTCGGGACCTGGAATGGAGAAGAGAACGTAATCAATAATCTGGCTGGAGCACAAAGGGGGTAATTTGATCACGAGGAGGCATTCATGGGGCTTTTATCTGGATGTAAGTGGCGCAATACACCACACTATTACGGCAATTGTTGCTAAATGCTCAATTTTTAGCTGAGAGCAATCCCATATATCGATACTCCGCATTCGAAATCCAATTAGGGTTGGATTCGGGAGCCGCATCGAGAGCGTGCTGGCAACTGGCGCACCGAAAAGCGAAGGAGGACGCATGGGGAGAGAGGGAAGATAAAGGAGGTTTTAAGAGGATTTCAAGTACTGGTATCTGATACACCTTTTGTGGGGCGCATCGACGAGGATCCGATACGTGCGAGGATTCGCACCAATCTGCTGCATCATCATCGTTTTGCACTTCACTTTATCTAATTACATCGAATATTGAAAAGCATGCTGGGGTTGGTGGTGGAGCGAACTCGTGTGCTAAATCATCATATTGATCGCGTTCGGGTGCGTGTAATGCGCACATTGTCTTCGTAATAATCAATTGGGGTGAGCAGAGGAGGGCTCTGGGGGCGCCAAACATGTTTTTGATGAGCCTCAAAATTTTAAAGGGCCTTAGAAGCCTCAATACAAATTTCTGAATTTTTTTAAAGGCCTTCTTAAATTTTTATAAAGAAATTTCGAGAGTCTCAGAATTTTTTAGACCCTTCTAAGATTTTTTAGAGTCTTAAAAGGGCTTATTTCGTGGGTCTTGAATTTTTAAATAGCCTCTTTAAATTTTTTTGAACCTCAAAACCCCTATCAGAGAGGCGTTTATGCATATTTTTAGAGTCTCAAAATATATTTTTGAGGCCTTAAAAACCCGAGCCCCTTACTTTCATTCATTTTTGGGGATTTAAAAAAACCCTTTCGTTCCATGCCCCATACCAACCCCTGATCGGGAAATGGGCAGGAAGCTGGAGCGCGCGAGGGATTACGCAAATTTGGGTACGGCAGCGAGGTCTTTAAAAGGCCATTCCCGGAAATCCGCGACAGTGTTCAAAGTTTAAAGCGATTAAAAGGCCCATTGTTCGGCGGATAATTAATTTCCTCTCATCCCCGCGGCTGCAGGAGCTGTGCTGATAAAAATCCAATAAAATTCGGATAATGGGCGAGGCGAGTCATAAAACTGCGCTTAATTTAGGTAATGTCAAAGCCAAAGCTAATTAAACGCAAATTAATGGCTGGTGGTTAGAAAAGTTCGATTACACAACATGCGTTGCGAAAAGTTTGGCTCGCCCATGCCCCGGGATTGGGGCTGCGATTGGAAAAGAGGAAAGTGTGTGTAATACACACATAACACAAGCCTCTAATTTCCTGTTGGACACCGAGCCGAACAAGTTTTGGCTATCAGTTAACACATGTGGTACAATGTAAGCATGAATGCGGGAAAGCGGAAATGAGAAAAGGTTAATGGGTGTCATTCATTACATGAAAATCTGTGTCATGTTCACGCTGCATACTAACGCATTGTCCGGCTTTTTTTGCGGCGCTGGCAGATTGGATTTGGGCCATACGCTTGGACTCGAGTGCGGAGCCAGTAAAGTCTTGGAGGAGAGTTACGACCACGAGTTAGTTTTTAGGGAAAAGGAGGCCTGTTTTCTCCTCTTTTGTCAGTTTTGAGAAGAAAATCTTGGAACATAATTTTTTCTGTGGTTTTTTCAGAGACTAGGAGCTCAATTAAAAAGGCCTAAAATTCTGTAAATGTTCCTTTTTGAGCCATTTTTGAGAATAAAAATTGTGAAAATAACCTAACCATGGAGCTACAAATCGAGAAGTCCTGCCTCTAATATTTTCATTCAAATGTGGCAAACTGTAGATTCGTTATTCATCTCGTGAGAGACTGACAGAAAAAAACGCCCTAAGAAAAGCACTCCCACCTGTCCCGAGCGTGCGAAAGTGAGCCCAATTTCCACAATATTGAGCCCATCAAGCAGCACCGTGGGAAGTCCCAGCTAATGGAAAGTTCGAGGAATCCCTCGGAGTCACAAAAACAATAAAGAACTTCCATTACGGTATAAATCATGGGAAATTCACCAAATCCTCGAATTACCTCCGGCCATGAAAACAAAAATAACCTGCCATTTTTCTCTCCCCCAATATGTTGAATTTTCCCACACGTCATGAAAAACACCCGCACGCCCTCTCTCCCTCTCGTCTTCCGCAGTTTCGCCTATAATTTTTAAAGCTCAAACTTTCATGCATGAAAAATTAATTTATTATTGTATCAAACTTCGTGCTCTATAGATGGCCCGTTTGCATGTTCGCGAAAAAGCGTTTTCCATTTTCCGACAGCCTTTCCAAATCAATACAAGGGTACTTGGCAATTTCATATAAAACCGTATAATCAAATGAACAAGCAAATTCGATACATTTTTGGAAACATTTTTATTAAAATTGTGTCGTGTATGGAAAAGTAATAAATTAAATGGATGTTTGATTTTTTTTTTTTCATCCAATAAAGGAGGAAATTTACATGCAGGCCGATAAATTCCGGGTCCTCCGATTGATTTGCGAGCAAAGCCCGACAAAGGAGCGCCGACAGTCGCAATCGTAGGTGAGGAAATGAGGCCGAAATGCATCGCCGGAAGATAAAAGAGTAAAGACATTCTTCTGGCAAGAGAGTCTGGGTGGTGCAGCCGGTGCGGAGTATTTGTTCGGAAGCGATATAAAAAGACGACAAAGGCGATTTTTTGTTTCCACTCTCTGCTCCCTCGCCTCCAGTGCACGCTGGCCCGGATATAAAAGACTGCAGGAGGTGGATTTGTATTTGTATCTGCAACACTACGAGACAATGGGATCCGCCAGAGGCCCAACTGGGTTGCTGGTGGCACCTCGAGACACGAGTTCCGGGCTCCTTCGCTGCCCAAAGAGCAGGATATAAATGTTGAATTCAAACATTTGTGTGACAAAAGCAGCAGGATTAGGGTTTTCGAGCTGCAAGGGTAGATAATGGAGCATAAAAAGTAAAACTTGTGATTTTTGATGCTGTTAGCAAAACAGTTTGTGAATAGATTTCGGATAACAAGGGAAATTAGCTGGATACGAAAACACAATGCTAAGCCGACTGAGATGCCAGCATGTGCCGGGGCGAGTGGAGCTGTATTATGGGGTCAAGCAGGCAAAGGTTGATTCATGACGCAGCATTTTCTTTGAGAGCCGAGCTGTTCTTCTTCTTCTTCTTAAGTCCCATTTTGGCAACTGATCGGATGATTTTGTGCAAAACTGAACACTCTATAGCTGTTGTTAACTAGCTGCGGCGTCGGTCTTTTAATATATCGGGCTTATGGGGGATTTTCGAGAACATCGGGTTTATTAATGAACGCATATATTTCGAGTACACTTTTATCTCCTCGCAGCACCCAAATTTATGTGTGTTTAAAGTGTGTCATCTAAATCAAGAGTTTTATTTGTGTGCTGTGCCTGCATTAATTCGGAACATGTGTCGATTAAAACCCGATTTCGAGCAAAGCCCCCAGGTATTTAGTGTCGCATGGACAGAAATTAATTATGGCTCCTTCAGTCTTGAGGTAGATGGTGTTTTGCAATTTTCCTGTCACACTGAGAATTATTTTTCCCGTAAATTAAATGGCTCTTTTAAACTTTGGCTCTAAAATAAAAATTTTGGTGCTCACCCTGATGTGTCCTTAAGGTGCTACCACACTCCTAAAATTAAGGTGTTATGTTCAAATTGTTTTTGCCACACTGTTTCATTAAAACGCCCCAATTTAATCCCTTTGAATGACAATTGAGTCCAAAATCGGCAAAATCATCCAGGAAAATGATTTACTCGAATCAGTAAACTCGCCAAAACTCGCCAACCGGTCCAGCAGCAGCACTGATCAATCGCGTTAACATTCTGTGTGCAACTTCCTGAAACATCCGGATCGATGAGCGGTTCCTGGGGAACACGTGTGAGCTGATTGTGGGTGCAAAACGATTCGTTGAAATGAAAATTTATCAGACACATCCGCTTCTGCCGAAAAATGAGAGCGAGAGCTGGAGCGAGCAAACCGTGCATGTGAAGAGAATCAAATACCGAAAAACCAAACATTCACTCAAAATAGAGCAAACATGACATGGAAAAATGCTCACGTTTGTTCCAAAATATTCCGATTGCGATGCGAAAGTGAGGGCGAATGGTGAAAAACAAAGCGAGCGGGTGAAACACGAAAAAATAAATCGTAAATCAAATTTCAGTTCGGCACACAAGGACTCTGTATCATGATGAATGGGTTCGAAATTGTGCAAGTGATGATATCTGGATCACCGTGTCTGTTTTCAATAATGGCGCAGAGTCTAATGGAGTTGTTGTTCTTGCGCGCTCCTGTCTCCATTACTGGCGCTGATACTGTCAAGATTGCGGGTCGGGAGAAGGATGCGATTACGAATATTGCGATGTATGGAATTTTAATATCGTCGACGTCAAACATTTTTTCGGGCTCGCAACGTCTCTTGGCTCCGATCCACTCCTGCGCAGTCTTAGGGCAGTGGCGGTTCTAGGATTAAAAGCAGAGACCAAAAATGAGGTCCCTTTTTTAAATTTTCTTAAAAAATATTTTCAAAGCTCCTCGTTTTTCCCCTTAAAGAAAATTGAAATTTGAGACTCTAAAATTTTGCAGAGGCGTAACTCTCAAACCTCAAGAGCTTTTTCATTCTTCAGCTGACTTTTAGGAGCCCGTTTTCCCCCTTAAAAGGAACGTTTTTCAAGTTAAGGTTCAACTCAAAATGATAAGGTTTATTTAGTGAATAATTTGGAGAGGAAAAAAATAGCCCCCCCCCCTAGAACCACCTCTGCCTGAGAGCCCCCTGAACCCCCGTGCACCGCACGTAAAATTACTCGGGCCATCCTCTTGTTTAACTAGCCATTATGCTCCTCGTTGTCGGAACAAAGCAAAAATGCGATATAAAAATTCATAGCACATATCTGTCACGTACAGACATGTTGTGTAATATCGGGCTTCAACTCCAAAATATGTTTTTCACGCAACAAAGTGCCCAGGAATGGGAGAGTTGCGGGAAGTGTCGTAAATCTCTAGAAGAGGAAAGTCAAATCAACTATGAGGAAGTTGATGTAGTGAAAGATAAAAACGTGTGTGCGCGTGTAATTTGACGTAACTCGGAACGCACGAAAGACTTGGCAAGGGATTTAGTGATTGAGAGAAAATGGCGAAATTATGTTGCTATGTGAGAGAAATAAATGGAAAATTTCAACGGCACGAGAATAATAATGCCGGAGAGCTGCCTCGGTGGGTAGCGAAATTAAATTAAATCGGCCTTTTTGCAGCGCACGAGTTGAAAAAATTGTCAATAAAAATTCTTAGCCACCATCTGGTTGAATGAATTTGCAGCTTTGGGCTCATTTGCATAAATAAAAATATTTGTCATGTGGTGGCTCGGCGCGAAGCTGCATTTCCTTTCCTCCGTCGCTTTTTTGTCTCTCCTCAACTCCTCTCGAGTGGGTTCGGAGCAAGGGATGATATCGATTTAATCGCAAATCAATGGTACGCTTCTCGAATTCCGGACTGCAAATACGTGCACTGCGAATTTCAATTCTCAGAAGCAATTTCTTCCAAGGCATAGAGAGAGACATGTGTAATAGAGCGTGAGTAATGCCATCAAAAATGTAAAAATCTCTTGAATGAACTGGCAAAATCTCATGGAGTGTAACCAGAGGCTGCTGCCTGTGCGCTTACTTTACTCAAATTGGTAGTGAGTGACGAAGTAAGGCAAAGCAAATATTTGTCAAATCTACACGAGCGTCTACCATGTGACAAGCAAACATTTTTTAATGCTCACATCTACATTCGGGTGGCGAAAGACACCGTCACACCGACAAAGAGCGGCTCAGAAGCGATTCCCACTCCCGGAACGTGTCCAAAGGCTGATTGGGGTTGAGCAAAGAGATCAGGATCCGGATTTCCGTCTCTTTTCTGGGGAATTTGGCTCGTTTTCTTTTAATTTGAGGTCACCGGGGTGGCAAAAGGCTCCAAAGTCATCAGGCGTAAAAGTAAAAGTCAGACGTAAAATTTATAAAAATCAAAATGGTTTAAAAAATGGCAGACATTTTTTGAAAAATATTTTTGAACGGTCAAAGAGCCAAAAATGGTTTACTGTTGGGTAAAAAAAATGAGTTAAGCCCTCTTACGTAGCCCCGCTTGTTGACATCAGCAGCTGATGGGTGTGCGCGCGGGTCCACCTCCGACATTGTGCCCGAAAATCGCATCCACCCACCGATCTTCAGCGACGCCCGAGTGCTATTTCGGTTGCCTAAGCGCGTCGACAGACTGGCGTATTTTTAAACCGCCCGTCACCGAACCCCGGCTCTCTTTTATATTTGAGAAAATTGCCAAAACGCTAACCTACACGGTGCTGAGGTCAACACCTCCCGTGTGATATATGGACGCGAGATTGGAGATTGAATTTGCGTCTGGCGCGTCAGCGTCATGCCCCGCCATGGCAAGTTATGGCGTAAGCGCAAATTAACGTGCGAGCGAGTGCTCCCCGACAATGGTGTAAATCTTTCAGTGCATCGACTTTGGATCCGCTCGTCTGGCACTTGTGAGAGCTGGGCGTGAATGAAGAGTCGCGAAGGAGAGGAAAGTAATGGAAAAGAACAAAGTAATTGCATTGTTGTTGACTTTGCAAAGAAAAAGTTTATGTGATTAAAAAGTTGATGATGATGTGGCATCTCGGGGAGAGTGGGAGCCTCCTCGGTAGTGGGGAACTAGTAGGGCCTCCATTGTCCTGAATCTTTGAGGGCTTTCCACTTTTTTAATTAAAAATGCCCAGGAGATCCCGGACGCCATAGAAACGTCCTAATTGCTCGTCCGACGGGAGTCGTGTGGGTCGGAACACGCACTTCAGTCGGAGTCGAAGGCAACTTGGCAGATAGTCGGGTGCCTTCCTTCCAAGAAGGAGGTCCTTTGATCTTCTTTCCGCCGAGTTTGCTCTAATTATTTGATGCAAACCAATTCAGGGAATTAATTTAGCGTGAAATCAAATTTTCTGGGAAAATCTCAAGCGTCTGGAAATTTTTGTTACATCGTAGTTAATTCTTGGCTGCTTTATCTCCAGGTAGAAAATTTTTTTGGCCATTTTTTCGTCATTCCTGACTTTGGAAGGCTATTTTTGATACACCAGGGAGCTTTTTTGGCGAGTTTTTAGAAGAAAAAATTTTTTTTACAAAAATATTTGGGAGGGAAAAAATTCCCAGAAAATTTCATGACGTTGGAAGGGCTATTAGTTTAGCTGACTCGGGAATTTTGGTCAGAAAAGATCCAAAAGTTGGGAAAATTTGGAATTTTTGGACTTGAAACAAGTTGGAAATTTTACGCTACTCCAAAAAAGGTTTCAAGGCTATTAATTTAGCTTACTGTGGCACTAAAGCCAGCCCTACCCTCGAGGTGACGTCGTTTTTGAGGTAATTTATGACAATGCAGGGAATTCGAGGGAGATTAAGCTGTTGTGTCGCAGGTCTAGGATTTCCACGGTCGGGCGGTTTGGCTGTCGACAAGCCTTAAAGGGTAAATGAAAAATTTCAATCAATAAAGGATGTGACAGACTATAGGAACCTAAATCAAGATGGCTCGAGCGATATAGTTGTACTCGTGCTCGTATATATCACAAGGGATTGTGCGGAAAATTAATGACTTCGCCTTAGATGGAGAAGTTCACCGCATGACTAATGAGAGAGCAAGGCATGGTATGACAACGAGCACTCCAAGCGTCTCGTCTCGTCTGTGTCTTTGGCGGAGCATAGTGGTGGAAGCGAAAAACGAACCGAGATCCTTAAGTAAGATTTCTAATCATTTAAAACGTCTCTCTCTCGACCCCCCGAGGGAGCACCTCCCCCACCCCGTTCCTTCGATTTTCGCAGAAACAGACAACGACAGATTGAGCGGGGCTAATACTGAAATAATTTCCTGTCGATTGTGTAGATCCAGTCGCTGGCACAAGCAACGACACAACACCGGGTCTCGGGCTTAGCGCAATGTATAACATAGATGTTATCAGGTGAAAATCAAAGGTAATTTATCATTGTGTGTATGTAGGGACTATTAATTTTGTTTCGGGCGTTTAACATCATGTGCAGTGCGCTATTGCCGGCGACTTTGCTGCCTCGGGGGCACGGCAAGACGGGAGGTGGCGGAGGGGAAAACAAAGGAAGCGAGCAAAGGAAATTTCGACAGAGTTCTGATGAATGAATGGCTTATGGTTGCAGTTGATTGGGTCGTTTGGGGGTTAGGTCAAGTAGTCTTAACTTCTCCGGCCTTCCCTTTTCAGCACGCACTGATTTGTCATGATATTGCTGCGTCCTGATTTATGTGCTGCTCTGCGGCAGATAAATTCAACCAGTGGCGTAGTTGGAAGAGGGGGCTTCAATCTATGAGCTAGTTGAGAGCGTCAAACTCTTAAGATTGGCATTGAAATGCCCAAAATTGACCTTCGGAGGGCCACAATTGACTATCTGGCGTTTAAAATTGACTCCAGAGAGGCTGAAAAAATTTTTGATCGGTCACATTGACTTTTAGAGGCCAAAACTGACTCTTAAGGATCCCCAAATTTTTAAGCCGTCAGTTAAAGATCGTGTTTAGAGTATCAAAACCTCAATTTTCGGACCCAAAAAAGGGAAGAGCCCAAAATTGATTTTCTGGGGGTCCTAAATCAACTTTCTGGGGCGCCAATTTCCAAAATCCATTTTCTAGGCCTACAAAAGTCAAACTTTCTTGAGGATGAATCTTAAAAAAAATTGGCCTCCAAAAATATGAACCTTTTGGGAGCCCCCTTGAATTTAAAACCCCACTTACGCCACTGCCCAAATTTATGACAACTGCAATTACGGGAAAATCTGCTGTCACAACCTCCTCCTGCCTCGGTAATTGAAAAGTAACGCGTCCGAGGCGGCCATTAATTATCATCCGTCTGGCTCTTGTCTAACTCCATCATACCTCTGATTTCGTATGCAACGAGTCTGGTTCTCGAGTAACGCAAAAAAAGAATTACCGGACCCTGCGAGAGATGTTGTGCAAATTTTCAACTCAAGTAATCACGATAGAGTGCAAACACTAGATGGGTTCATGCACGCTTACGTATGAAATATACTCATTCTTTTCATGCTTCAGCACCTGTCTTTTCGTGATATTTTCTCAGTTTCAATTTAGAGCAAATCTAAGCCCGTCAATCTTATTTCCCTCTGCCTCTTCATTCAGCTCGTTTTTTTTCAACGTTTGCTTGTTTATTATGTATATAACTGATCCGCCAGCAGAACACGATTATGTGGAACAGAGCTCGTGAAGCCCAACCGTAAACCTCGTTCTCCATCTCATGGGACGCGCGGTGGGGAAAATCTGGAGGGCCCCAATCATTATCTCAGCACCAAATTACTAAACGTTTTAATTGTTCGGCTCTCTTGTTTTTTCGCCAAGACTCTATCATTAAATTCGGGCCGATTAGTTGTATTTTTAGCTCCTCCCACATTTATTAAAATCGTATTTGGACATGTTTGAGCCAGAGCCACCCACAGCTCCACTCCGAGACCCGCGGTGATTTTTCATGTAGCGAAACATGCTATTAATAGCTCGTTTGCATGCATCGGGGAGTCGTCCCAAGTCCGAGACAGACGGACAGGAGCTTGATGGCCTATTAAGGAACGGTGAGACGGGCGAAAATTACTTCCATGGCACTCTCGGCAATTTTCTCAAGTGTGCTCTTAGTCTCCATAGAGCTTGAGTACTAGAGGGATACCGATTTTTTTTAAATAAATTATTTTAAAATTTGTTAAAAAGAGTCCCTTATATACATTCTTTCAAAAATTCTTCAAAAATATTTTTTCAGTACTCCTCTGTGTCTCAGTCTCACACGAAGATATCGTCGTCCATGCTGGCGTAATACAACGGCACTCCTGAGAAGCGGGCGGGCGAGGAAAAGTTTAATGATTTTTGTGTGTCATATTTTGCTTTTGGGAAAAGGTAAAATTCACTTTAGGGTAAGTTATCACACTTGAGAAGCGAGTGTGGGGGGAAGCTCGGTCGAGGCGAGGCGGGACGAAGCGAGGCGAGGCGGCAGATAATCAGCATAAAAAGAAGCTGTAGCGTGAGGTTATCATGCGAGTGGAGCCGAGATGGGGGAAATAATAAGGGTACCTGACAACCGAGAGCCGTACCCGTCGACTCAATTGTAATTCCGCGGTAATGTAGTTTTTTGTAGGTTAATTTTTTGTAATATCAAAGGTACTTAGGAACTTAGGCCGGTTCTCACGCACCAGAAAAGACACCGTACGACTCGAGTGCTCAGCAATTTTAAATAGGATTACTCATTTCGTTACATACAGAACAGAATATTACGTGCATAATACGGAATGTGAAAGCATTAGGTTATATTAAATTTGTTATCCCTCTCAAGCTTTAAAACTGTCATTCAATCCTATTATCTGTATGATTTTGCTGTGCATGAATGGAACCTTTTGGCTTCCCACACCGAGCACATGCTCTGTATTGTTTCAGGTGGAGGAAAAAAAATTCTTTTTTGCCTTTCACACCGGAGCCCCAGCGGGGAAAAACAACAAGAAGAGCAAGGCAAACTCTGAAAAACCCATAGAGTGGCACTTGACTTTGCGGCGCCGCGTTTTGAGTGAAAACCCAACATAATCTAGTTCAATTGATCCGAGATGAGCCAGTTGATTAAATAAGATCTCAATCGAGGGGCTCCGAGTTTGTGTTTCTCACCTCTCGACCTCTTTTTCTGCGTCAGATTTTTTTTTAGCCAAGCTTAAAATTTTTTAGTTTCTAAACTTTTTTTTTGAGCCATTAAAAGTTTTTAAAGCTAGAAAAAAATTCTTCTCAAAAATTCTAAAAAAATATTTTAGCTCCAAAAATGTCATTTTAGGGACTTTTTATCCCACATTCTTGAGCTTCGACGATATTTTTGAAAAGGACTTGGTAGCTTTAAACCACTCCAAGTTTAACCAGAAATTCAGTTGAAGGCCAGAAAATGTCGAATTTTGGAAAGTCAGTTGAAAAAAATTGAGCCGAAGGCCGGCAAGTAATTTTTGGAAATTTCACAAGTCGGTCGTAAAACGGTCGGTCGGGTGTGGGAACCAAAAACCACTTTGGCCAGGTGATTTTTGGCAAGTTTCAAAGCCACCGCGCTCCGAAGAAAATTCACACTTACCTGCGTTTGGTTTTTCCTGCCATCAAAGAGGTCTTTTTGACAAGTGAGCCGCGCGACCGCGGTAAAAAATTTGAAACTGAGCGGGGAAAAAAAGCGAAGATGTATGGCCTAAGTGAGCCATTTGAGAAAGTTCAATCAATTAAGCAGCTGTGCGCAAATTCCAGCGAAACATTTTTTGCCTTCCTCCACAATTGCCACACATACACTCTCCAATCGGCGTATACGGCAAAGTGCGGCGGACGCATATAACGACACGAAAAAAAAGCAACAGAAGAATAAGAGGAAAAAAATCAAGCGAACGTTTAACATTTTAGAAAGTTAATGAATGAAGAGATAATGACCTTGTTGCCAAGAGGTGATAAAACGTATGTGATGGTGATTGTGCCGCAACGGTACACTCAATTCATCACGGAATTCAGTCTGTCGGCTATCAAAATGTGAAAAGGATAGTTTCTAGCGCTCTGGCGGGTTGATGACCTTCCGTATTGCCCAAACGACGCGTGACTAATATAGCATAGATATTTGGCATAGTTGTCAGGCAAACATTGATTTATTATTACAGAGTCGCTTCCTTCGCGAAAATCGAAAATCGCCTGGTGTCACGACTCTCGACTCGCGAAGGGCTGGCGCCCGCCCCGAAACCTCGCGGTCCGAGGGTCTCTCGCGAGAGTTCTATTTTAAGCCCGGCCTGAGTGTGTCGTGCCGTAAAAATCCATGATAATGCCTCGGCATAAAAAGCAATATTAATCTTATTAACTTACCGTGCAGGAGAATAATATCAACAACAGCAGCTTCATTTGGATGAGACGAGATAATGCGAGATTGAGATGAATCTGGGAAGGTGCGGACTCTGGCACTTTTTTCACTGTCATTTCTCGAGACTCTTGATACTTTATGTTAATTCTTTATTGCATTACATAATGTCACTTTTTGTCTCCTTTTTTCGCTTCGCCTGAGACGAGTACTTTAATTTTTTCTGGCGAGTCTTTCACTGGTGTGTCGGGCCGCGAGTCGCTGGAAATACATACACGCGTCCGTATTGATAGTCTAATCGCTCCAATTGACTTTTATGGTCGTGTTCACAGTTCAAATAATTTCTAGACTGCTTGCGATTTTTTACATGTACAAATATTATATACTTCTTGCTGCTGTGTGCGTTCGCTGGATATGGCAATCATCTTACATCTTTTGAGCGGAAATGCTAGAGTTAGTCAATTGAAAATGATAATTTCTCAATTTTGCACGACGAATTCAGAGACCGGCTTGGGACTCTGAGTGAAAATCGGCAAGTCCGAAATTGTGCTAAGTTGGAATGGAATATAGAAAAAATGATGAAGAGGCAGATTTTGAAATGTGGAGTGAAGGAACACCGGTGGTCGACTGAACGGCACGAGGAACACTTAGCAACTGTTTGTGACTCGAGGTTTGAATGTCGAAGCTGTCTGGCTTTTTTGGTGCTGCGGCAGCCTCATTTCATTCCACACACACCCCGTACACACCGTCGGTGCGGGAGTGCGAGCATACGGCAGACACGCAATGAATGCGCAATGTGAGCTCGCTCTCTCATTTTACATACTGCGCAAGAGAGCGGGCCAACATCGGGGCCTATAGCTAGCTACATATCGTTTTCACACAGCATGTATGCAGTTGTAGTTGTGGGCTGCCAGCTCGCGCGATACATGTGAAAGGATATAGCTGGAGCAGAGTTTCCCACACATGGCCGTAGTTTGAGCTTTCTGCCACTGCCGCCTTGCCTCTTGCAGCATGTAAGAGCGGTTCCTATTAGTGCCAGAGCCCCGAGCAATGGACGTCTTTTGTTCAGGAGTCTTCACATCAAAGCGTTTGCGGTTAGTTCTAAATTGAATTTCGTTCTTGCCATGCTACCTGGTCTCCTCCGCCTCCGCCTTCGGGTGCACGTCGACCGTCATGTCGAAAGAAGGGTGCAATGAAGGTGACTTTGTTGCAGCTCTTTTTAATGTCACCTTTAATAGACTATGCGGATAACTCTGTCTCCAACTGGTTCAAATTTGCTGGATATCAAGTCTTCACATTTAGCTTGGAGTAAAATTTTTGAAGCCAGAATCTCATAGATTAAAAAATTAAAAACCTGCCCTAAAGAATTTTTTAAGTGAACAGAAAACTTTGTTAGAGAATGGAAGCTTTCACCAGAAAAAAATTACAGTCCAATTCGAGTAAACCCTTAGAATTTCAGCCAATAATATTTTTACTTAGGGACTCAGCTATTTCTGGGGCTTATTCTACCATAACAGGTGTTAAATAAAATAATTAATTAATTTTAAAAAATTTTTTACGAAAAAAATTGGTGGAAAAAGCCCCAAAAATGATGAATTCTAGAGTCTAAAAGGAACAAGGCCTTCTGAGGCAGAAACAGAACCTGACAATCAAGAGAACCTCATCCAGGCCCGAACTCGAGTGGCACGCTATGACATGGCTGTCAATGCGTATTATGGTGTGCACATTATTCACCGCAATCTGTCCCAAATCTGCGGTGTGGCTCTGCTGCGTTGATGATGACGTGATGTGTATGCGACGCGGCTTTTTTTTTCATTTATGTAGGTATTTTTTATATTTATTTTTATAATTTATAATGAAATTCCAGTGTGACAATGAGCGTAGTGTGCTCAGTGTCTCGGTGTGAGTCTCCTTGTGCGAGTAGTAGCACGGCGAGCTCCGGCATGCCCCGGAGAACAAGTAGAGGCGCAGGCAGTAGATACTGATGAATATGTACTTGCGATACAATATTTTACAACAAAGTCTGTGGGGCAACGGGCGCTTTTGTGCCGCTTTGCGCGTTGCAAAAATGATGATTTTGTACCAGCCGTCACCACGTACTCATAGACATACGCGGAGAATTGTGGCACATTTAGGTGAGTCAAAGCGAACGAGTGTCGGAGGCCGCCCCGCGTTATCAGAGACTCTCGTCTTGAGACTCGCTTTGTTCTATTTTGGGAACGTCCAGCATGAAAGTGATAGCTTTATCTCCGAGTCGTGGTCCAAAACAAGCACCTTTTTGATACCGGCGGGTTCCAAGGTCCGGTGGGACTCCTCATTCGGGTCTCTCGTGGGTAGTGGAATATTTTCAGGCCTTAGATTCATCTCTGGTGATGATGTTGAAGCACTTTTTAAAACAAAGGAAGAAATTAATTGCCCCCAAATCCATCCCTGTACAAGATAGGGGTCATTTGGGGTTCTATGACTTGCTAGATTTTACATGAACAACAACATAGTTAAATTTTGGCTCAATCAGGAACTTTCACACATCAGGAAACCCCTCCTGGTTACGTCCCTGTCAGTTTCCTGGGAAAACCAACACTCTCAGCTCACTCTCCAGACTCCACATGTTCAGATGCAGAAAACCACAGGATTCTAGGGCCTACCGTCTCAGAGTTCACATGACACTGACATACAGACGGACACATCAGACAAAACCGAGTCAAAAATTGTCGTGGTCCAGAGAATCTCCACTCTCCATCGGCAGAACGGTAAATGTGCACTCGTTTCGGGCCAACCTGTTCTCGGGCCGGTCAGGTGGACTGGAGGCACATGAATTTATTAGTAAGTAGATTAATATCGGTGCTCTCTTTTGAAGTTTCGGCGGCACCTTTCTCATGTTTATGCATGTAAGAGCGCCGAGCGCTCGGGTTTCGGTGCGAGGGCGACTGCTGCGGGAAACGGGCTCGGAGTTGCTTCGCGAGGTGAGAAAAAGAGTTGTCACTGGGTATCGGAATGCCTGATACCATTTCTATTATCACACGCCCGTCCGTGTGGTAGTGGAGGCGATGGCGATGGCGTGAACGACGCTGAATTGAGAGCTAATGTGTGATAAAGTGTTTTGTATATAAAGGTTTGTAGTGTACATAAAGTGGCACTTACTTAGTTAACAAATAGAAAGATGTGAGGGAAAAGCATGAATGGAGCAAAAGAGGCGACTTCGAACCTGTATTCTGTACGTACATATGATATCAGGTTTTGATATTTATCATGTGAATGTTAAAAATATAATTGTACAGTTATTTGGAATTTTTTGAATTTTTTCGAATAATATAATTTCAGCATGTCTCCTCTCTTTGTTTCTCCATTACCTCTGCTACACATATAAATTCCTTCATTCACTTGCAGCACGGCTCGACCAGACTGGGAATGCAAGGTAAATTACATGTCGCAACTCCGTGTCTGTGCTCGAGTGTATCCGAATCCGTTGGAATATAAAAATTATGTTGTAATAAAATTATGCGGAAAATGACAAAACTGGTCAACATTCGTGTGTTCGCGGGAATGAGCAATTAAGTGTAGGCTTAAGTGTTCCTTTCCCGCAACTACTTATTATATTAAGTAGTTAATTTTAAATTGGCGTTTTATATTAAAGAGGGAGAAAAAGAGGTGTTTGTATTTAAAGAAAAATAAACGCACAAAGATTTGCGAATAAAATTTGAGGTCAGGTGAATTTCTCTGGGAAGCCTCTCTTGGCCATTTTTGAAGGTTTTACTGTAGAGACTGGTTAGCTAGAGAGTGGATTCTTTGAATTTATGGGTTTAAAAGGGACTTGGTCTTGTGCACAGTGGGAAGTGTGTCTGGAATCCAAAAGTAGAGGCCAACATTTTTTCAAGGGCAGAGCTGCAGAAGAAAAAGAGTCTGTTTCTTTTGGCTCCAGAATTTTTTCAGAGGGCTTTAAAATGGCAAAAAAGGGTTTTTCTGGTAAAATGAGCCCTTTTTGGTAGTTTCTTTATTTTCAAAAAGCCCAATACACAAGCGGGAATTCCTGGTCTTTTTGGAAGAAAAAGCCTAATACTTGTGGACATTATTTTCCAATAATGTAAACCAGTAGAAAAAAATCGTAGTTATCCTCTAGTCAGAAAATCTCTATGGCCAATTTAAGACCCAAAAGTTGCGAAGCATTGCGAAATTCAGGTCGCCTCAGAGCCAAAGCGAGAATCCTCGCGCCCCAAAAAGAGCAGAAGAGGTTGCCAAGAGACTGTCAGCCAGGAAGCGAAATCTACGTTTTAGTACATCGATCAAATACTTTTTGTGCAAGCGATGAACAACCAAACAAAGTGTTTCGTCGAGAGCTACAAGAAATCACTTTTTTGCACATGAAAAGTGTAGTGGAGGCAGAGCGGCAAGAGTTTATCTTGTTGTGCTCTTAACAATAAATTTTCAAGATTTTTGTGCTTACTTTACTGCTCCAGCTCGGTTACTCGTACTATATAAGCACTTGCTTATGCGCCATGAAGTTGAATGGTTTGTACATGTCGAGATGATTTTGATTTCGTCTACTTTTCATTAGAAAAATAAACACCTTTCGGCAATTGGAGGCATGAGCGTTTTTGCTTTTACCTATTTCTCTTCATTCAAATGATGAGAAGCCCGGAGCACCGGCGGGACGGCGGGTTTCGGGACGCACCGGGGCCCTCGGGGGTCCCGGAATCGGCGGACCGGAGGGTAGTTCCGTTTTGCGAAGCGAACCATCACGATGATAATTAGGCATTGACCGGTTAACAACACTCTTCGTATGTACCTACTTGAAGGTGTGAGTGCAAAAATTCGGCTCCGATGGGTGCGGAGGCAAGTTGGTGGGCTTGTTCTCATTGCGAATCGCTTTTTCGCGTCTCTCGCCGTAGCATTTTCAATACAACTATTATAATTATGTACATATTATAAGTGGAGCACACATTAAGGCGATCGTGCTTTTCTAGGTATAGAATTGCGCAGCAAATGCCAGAATTGGATACTCTCCATCCAGCAACTCTTGAACCTTGAATTCGAAATCAGAAGACAGCGAGGCAGGGGCGCATCGTGGACTTTTTGGGGGTCACGTGAATTTCTTGGGGGAGGAAGCTGGCTAGGGGCCGATTTTGATGAGCACTTGGCCTTCTAGAGCCCCTTTGATTACCAACTCTCGAGAAATTTGGTTCTCATGAGTGACTTAGATCTCTTGAACTAAGACTTCTTCACAAAAAGACACCTTACAGCCAGTAAATTAACGTTTTCGTACACTCCAAAGTCCTTTATGAAAAAGTTGCCTGAAACAGACTAGATTTTTCACAGTAGGTCCTGTCCTGGAATATTCCGTCTCTGACGGATGGGTCACAATAGGATCTTCGGGACCTGCGTGACCCTCTGCCCCACCCCATATCTATCTATCCTGTCCTGGAACTCTAACAGCCAGTTTAACAGGCCTAAGAAAGGACGTAATTTCTCAAGGACGTTTTTGAGTCTCTCTTGGAACTCCAAGAGCTAACATCACTGACTGGTGACCTCCATTTCGACAACACAGCCGAACACAGTCCTCTTTTAAGACTCTTATGTCGAAACATAAATTCTTTAAAATGAAAGACAGGAAAAATTAGCCACTCTGCTATCCAAATAAGGGCTCAGACAAGCTATAACCTAATTAACCTCAGTCCGAAGCTCGCAAGTGAGACACAAATAGAGAAGTACCTTGCATGTGTGTGCATCGTGTCTCATCTAATTTAGTTAATGTAGTGTCTGCATGTTGATGAATTTTATTAATAAATTTATTTAGATTTCAAGACGATTAATTTATTGCAATGGTGCAGAAATAAACGGATGGACGTCTAGAAGTGCCGTATTGTGCGTTTCTCGGAGAGTGGAGTCGAGAATGTAGGTGATGGCTGTATATAGGAAGAACGTAAATTTAAATAAATTGTGCCAAGATAGAGCGAGGGCCAGTGCCTTATACAAAATGTAGCCGAAGCCGAGTGTCTGAGCGAAGAACCGTATTATAATGATCATCACATTGCTATGTTTTCATCATTAGATTTATGATATAACATAACTGAATAGAATATGCGTTTGTCGTAGATTTACAGTCTGGCAATCGGCGATCCGTACAGCATACCGTAATGTGCGACAAGCAAATTGCCATTAATAGTGCTCGGGGCGGCGAAGAAACTGCATTTTTAGCAGCATATCGACTCGTCCATCATCCGATCCACATATCCAGAGACCCGACGGCCGACGCTAATGGCTCGGCTATCGACTAAAGGGCAGGTGACATTTTTGCAACATTAATCTATTTAACACGATAAGCATTTTTTGAATTCCATTACAAATTCCTCGCTTTTTCCACCTGAAGCACGACGACGTCGACGACGCGATGCTCGACATTGCAGACCCGTCTCTCACTCTCTATACTTGTGCATGCATGTGTGAGATCGCGCGCTAGCTAGCTCGAAACATTTGCAAGTAAATGGTAAAACTTCACGCTGGAATGTCCGTATTTATGCTTGCATTTGTGTGTCCCGTGATTAGGTTGGACTTGGGTGGAAATGTGGAATCGAAGAGCTAGCTCTCGCTGGAGACGAGAAAAAAGAGTATCGGAATGACACAGGTTAGCATGTTAGATAATGTGTGTGACCATACAAATGACACAAAGTTGCAGAGGTGGGTCTTCAAGGGGGGTCTTCTGTAAAAGATGAGGGCTTTAGTTTCTTCTCGGGGCAAGTTATGACTTTGACATGATTTTGAGCCCTTGAAAAATTTTATGAGATGTTTTTTTTAAGCTTTGAGATATTTTTGTGAAGAAACTTTTAAGTTTGAAAAATAAAAGTTCGATTTCAAGCCTCTGAAATTTTTCAAATGAAGTGTCTCTTGAAGGCTTGGGTTCTAAAAATTTTTTTTTGGGAGAAGTCCAAGTTTCAAGCCTCTGAGGTGAAGTTCTTTTATGCTTTTAAATCAAGCTTCAAAAAATTCAATAAATTCTAGGAATCGTAGGTCTGCTTTTGACATAAAAGAGGTCCTTGTTTCTGGCCAAAAACCGACTCCCATTCTCCACCTCTGCCCAGTGATGGTCGAAGAAACTGTGAAACTGTGTGAATGGAGAATCGAAATATAATTTATAAGATTCAATTAAAATGCAGAATAGACGAGTACGTTGTTAGGTATGGAAATAAAACGAGACTGTGGTATGCAATGAATATAAAAGTTTCCGAGGCAGCGAGAGCAGCAAACAGTTATCTGCTAGACGAGAATTCATGTCGTACATTGCATTCTTCGCAAAAGCTTATCCACTTGTCCGCTCAAAGTCCGTCTTCTTGGCTACATGCGGACAAACATGGCGAGTCTCCTCTCATATGGTATCGAAAAATATTTCGTGTAAGCCTCAAGTGTATCAAAAGAGTTGTCATGCTAGTTTCGCGTTTTGAGAGTACCTGTGGGAGGAGTTGATCTAAAGACTTTTAATCGCCCGCGCCTATCTCGGTTCAATACACCTTTGCATCGACGCAGTGGTATTTATGTTAATTATCGAATTTTGAGGTGACCACAGCTAATTGGATTGGAGCAGAAATTCTGATTTTATGAGGTATTTTATTTAATTACGAATTCCATTCATTGGCAATTTGGAGGTTACATTTATGGGAGGCTGGGGGACACATGGTTGCTTGGGAGCCCTTTTGTGAGCCTTTACTGAGCAGAACTTCCTACCTTAGTGGCCTTAGAAATTTTTAAAAAAGTCTTTTAGGACTTTTGCCTAATTTGCTTTAAGAAATATTTTAGAAGCAGAGTCTGATACCATTTTTATTATTTCCAAAGAATTTTTTTGACCTTAGAATATTATTTAAAAATACCTTAGAACCTGGAACTCGAGGAGAAAAAATCATGAAGACCCTAATTTGTCTAAGAAAATTATTGTAGAAGCGTCAGACTTCAGGAAAAATTTTGACTTAGAGTCTCAGAGGAATATGAACCCAGAAAACACCAGGGTCTTAGAAGAATCCCCCAGGAGTCAATAAAAATGGTCCGAAAAATCTAGACGGAACTGCCTCCAGCCCACAGACAGAGAATCGAAGGTGAGCACGGCGTTGCGGTGCTTGCAGGTCGTAAATAAATCGTTATCGGGCGGCATTCGGGGGAATAGCTGCAGCCTTCGGAGCGAGTGCGAGTCAGCAGCGAGAAATGTCATTCCAAAATGGCCCGGTTAGCGTCATCAATGAAATCATTGTGGTATTTTTGCACGCCTTTGCTTTGCAGTGTCACGCAGCGGTGGCGGTGTAAGATTGCCGTTTTTAGTAGCGAGCAACGGCAGCAGCAGCAGCACCAACAACAACAACAACAACTTGTCCGGTAATATGGTAATAACTATAAAATGCCTGGTATGTGAGAATGAAGACTTTTATAACTTACTTCTGTGTCCGTCGTCCGTACACGCTTGGGTCTGCCAGCAAGCCCGTATAGCTGCACCGCTCATCGCGATAATAGCGCAAATCGGTATCGAGTGCTGTGTCTCGTTTGGCGCTGAATTGATTTGTATGAAACGTGTATTTGTAGAGGCCAGCTCCAACATGCCCCTACACATGTATGGCGTTCGACATTGTATGAAAAATGTACAGATGATGATGAATTTAACGGGAATCAACAGCGCTGGAATGTGGTAAGCTTTCGTCGCGGTCGCTTTCTCTAATTTTGAAAGTCCTGCTTTTTGCTGGTCGGCCGAGTCTCGCCGGCAGCGACACCTAACGATCCGGGTGCCCTCGCCTCGTGTCCAGCTCATTGGGTCGGAGGCTGGGATGGGTTCATTATATGCTGTGTTATTTGGTACCTTGGTCAATTTCCCATTCTCCGGATATGCGAAAATTTCTTCAACAAACTTCCGACGATTTTTCTTAAAATATCCCCAAAATATTTAATGTCTTTTACTCAATTTTGCCTTATAACTATTCTTTGACCTTTTTTTAATTTATTAAGTGCACTTGCAAAAATTTCTTTAACTAACATCCGATTCTTCAAAAAGATCTTCTAGGAAAAAAAAATTTTTTGGACATTTTTTCTTAAAATATCCCCCAAATATTTTATGTCTTCCAAAACAGTCACTTAATTTGACCTTCACCTTGTTCTTGTGTCTATTTCTAATTTTTTAAGTGATGTTTCGACCGGATATGCGAAAAATTCTTTAACTAAATTTCGATTCTCCCAAAAGCTGTCCTAAGAAAATCGTCAAAAAAGACGTTTTGGGGCAGTTAGGTCAGTTCACTGTTCACTAAACTATTTTTTGTGAATCCTGAAAAACTAATAAAATTTCAGAATTTTCAAATCCATACTGGCCCGTAAAATTTCTCTAAGCGGCGATTCCGAGGCCAAAAGGCAGAACGGGCCCTTGTCGGCTTTGTTCAACGCGAGGTTTTGCGTTTCAACGGAAGCAACCGTGAAAGAGAGAAGCGTATCGGAATTCAATAATAAGACTTCTTAGCCTATTTGCCATGAATGAATACGTGTGCACAGTCTGTGATATCGCAATGCACATATATTTCTTATGGGCGCTGGAATATAAATCTGGCGCCACACTTTTAGCTTGCTTGCATATTATAATATTTAGTCTTGCACTCCGGTCTCCGGCTACTAGCTTCCGAAGTGACGCTTTTGCGGTTTCCTAGCCATTGTGCGTGTACTTTCGCAAAAAGGCTCTCAAGAATATCACGTGTCGGGTTACAAGTGCGATTACGTTTTCTAAGGTCTTAATTAAAACTTTTTCTGCTACCACTTAAACGAATAAAAGGCTGGAAGCCGCAGCAACTTCAGCACCGAGGTTGCAGCGTAATCAGGCTTTCTTTTGCACGCTTGAGGGGGTGGTTTTATACAGATAATTATATGCAGCTCGGAAACTTTGAGCCCTTTTTCGAGAAAGGAGGATGAGAGCCTGTTGACTTGGCTTTTTTGTCTAGATCTAGATCATCAGGCTCTAGATCATCATAAACAGCTTTTAGATACTGTGAAACATGTCAAGAAGTAAAACTGAGCCTTTTACCAGACTTCAGACTAAATATGGGCCAATTACAACCCAATCTGAGCCTTTTAGACTTAATATGAGCCTGAGACAAGCCTTCCCTAGGAGCTTTCACCACATTTTAATACAAGCCTGCCCAATGAGAAGCCCCCAGACCGACCCAAGAGCCAGACTTCACAGCAGTTAAATCCAGAACAAGCCCAGCTAGCCGTTTGGTTTCCGTCTGATGCTTTTTCTGGTCCATTGCGACGCCCGTGCGTACAGTTTGGCGCGTTCAGATTCCCAATGAGGCAGCGGTGCTGCCAGAGAGTTGCGTTTGGATGAGTGTAATGTGAAAATTACACGATAGATCATATTGAACGGTTTAGTGGATTGTTAGAAGAAGATAAAAGAGAGGCACATAATATAATAAGCACTACTTGTATAGCCAACTGTTTAAAAGCATGCAATTATTTTACGCCGTGCCGATCATTTACACCGCAAATTACTGATTTGATTGCTCTAGCCGACTGATTAAAGAGGGTTATTTGGGTGTTGAAAAAAATCCAGTTATCTTGAGCAGAGCCGGTCTGAGCTGGTAGGTTGGGGCCACTTGTGTAACCCATTGAAAGCCATTTTACTCTCCAAAAATAAAAAATTACCCATTTTTCAGCATGGATTAATTTTAAACAATTTTATTTTTGAAATTCGGTTATTTAATATTTTTAATGATTTCTCCAAAAATGAAAAAAAAAATGTTTTTATCAATTAAAAGAATAGAAAGTTGCCCAAAAAAATCTTAAGGTGGGAGAAAATGAGTTAAGGGTCCTCTGAGCCCCTCAATGGTTCTCTAGTGGCTCCTTTTGACTTGAAAAAATTACGAGGCCCTCCTTAAAAATTTTTGGGAGTTCCACTGCGGCCCTGAGTCCATCGCTTTTTGGGTGAAAGAGCTCGCGAGTCGTCTACCTGCTAATTACTGGCCGAGGCGCGGTTGTGTGGCAGCGGGTGATACAACAACCAAATCGTGAACGCGGTGCCGTTACCATTTTACTGCATCGACAGTGCGTAAGAAGCGCATGCACGCTGTAACGGAGCACTGCGGAGGCTCGGGAGCTTGACGGCAAGACGACTGGGTGGTCCTGCCCCCACCTGCTATGCCATTCCGTCCAACTGGATGGAGATTTCATTCGCTCTGGCGAGGCGTAGCGCAGAGCCGTCACTAGAGCCTTCAACGCTGCACCGAGTTTATAAATATTTACAATTCAATGCATAAGAGAGTAGAGTTGCTGGGTTTTATTGGGGATTTTCGGAACGTAATAGCTTGTCAGGCGTTTTAATGGGCTTGCTCCGTTCCCGGATTTATTTTTACACTGCGTTCGAGTTTCCGACTCTAGCGCCTGCATGAGAGCAAGAAAGCGATTCCGAGAAATCGTCGGATCTAGCGAACGGACCGGAGATCAGAAAGCCCGCACACTAAACGATTTTATCATCAGCAGTACGAACGGAGGAGATGGAGAGTTCTGCAGCAAGATGATTGTTAAAAATTTGATGATGTCAAGAAACAACGCCGAGTCAATACCCAATTTAGCTATCTGTACGGGTTCCAGCGTGGCTGACGTAGATGCTTTTTACGGGCCTGTGGAGAGGTGTAGAGGCGGCAGGCAGGAAACAGGTACGTACTTAATTTGTACGTCGTCGTGTACGGCAAATTTGCGAAAAAGATCATTGAACCCAGTAATGAAGTTTGTTCACACAAGAGTGGTTTCGGGTAATTTTGGCGTGGAAACAAGCAGAAGTAGGTTAGCTTCACAATCAATCAGAGGCTGTAACAGGATTGGACACGATGATTTTTGATAGGCTTTTGTGTCATAATGGAGTGGCGTGTTGCGTTCGGCATATCCATTAGACCAGACAGTCGATTTTAATATTGCAAGCTGAGACCAAAACGATAATTATCTCTGAAATTGGTCAAGCTTCTCGGGACCCGGACTTGCATTGAGGGCATTCGAACACACTTAATAAAATTTATCGAATTGGTTCAAATTCAACTGCAGATACCGTTTCTTATGTGCGTCCTCGCTAGTCGGTTCCCAAACACCAATGAACCAAATTTGCACAATTGAATTTGTCTTGCATGCAGTTTGATGCAAAGTCTGTTTGAGTGGGGAACTGACGTAGCTCGGAGGGGGTTTCTTGGACTTCATACTTCACAAGAGCCTTCTCTACTTAAGATTTTCTCATGTTTTAGAAGAGCATTCCCAGATTGAACAAGTCTGTCAGCGGTCAGTATGGAGCCGACAGACTCAAGTCTGTCCGCACTGGAGTAAAAGTATGTCGGCGAGGCGAGAATGTTTGTTCGCGAGTCTGTCGGTGCCGACAGACTGGGAACAACTTGGACAGGCTGGGTCAATTTTTGTCTCCCCTCGCGGGGAAATTGGGAAAAATTGTCCATTGTCCAAAGGCCACTCCCCAAAGGACTGCCACTGCTCGAGACACTCGAGTCGTGGGAGGAAAAAGCCCAGTTACGTCCCTCCCGAAGTATTATTATTCAAAGAATGACCATATAAAGTTGTTAAAACACACATGAAATATTTAATTTGATAGTAGTTTTGTCTTGTTATTTGTCTGTGCTCCCATAAAAATGTTAAAATGTCTGAGTGTGCGTTGTCGAGTATTGGGGGGGTATAAAATATATTGCAGTGAAATTTTATGACTCTTCTGGTGTGTTCCGGGGAGTTGTTGTTGCCGAACGCGACACTCTCTCTCCACATATCACCGACAGACTCTCTGCTCGAGCTAGAGGCTACCGCGTGAGCCTGCTGATGTGACGATGTCTTGGCGTAAATTGATGGTGTTGATGTCTTGTGCGGAATTCTCGCATTAAAATGACTTCCAGCAGGGAACTCCGGAGTCGCATATATTCGCTTATCGCCTAGGGCATTAATGGACATTGTCTTGCTGACATGTTGGTGCTGCGCTAGATATTTTGTGGAAATGTTAACATGAATAATTACCAGAACACCGAGAGAGTTTCCAGCATTAACGCAGTGCCAATCCGGAGTCGAGAGTGGAGAGCTGGCTGACTGCCTACATGGATGGAGCATAGAACGAGACACATTTCGATCGCAATTCACACAAATCAGCATTAAATTCTTGAAAGTCTTCCAAATTTATCAAAGATACGAATCTTTACATACGTACGCCATTCAAAGCAAAGCGCCCGTTTCCTTTTCCGAGCACCGAACGCTCAAACTGGTGCAATAACACCAAATTCACGGAATAGCAATATACCTTGAGTTGCAGCCCCACCGAAGTATGGCTGGTCTACGATTAAATTGGACACTACGTCTTTTTATTGACCTTTGAGACGTTTAAGGCCCTTCTGATTCTCTCCAAAGGGCTTCTGAATAATTTTGGACGCTTTGGGTACATTGGAAACAGGTCATTATGCTCTGAAGAAATTTTTAAAAATTATATTATAAGTTTTAAATTTAAATTTAGACTTTGGACCTTGAAGGATCTTTGGTTTTTTTTAAAATAATTTGTGTCGAGGTTTAGAGCTCATGAAAATTTTGAAAAACGACCTCTAGTATTTTCCAAACTTTCTTAAGAGGCCTATTAAATTTAAGAGAATAATTCAAGAAACACCTGTTGTTTGAAATCAGATCTCATAGGCTTTTGGAGACTAATTTTAGAGTTAGATGAAAGACCTATTTTTAAAAGAAATTTTTCCTGATTCCTTGAGGAGTTATGAGGAGGAGTTCAAGGGCTTTTAAGGGCTTAGGAAGAGGACAAATTTTCCCCCTCGAAAATTGAAGGTCACCCAAGTCTTGTCTTGTCCCTAAAATGTCTACTGGGACCAATTTCAGCGTCACCAAGCTACCCATTCGTCTGTCTAACATTGTTTGAAACAGCCTGCCGAGTGGGAGAGCAGAGTTGCAATAATTGCATGTAATCCGGGACACGGCATTAAGGCAGGCGCGTCTCGCTATGGCCCCGTTAGAATGCGGCACCGGCACGACAACGGCACAATCGGCAGCGACAACAGGATAAATGTTCATGTTTGAGATTTAAAGGAAATTTTAATTCATTTGGCATTGCGGATGAATAATTTTGTCGTATATATATTTCACATTGTTTAAATAGATTAATATATCCTGTGTGTGACTGTGATGCCTGTGTGTGTGTGTGTCTTAAATGTCTCTTGCAATTTTCTCATCTGCAGCAGCAACGGTGCTTCCACCAACGCCCATTTAGCCCTTCATCCGGCGCTCGTGCGCTGATCTGCATCCGAAACGCGAAACCGAGCCCCGCTGGTCCGTCAGTCCGCGCTGGGCCACGACAGGTCCGGGGGCTCCTGGTCTTTGCAGGGCTTTTTATATGTTTGTGTCCATGTCGTTTTTCCCTAAAGCAGAATTGTTGCTAAAATACAAAATTATATTGCCGCTTTAATGCGTTTTTGTGAAAAAGTTTCTGAAAGCTCACAAATCACGCTTGATAATAAATTGCATACACACAAAACGAAAGAGAATGTTATAAAGCACCTCTTCAGCGGGCAACTATAACCGAAAAAATTTATGGCTACAAGATTCGCCGCAATAAATTGAATTAAATGCCGCTGGAAATTGTGGAAATTTTGGATTGGACTTGTCAAACAATTTCTGTATGAAATGGCATAAAATTGTCAAAATTCAATTGAGGTCGGTGATTAATTGGTCGGTGTTGTGGTCCATTTAACTCCAGTAATGCGCGCCTCGGACCTCCCTTGTAGCGACTAGCGTCAGCGAGAGAGAGAGTCGATGACCCAATTGAGAGCGAGACGAGTCCAAGAATGCCCGAGCCCGAGACGGAGCCCAACAATGTAAGTCAGCGTACGGGATATATAAAGAAACCTGTTAAATACCAATAACTTATAAGCCAATCGACAAAATGGCTCACAACGTGTTCGTTCACACAAGTGTTGGCACTCTCTTGTAGTTACATGCTTTAAAACAATATTTCACATCCATATGTGGTCACTGCTTATTAGCTGGGTATCATATTCATCATATAAATCACACAATTCGCAGTGTCTGCAGTATTTAAGGTTGATGTGCTGCCAATATATGCTCTGGAAAAAACGTTGACGTCCGCGGGAAGGCAGATAAGGAGCCTGCGTGCCCTGTCTTGGAGCAAAAAGATGAATTGTGGATGTAATGTGCGCGATACACAATAACTAGGGCTTCTGGGAATTTTTATTAAATATTTTTGACTGGCATTTTTTTTCTATTGAGCAAAACTTTACTGTGTTTCATACAAATCAGCTAAATTTTTAGTATGTTCTAGCTTACAACATTTTTAGTCTATCATCCAACATCATTATGGCTCTTTTCCGTAAGAATAAGGAGTAAGGGCCTCCTAAAGTAAAGAAAAAAATTTAAGGGGAATTTAGGAATATCTAGCACTAAGACCCTCCAAAGTGTTTTCTTTTTTTACCATCTAAAAATCTTCCCAAAGTTACGTAAGAAATAAAAATTTTTGTTAGCCCTAAAAAGAAGATAGAAGCACTAAAAAAAATTTACCGCTGGTACTTGAGCAGATTTGGGAGCCGGGCTGAATTTAATCCCCTCACATAAGCTGACATGCGGCACTTTAATGACACGCTAATAAAAAGTCAGCGCGGCTAATTGCCGATGCATCAGTTGACAATTTTTGTGTGTTTCCCAGCTCCATGTCTCATCCAAAGAGCCTCCGTATAACAGGCAGATGTCGAATTTAAAATTTATTATTGATGGTTGCTAATGTGTGGAATTTCCTGCGTAAAGTCATTCACACACATCCAGCATGAGTTATGTATTTTTTAATTACACAGAAAACTGCAGACAAGTTAACAACCAACATTGTTGCAATGAGGTATGCTGTTTTGATGTCATGTTAAATGAGGTGACTCTCAATCGACGTTGCAGCAGACTCAATTACTGCAGCCTGGATCGTATTCACGCCTGGAAAAAATCACATTATTCTCTCGGGCTGCTTGGAGAGTTTGAATTTAAAACAATTTGCATAACAAAATGGTTATAAATCGTTTTGTATCGCTAATAGCTATTGAAATGCCTGTAGCTTCGTGTAATTGCTTGCGCTGCTTCTCGAGGACCCATACTGGAGTCGGAGATGCAGTCTGCCGTCTGGGCTGCTGGTTTCTGGACCGCAATTTTATTTCTTTACTTCCCAACATCGAAAAAAAATTTTAAAGGTTTGAAAAATAATCTGGAATAAATATTTCATTCCTTAGCTTAGCGTCCTTTTGACCTTGAGGATTCCAGAGACTTTAAAAGGATCTATTGTTCCAAAAAGAGCTCTAAACACTCAAGAAAACGTCTGAAATAAAGGAAATTCAAAATGAAAATCCTTCCTGAAAATCTTGTGGAAAATTTTGTGGTTGATTTCCTTCTTTGTTATTTTATAAAAGTCACCAAAGGTCTGCATAGAAGAGCTCAATTTTTTTCATGACTTTGAAGGGTATAAGAATTGTTTTCTTGGGTGTCCCTTGATGTCCAAAAACTCACTCACCCCAGGGCAGTACTCGAGAACTCTCAATATCCAGCAAGTACAATCATGTAGCTCCCCGCCTAATCACATTAATTAAAATTTATGGCTTTAAATGAAAGTGTAGAAATAATGATTACCTGTATTTATTGTGGAAAAGAGTATGCTCCGCTGGGCGGCGGAGAACTTAATTTAATCGACACAATGAGATAGTAGAGCCGGGTTTAATCGTAAGTAGCTAAAACTAAAAAGAGTAATCATATTTTAGTCGCACCGCTTAACAATTGCTACGCTTTGAATATAATTGAGCATTGTGAGGTAACGATATACATGTTCTGAGAACGAATCGGCTGAAGGAGAGGAAGAAGACGCGTATAAGAGTTGAGTATTTTACTGCGGAAGGAAGTTCAACTTTTAGCATAACCGTTTATGCTGGAGGCGGGCGTGTAGCTGAAGCCACTTAAAACAGCTCTTATTATTCATAACTCAATACGGTAATGAAACGGGGGAGATAACCAGGTGAACCCCAGGGCCCGCGCAGAACCCCCGACCCATCAGTTTCCGGCCCAGAGCACGCAGGAGCAAAAATTGTGTCAACCAATTTTCTCTCGTCTAAGTGCGGCACGAAGCCTTTCAAGCTTTCAACGCCCTTCTTTATGCATTAAATTTGTGTTCTGCTGACTCCTGGTTGTTGTGCTGCGACCATAGAGGCGAGGTACTAGAGGGACGACCTGTCTCAGAATTTTGTGAAAATACGAATGTTTTTAGTGCTTTGAAAATTCAAGATGGCCACCCTTACAACTTTTAAATTTTATAATTGGCTCTTTGGATACAAACTAGGAATTTTTTTAATAACCTTAAACTTCGTCATTTTCTAAACATTCACTAAAAATTTCATTAACGAGCAGCTCTTAGTTTGGGAGATAGAGCTTCTGAGGGTAGGGTCGTTTTTTTTTGGGGGGGACTACCCTCTCTATGGCTTTGACTCTACGAGAATGTAAGTTTAAAAATCATAAACATCAACCCGTGTGCGCTCCGAAAGTGCACATTTTGCAGGTAAATAAGGTGAATTTGTGCTCCGTCGTCTAATGAAAAATATCTCGTCGGTCGTCTCTGGGTGCGCGCATGGGAGCAGCCGAGTAGTTCCGAAAAGTGCAAGGAAAGCAGGAAGATTAAAGAGCCCGGGAGCACGTAGCCTTTATAACTCGCAGTTTTGTCAATATGGGCCCAAATTGGTCCTGATTCGGCTCGGAAACGCGTCTCCGTCGCTTCCCAGAATTTGTTGGCTCGCCATTTTCGCTCCCCCGGGGGGATAAATAATGGCTGATCATCGGAAAATAAACATTGGCAATAAATACCGGGAAAGCAGGTTATCGGTTGAGCTAGTAAGAGTCGGCTGGTGCACCCTGATGGGGAATGCACTTGAATGCGACCAGCGTCTAGAAATAATTTCACGGTGGAAGCGTTCGTGAACCGAATCGAGGCTAGGAGCTCGCGTTTAATTTGCGTGGCGATGGAGAACATAATTTTTTTGAATCAATTATGGGATTTGTATCGTATGGACGTACCATAAAGGAAATTAGCTCCATCGCTCGTTATGTTATATAATTTGTGTATGAAATTGTACAAAAACGCGGTGCACAGTCGGAAGGAGCAGCATATCTCTGCGTATGTGATTAAATAAATTCAATTCCCAAAGCTCTTTAATTAGCAGCATAATCCATTCGCTTAATAAATTTGGATGAATTGAATTGATAGAGGTGGATAGATATTGTCGTTTATGCATGTGCAGACAGACACGCACGGCTTCGCGTAGGGCCTTCAGCGTGTTTAAAGCGCAAAGCCCAGGGGAGCTGACATAACGTGGATACCTTAAAGGAGACAGCTCGAGTTGGCGGCTTTAATTTAGATTCATAGATGTGTGGAAACTAGAGGTATAACGAAAATTGTCACCTTTGAGTTTGAAAAACTCTTTTAACGATTTTGGAACCAATTGATCACCCTGTAAGAAATCCTTGGAGGAATATTCATAGAAAATATCTACTAGAGGTACAACGATGTATGCACTTTTGCGTTTTATTAAGTAGCAAAATAAATTGAATGGAATTTTTTTTCGAGAGAGTTCGTGGGGAATTTTTGATTTGAGGTAAAACTAAAGGTGTTTAACCCATTTTCTAAACTTAAAAGACCTCTCTCTCTATATCCCTCTTTCTCTCTCTCTCTCTATCTCCCATCTCTTTTTATCCACCCATTTCTTGCTATCTATCTTTTTTCTCTTTTTATGTCGGTTCATTTATTTCTTTCGGTCTTACTTCACCTTTGAGTCCCTTTTTGTCTCTGTGTCTCGTTCTCTCTTGTTCTCTTTCCCTCTTTCTCTATCTCCCTTTTCCTCAATTCCCCGTCTCTTTTCCTCGGCAAATTTTGTCAAACATGTGAGCTCTAGCCCACAAGTCTCTATGGTCAGCCTCCAAAAATGAGGACACACAGACAACTCCCCCGGAAGAAAGGCGGTGTAGAGCAAGTTTTTGATTAGCTCGAGAGCCGCATCACGCTTAAAAGTTGTGAAATTCAATTAAATGATAGCGCGCTGAAGAAAAAGTATGTGAAACGTCACGAATGCATCGCCGAAATCAGTTTTGTGTCTGCTCGTTCAGGCGATAATGGTGCGCACTAAACCGGCATGGCTTCGGCATTGGCGAGGGCAGAAAAATAGAAAGAACTATATGGCAAAAAAGGTCCGGCCGTTCGCAAAGCTACAACATAACTTTTTGGTTTAATTCCATTAAAGTTTAAAAGCAAGCTCTCCTAATTCTATTTGAAAGCCGAATGCTGTGTTGCAAATGAAGCAGCGCCACTATTGAATATCAATGTCGGCGATTTCGGTAGTTAGGTTTGTATAAACGGCAACGGCATAGCCCACAGATACCGGGACGGTCGGGTTGGGTGCATGAAAGCTACATGTTTTATAGCATATCGAACACATTTTGCTGTTAAACACATTTGCAGTGCAGTATTTCCTGATAACACATTGATTTGATCTTCGTGCTTTTATTTTTATTGCTGTCTATCTGTCATAGGCACCATAAACAAGTTTTGAGTTGCACACTCGCACTCGCAGTTTTGGCAAGCTGCAGAACTTTGTCAATAAATTTATTTTTGATCTTTGGAGCCTGCGCCTCGGACTCGAACTCGGACTGGTGCTGGTCAAGAGTTCTATAAACTAATTTTTCAGAGTGGTCAGGGGGCAGTGCCGTAGCTCGTGGAAGGCTTAAGAAGTTCAGAGTGCTACCAGGTTGGGTTACGTCACTGGTAAAATTCAGTTTAGACTAAACACTTCAATTTTGAAGCCTTTCAGAAGCACTTACATATTTTTTGAATTTTTTAAACAACTTAAGAGAAGCTTTTTAGACGCTGAGGACCTTCAGAGGGACATACAATTTGATTTACGTCGATGGGATTCTTTTGCTGATTTTTTGCTACTAACTAAATTTCTGAAGCCCTAAAATACCAATAAATTTGGTGATGGAATCCAGTTACGTCAATGGCATTTCAATTAAAAGCTATAAAGAGAAATTTAAGAAGTTTTTCAAGCTAAAAAAAGTTTAGTTTTGATTTTTGGAAACTTTTCTGAAGCTCTAAAATCCCTTTGGATGTCCTTGAAGGCTTTAAAGTTTACTTCTGATACACTAAAAGTTTCTAGAAAGCCTTGAATGTTCCATTTTTGAGTGTTTTGCTTTCTAAAAAATATCTTTTTGAAACCCAAGACCCTGCTCTGTCCCTGACGAAGGCAGTTACGCCAATTGTGTGTATTAATATCGACATGCCTGATAAGAATGCCAACAAAACGAGTTCGGAAATTGCAGTTTCAGGAATGATTACTGCCAATTTTTGAGGAATACCGAATTGCTCCAGTAACGTCGGGAAACGTGCAATCTACGGCAGCAGGAATCACCTGAATGCAGCTATTTGTGTGTCGAATGCAGGCGGGAGGAATTCAAAGACGATTTCGTATTCAATTCGAGCCGTCCCGGACAAATAATTGGAATGCGGCTAGCAAATCCGCCCTGCGTCCGAAAACTACGGCGACAGAGGCCGGGAACGGCAAGAATCGAGCAACGATGATGTATTTAATAGTGGGAAAAAGTGGGTGAAATGAACGAAAAGAGACGTGTTTATGAATCAAGACAAAAAGCACTTGAAATTAAGTGAGGCCGGGTCGTATAAAAAAATTGGGAGGAGAGGAAAGAATAAGTTAGTTAATTAAAAGTGTTTGGATAGATAACGAAAACACTGTGGTGCGGCAATTAAAGTTTGAATTATGTATGTCAGAGCGGGCAGCCGTGAGGTCGGGCAGTTGCGGGCCCGGATCTCGGGAGCTGGGAGACACTCGAGCAGACTTCGGACGAGGGTACTACAGTTAACCCATTTCCACCAGATTTTTAAAAACTTGCTCCCCAATTTTTTGACAACCTATATTTTGAAAGAATAAAGCCCTGGACCTCCTAGGGCTCTTAGAAGGGCTATTTAAAATTTACAGCAAATCATGATTTTTTTTATTTTAACTTAATCCTTAGTATCAAAAGCTTTTTTGCAATTAATTTTAAGCCAAACAGCCTGACAAAAGTTAAATCAACAGTTCCATGAAAAGTCGAAAAAGGCTATGGAGCACCGTTGGACGGAAATGGGTTATCCTTTTTCTTCTCAATAGCCTTTCGGAGCCACGGCGAATTCCCGAAAGAGCAGTTTCTGGCCGAATCGTAGTTATGTATTTAATGACACGGTTGGTTTAACTCATATGCACTCACAAATTAGACACGTATTATTCTTGTCGACGACCGCGCTAAGTGCCACACTCTCCTCACACAGAGAGTCGGTCGTACGCGGAGGCATAATTCGAGCCAGAAGCGTATGAAGTCGCATAATGATTGCGATAATAACAATTAACATTCGTGTAATTATTGCATTCAATTATGCAGAATTCTGCGTTCTCATTATTTATTAATTCTCTTGAATTATCATTTTTCCAAACGTCTCTCGTCGGCCGTTGCAGACTCGGCTTTCGGTACCTGCCTGCATTCTGCATACAAATTAAACGTCGCGTCGGCCGAGTTGTGGCTGTGGGACATTCTGCAAATTAAATTTAGTCGGTGTTCTCATAATAACATTAATGCAAAAGATATGCCATTTCTTGAATGATTGTAATATTAAACTGTAACGTTTGTTACTGAGGTACATTTATGAATTTTTATGGCTCCTTTCGTGCCGTTCGGAGAAGCACGGGCTTGATAAATGTGGGTACGGGCTCGTAATTGTTATGGTAATGGAGCGCTTTTCATAGAATAGTGCGATTTCTGTGGTGGCCCCTCGGGTTGTGGCCTTGGCGGGTTTGTGGCTTTTCACTATTAGGAAACGCAAATCTTCTTCCTCAACCAAAATTTGAACAAACACCTAAAATAAGTCTTTTGGAGCCAATCATTGAGCCCAATAGAAGCCTCATAAGCCGCCTAATCAAATTCCTAGAAATTTTTAAGTCTGAAAGAAGTTTCTTGAAAGCCTTCATAATTTATAAAAGCTACAAAAGGCCTTTTTAAAAATCTACAAATTTATTTTAATGGTCAATTAGAGCCTCATAAAAGCCTTAAAAAATTCAGAGCCCCTATAAAAACCTCAAATAATGCCACGTTAAAGGTTTTCAAATTTTACGTTTTCCAAAAACCGGCTATGGAAATTGCCAGCCCGGAAAATCAATAAAAATCAGCACTCTTTCTCCGCAAATTGAAGAGCCACTAAAAATGCAATAAAGCAATCTAAGCAGCCATCAACTATGCCCCCTTCACCTCACCAGGCTGAGGGCGGTGCGAGCTTCAGATGCATGATACGAGTAATTTATGCAAAAGAATGCAAATTTAATGTTATCAAATTAGAAGGCAATTATATCGGAGCGATACACAACATCGTGTTTCCATAAATCTGTGAAAGCAATCAAATTAAACAGGAATAGATGTCATACACACATCCCTGAATTGCGATTGCCACATTAAATCAGGACAAACATACTACCGGCGCGCATACACGAGCATATGCACATTACCCATATTATTATCAGTAGATATGTTATTTGCAATCATTTTAAGCTAGTGGAGAGCCGCTCAAAAGTCACGTGCATAAATGCGAGTGGAAAATTATTAATAAAAAGTTGATCGCATGTATTAAAGTTAATTGTGGTGTCAGTATTAATCTTCCGATTTTTGATTGGAAAGCGTGTAATAAATGGGAAAATGGATACAATGTATCCGAGTGTCATTTCAAATCCCAGGGACTGCGTGTCAATTTGTCTGTCTGTATAACAAGGGAGAATTATGACCTGGCGATTTTTCACGACGAAAATGCACTCTTTAGTCATCAAGACTTAGGTAACAGGGATAACGAAAAGGTAGTTTTCAGGGGTCCTGGAAAATGATGTAAATGAAATGATCTGAATGAGCCATAGAAAATCAAAATGGCTAGAGAAAGAGCTTTAGAGCTCAAGACTAGCTCTAAAGTCTCCAGAGAATCATTGACTTAGTTCCTCTAGGGATGAGGCCATAGAGTGTAGACTAGAGCTACAATGAAGACGAAAGAGCTCTCAGAGCCGAACAAAAGCCAAATCCCACCACTGGGCTTTACCATGCAGCAGCTTAATAAAACGCCTGTCTACTGGAGCACCAAATCAAGCGCCTAATGGAGGCTTTCAGAAGCTGTAATGCGCTGCACGGCGTCTAGATTCGAAACAATTTATTAATTTTCTGTTTTAAATCGAATCCGAATAATATGTTGATGGATAATGAGATTTTAACCTGATTACGGTCCCGCTCCAAACACAAAATCACTGTTACACTATAAAATAATGAAGTTGTTAATTTTTTCAGGTGCCTCCTACTTTTACACGCATTTCAACATTAATTGCAACAGTAGTTTAACGCGGAGAGCAATTAATTATTGTTGATGGGTGCCATAAAAGTGGCATTAAAGCCAACTTATGAAAAGTGATTAAGCTGCAGTTGATTTCGTCTGATTAAGGGCACGTTTGGAACGTGGACGGAGGAGGAATTTAGAAGCGCACAAGTGCGGTTGAGGTAGGCGGGAAAGCGTTTTGCAGTGGTCATTTTTCACTGGTAAATGCTGAACAAGGATTTATGTATGCGTGCTTAATTCTTGGCGCTGGGAAGCCGGGAAATTTTCAGGTCCGCAGGAAAATTATGAAATCTGGCACTGGTGTGCTCGAGAACCTGATTCTAGGCGTGGTCAGCTGTGTTTGGATGCCAAAGTGTCTAACAAGCTTGGCTAGCGGGGGAACTGGTTTTGCTGTCACGTGGTCTGGGAGTTGCTCGGGTAGCTCGTGAAGGTTTGCCGCGGATCTCGTTCTGGTTAGAAGTGGAATATTTATGCGACCCTTGATTGCTTTGAGGCTTTGATTTTGGCACTTTTTTTTAATATTTTGACCTTCATTTGACCTTTAAAAAATTAAGTCTTTTCTAACAGAAGCTGGTTTTCGACTAATGGACCTCCACAGAGTCTTTTTGGGACCTTTAAATATGCCTGAAAAGGGTTTGGAATTTTTCCTAACTTTTTTTCAAATATCTTAAAAATATTCCAGTCATTTTCCAATCCAAATGAAGCAAAAAGACCCAAAAAAAGAGCTCAAGTTCCACTAATGGGAGCCAAGAACGTGAAATAATAGGCTCAGAGGCGCGGCGCCACTTGCAGGTCTTCCCGCTCGTTAGCCATGCAGTGATTGCTAATCGCATTAACCATAACTCAGTGGCGAGTCGTGGCATCAGTCAGAATTGGCCCACGGCAATGCCCCCGACGTCCGCGTAAGGAACGCAAGAGTGCATGTATCAAAAACAATTATCGTTATTCGCAAACGGACGCAACTAACCTACATACCCCGGGTATGAAGCGGCAAATGGCGGCCACCGCGAGCAAGGTGCTCGTTTGCAGCGCAGTAAACGCCAGTTTACAACAATAAACATGCAAAAATATATGCAGCCTTGCGCGCATTCACTAAATTATTTTCTTGCGAGCAACATACAAAGTTGCTGAAGATAAATACGAGGTATGCAGGTTATGTAAAGACCGAATAAATACAAGAAAGCGCGTACGCATCAATTTGCACGATCTTGTTCCAGCCCAACCTGGTTATTAGCGAAGTGGACGCAATAAAGCCTGCGAAATCGGGTGCAGCGGGAGCGACGGGCGCTCGGACGGGCTTCTCGCGAGTCGTGGGTGGTCCGCTGCCCAATCTGGGGCCGGTCCATTCGATATCCGGGTAGGTATTGTGTTTCTAAATATGCGAATAGATAAAAATAATACTTACACGGCCCGGCATACCTCGGCTCTTTGTCTTAACTCATTGTACGCCACCGCTTTCGGACTCTTTCGGGTCGGATCTGGTCTCTCCGCGCAAAAGCACCGGTTTTCGCGTCTGTCTGAGTGACTTAAGAGCCGGTCATTCATTAAATTGTTTGAGCTGAAGGTTTTGAAGCCAAGTTTCAGCTCTTTCTTGATGTGACTTGGTTCTCCAATGACTCCTTTAGGGTCTTTTATTAAAATTTTAAACTCGAAAACTACTCTTTCAGACTGGGATCTGAACTATTGGACTTCATTCTACTTCTTAAGCTGTAACTTCAAAACCAAACTCTTTAAATTTATAAAATTTCGTATGCAGGCTTAGTGATAGTTCAGTCATAAAATATCAGATTTTGAGAATTTTCTAACAACTCATTTTGGAGTTATTTAAAAAACAAATATAAATTGCACAAATTTTAGATAATGCAGTTTGTCAGCCATATTGAAAATGTCAGCCATATTGAAATTTCAAAATGAGCTCTAATTTTCATGAAAATCAAGGGCAAAAGGCCACAGTTTAAAAATATTTGAAAAATCGTAATACTTCTGGGCTTTACTGAGACTCGAGAATCGGAGAGAGATCACGCAGACTCAGACGTTTGTGTTGTTTTAGAAGATTAAAAGGAGATTAGAATGTCAAACACAGCGAATTCGCACATTTCTAACCTTGGGGATTGATCAATGGGTTTCTTGTTCTCCGATCACCACACTCGAACCGACTTCGTCTAGCAGCCAGCGAGTCTCTCGCGACCTCTTTGTTCTCCGCCAGCTCGGGCGACCCACAATTAAAATGCGCACACATCTCAAATGTGTCAAATTATCATTCAACTTTTTTCCCGTCTCTCGCACAATGTACGCACGTGTTCGAAAGCTGGCCCAAGATCGCGCAAAAAAGATCGCACACTACAGGTTTTTAATGAACTTGCAAAAATTCATTAAAAAGACTGTACGCAAAAGCAATAGTTGAGTAATTTAAAACCGGCCCAGACAGTTAGACGCGCTAAATAGTGCGTAACAAACATCGGAGAGCGCTGAGACGGGTGAAATTGTTGAAATTCCCGGCCCCGAGTCCTTGGCTGTCAGTCAGGCAACGGCTCCGTCAATTAATAATTCGGATTTCGATTAAATTTTCACTCGGGCCGTGTCTGGGAAACGCAAACACTGCTCTCTCGTGTGTGTTTTGTTGTGATTTATTGCAGCATGCAGATTGAAAGTTTTTAATTAAAGATTCCTCTCCGATTTTCACACAAACTGGGCATTTATTGTGTCGACAGGGGCCATTAGGGATTCAAAGTTAGGCAGGGCTTTTAATCTGCAAGTAAACTGCAGTCACCAGGACGTGCTGCAGCCAATTGAACCGCGTTGACTGCCATCACCGATCCAAACTCGATTTCCCGGCTGATTTACGAATTTTTCATGAGCCCTGTCCGATGGAAAAACGGCACAAACGTGGACATTTGCACTGGCAAAGTCAATAAGTGAATTTACACCCTGTTCTGGTGTCGTTGCTCTATCTATTATGGAGCACTACGGCAGCGGCCATCAGGAGCATCGAAAAAGCAGTCAAAGTGATATATCTTGATAGTCGCACTCATAATAAAAGTACCTACACATGTTTGAATGCAACTGGAGCGGCATGGCGCGGCGTTGCGAGGAGCATGGCATGGCCCGGGTTGGCAGTGGCAGCTAGCAAACACACACAATATCCACTGGTGCATGCACTAGCGGCAGCTAGACACCATGAGTGTAACTAGGGGGATTTTACTAGCTCTGGATTTATTAAGGCTTTCAGAGCTTCAAAAAATAACTGAGAATTTTCTAGTGACTTCAAAAGGGTTTTTTTGATCTTCAAATTAAGTTTTGAGACGTTCTGAATTTTTACAAGCCTTTAGAAGCGTCTAGATCATTCTTGAAAGCTCTTAAGTTGAGCTCTTGAGTTCTTAAAAGAAGTCACAGGGGTCAAAAAAATATTTTTTGTTGGATTAAAAAATCTTTGGCCTCACAAATAAAAATCTAAAGACCTCAAAGTCATTCTTTAAAAATTTTAAATTTCTAAAATCCTTTAAAAAATCTTTTTCTGTGATTTTTAAGCAAATTTTCTTCGGAAAGTCACTGGTTAAAAATTTTTATTCGTCCTCAAGAGCTATTTAAGGGTCTAAAAATATTAATAGGGGAGTTTATGGGCCTGAAAAAATTTCAAGCCTACTTTTTAGTTAAACTCCACCGTCTGTTAAAAGCTTTCGCTCGATTTCACGACACCCTGATGTCATTGCGTCTGCTATAATCCGGATTAGGCTGATTCGGGGCGCCCCACTGCCCAGCCCGCCCCCACACCTCCGAGGAGACGGAGCGGAGGGGAGAGATACACACAAAGATAGATAGTTTTGGTTATTTTAATATTAAATAGGTCAAAAAGTAGTACATTGGCCCAATCCGCATTGCAAAATCTGCAGTGAGCACATTAATATCAATCCTTCTATTTAATATTTAATTGTGTGATACGCCAAAAGTGAATACGGAATGTGGATAGGGCGGTCCTGTGCCGCGCCAGAGGGACCGAAAGAACCCTCAAGAATTGCCTGCCTGACAGAGATTTGCATGCGATTAGATAGTAATATTATCCTCACGTGATACCAGCAACTTTCCAACGCATTCGGAGCCTCACTATTTTAAGAATTATTTACGGCTCCGCAGGGAAATTTTGTTATTTTTCGCAGTGTGATCATTATGCTGCTTTTCCCCGTCTTGCGGCTCGCCCGTTTGCGTTCCGGCTCTCTGAGGGGAGACACGGAACATGTGCATGATGTAACGGCCGCACACTCCCACGGGGATGGGGGCCAAATGATTCAATTAATTTGGCTATCGTGTTCGAACACTTGCTCTGATTCTCCTCGGCCGTTCCATTTAATTAGTGTGTCGAAGGAGCCGTTTATTGGCCCCGGAGGAAGCACCGAAGCAGAAAACTGAATGGCTTCCGCTCGGGCCCGAGCCTTCCCAGAAAGCAGGAAGTCCAAACTCGGCCTAATCTGAACGGATGAGAGAATAAGCCGAGAACCGTCTAATCTGTCGTTTGACTGATGTGACTCAAATGCTCGGTAGCTGCTCGAATCGGAGCTGCGAGTTAATTGTCCGGGCTTAGGCCGCATTTGCAGGTTCGTTAACTCCGGGCTCTGGTCTCTGGTCTCTCTTAATTATACACACTCATATGAGCGATGGCAGTTTTGGAAAAGCTGGAATCGGAAGCATATTTAAGGCGGTTGGAGGAACAAACAATTACAATTTCAAATAAACACTTAAGCCGCAAATTTCGCATTCATGAATAAATTTTCTGAGCTGTCAGCCACCGATCATTCTCCTCTCTCTCACTCTAGCTGGTCTCTCGAGGAGCCCAGTTGAAGCGAGCGTGGTCCGGAATTGTCTCGCAGGCACCTGCAGAAACGTATCAGCTGTTCGGATTGAGACTTGCTAGGGCTAACACAAAATTTGGCCTAAAAAATTTTTTTAAGGTTAGTAATTTAAATTTTTCTAAAACATTTAACTTTTAAGATCGACTTTGAAAATTAGCCTGTGAAGAAAAACTGGACTAAAAGGAGATTTTGACCTTAAAAATTTTAAAATCGTCGACCATAAAATTAACATACTAGCTAAAATCAATAATTTTCGGTCTTTAAATTTTTTTTAAAGTTAAATTTAAATAGTCTCAAGAGTCTCAAAAATTTTTCTTAGTTTTATTGAAAATTTTAGGAGTCAAAAAAGCCCATTGAAGTTTTTTGTCAAAATTAATTTTTATTAATTTTTAGGAGCCCTGAGAATTACGCACTTTTTCGCACAAACGTGCGGGTCCGGGCTGGGGTTCGCATTCGGGCAAAGTGTAAAATGCCGATTGCCTTGAGAGGCAGAAAAAATTCGCCAAAACTAGTTTCTTCACGAGTTCTTTGTTCTACATCGCGCGCACGTTCACGTACCTCTCGCAACAAACGAATTATGTAACCCCCGGCAAAGCTGGCTTTATGCGTACTTGTATCATTGACAATCAAACAGATGAAATTCACTGCTTTTTTGCTCGCAAATTGCGACGATCGGCTGAAACTTGTGCGTTGAACTGCGTATTAAATATATTAATTGTAGGTTGAGTTGCGGGTCCTTGAGAAACACGTCCAAACACTCTTGACCTTCAGCTTCCCGCTTCTCGCATAGAGTTGTATGAATTGCGTCGGAGACGAGTCAAGGATGACTGAGAGACTCCAAAAAAGCCCCGCATCTCGCGAGTTCCAGCTGCCGCTTGTGCAGTCCTCGAGAACTCGCTGGAGGGTAAAACGCATTAACACATTAAATTCGTGTTTCTGCCGGGAGAAGGTATAATTTTGAGTGATAAGGGAAGCAGAAGTTGAGCTGGGACGAATCGAGGCCTGTAAAAGGGCTAAATGGTAGCTCATCTGGTATTTTTTGGGGCGTAGGTGCTATTTTTTGAGAGGGACAAAACAAGGGTGGAGATACAAATTTTTGTAGACGGGGCAGCTTACCAGCAAAACTTTGAGGGGCGTATCTAGAACGTTTCAGGGCTAAAGGCCAATAAAAGCGACAGTTGATCTCCAAACATTAAATAATCAAACGTAATCTGAACCCAAAAAATTTGTCTATCCTCCAAAATGCTTGAATTGGAATCTGGGTTATTTGATCGATAGTCTGGCATGTTTATAAAAATTTATACGAAACCATTTCCGGGTCTCAAGTCTTTGTTGGACTCGAATCTCTCACAAAAATGGCGACTCTCTCAGTTCCAAAAAAACCAGATCATCAGACAGACAAAAAGCCGGCCATTAAACGATTCCTGATGGGCTCGCCCATAATTGAGACTTACAGAAGTAATCTCCAGAAGTCGTAATAATTAGCCAGGAGGAAGATTGATAATGGGTTATCCAAATTGAAATCAGCTAATGTGTGTTTTCGGAACGAGGCGGATAAGAGAGAAAAATGAGGCACTTCACCTGCTGCCACTTATCAAAGGGTGAATTAAATTAAGCATTGCAAATTAAAACCTAAAGAGCACCGCAGGTGTATCACGATGGCGACGCTCGGCTGGGCCGAATCGAATGATGAGAGTGATGAAAGCCCAGTCTTTCTCACTGCTTTCCCTCCACATCGACTTGACGTAAGGATCAAGATAACTTCGCTCAATTGCAGTCTCAGTGAGCGCTTAAGTGCGTGTTTAAATTAATTGAAAAGGTATAATAAATTTAATTAGCTCATACTCTTCAATTTAGGGGCAATCTTTCTGACGCGGATGGAATAATCAAGAGGAAGCTCCTCCCGCTCGCTCTCGAATCCGAACGCATGTCGATGCCGTGTCAACATCATGAGTCGCGGTGGTGCTAATGCTGACTTGTTGCGACGCGTCACCGCCAAATTAGTCGTTTAGTCGTTTTAGGAGCTTGTTGCACCTCGTTGGCGTGCATTGAATGGAATCAGACTCGGCATCCGGCTCCTACACGACAGAGAAGTGAAGCTAAATTTGTTTTATTTGATCTGTTGGCCGAAATAGTGTTAAGCTGGCTCCAGATGGCTCGTCCGTTTGTCTGAATACGCTATTTTCAGCTTTTTGTGTTAAAATAATTATTAACAGAGGTTTTTGAGGTCTAATTAAGGCACCTAAACACATCAGGGATCTTTTTGGGGTCAATATAGATTTTGAGGTGCTTTTAATCATCACAGATGGCCTCTTATTGAAGCTTCTTGGGCTTGAAAACCTATGAAAAATTCAGTAAAAATTTTCCAGAGGTCCTACTTTTGCTTCTAGGATCCAGAAAGTTAGAATGAAGGACTCCTAGGGAGACGATAAGCCGCTTAGAGACCAGGAAAACCTATTCAAAATCTCCTAAACAGCTTCTGAAGGTCTTCAAGCTGAATATTTACTCTTCAAAAGCCTCTAGAAGTCCATTGAAAAATACCATTTACCTAAAGCTCTAGAAATGAAGCCCAAAAGCCATTTAACGACCTCTCAGTTGAGCCCAAGCAGCAATAAAGCCCCTCAAAGACCGGCAAAGTCTCGCCAATATCCTGTTGCCATCCTCGTCGAGCCTCTGCGTGCGTCAAATGAGGTCATTCACGCCATTACACTGGCGCCAGACTCGTAATCTGTCAGTATCTCTCCCTTCTGCCGGCACCTCACACTCTCTGGCATTGAAACTGTTGACTCCATCGGAGGAGAATGCTCGTGCGAGAATGTGCTTCGTGTTGTACGTTAGAAAGTCACTCTCCCCGCTTGCGAGAAAGTGTGGAGGAAGTTTGTACTTGTTTTAGCAAATTACATCGTCCCCGGCTGAATAAAAGATGCGGTGAGGCGGTCTCGGGAGGATCTCGGGAAGCGGAAAGAGAAACGCAGGATTGGGGCCAAATTTCCACCCGCAGCATAAATCATAAAATTTCCATACCGAGTGTCATTGATTGATTGCTTTTCGTGCGGTTCAGCAGCTTCGGGGCCCGGCAAGGAGGTAGAAAGGAGTTTCCCAGAGCCTCGTCGAGTCCAAGGTCATCTCGTGCAATCCGTCACCATTCATCACTGCCACGTGTCTGCGTATTGGGAGGAAAATATGGAGGCCGATTTCTTTTCCATCTCTTTGTTTACTCATTAACCAGTTTAATTGATACACTTCTTCAAACGAATCCGCAAGCTTTTTATTCCGGTCCGAGCCATGATTTAGAAATGTGTTAATTGTCCGTAATGATTAATATTCAGCTCCGGAGAGGGGCCATAAAAAACTATTCATTAATTTTTTCGCTTTATTGCCAGGAGATTAATTGTTTCTTCCGTCCGCGCCGTTGTCTTCGAGAGCGCGCATGTCGGGGGCCAAGGTCGTCCTCTCAGAGCGCCGGGTCGCACTTTATCTGCTTCTGCTGCTTGTCCGAGGTGTCGAACTGCATCAGGACTATCTCGTAGGTGATTATGGTGCCGAGCATCTGGAAATGTGGAATAAAATGTCCTCAAGGTCATTAGAGATGCTTGGGAAGAACTTGGGATTTTCAGGAATAACTTTGGATTTCGATTTTAAACCTTTTTCTTATGGCTTACTTTTACAAAACCTCAAAATCGAAGTTAAAAAAATTTCCAAAGTTATTCCCGAAAATTCCAAAGTTGTCCCCAAAAATCCAAAGTTGTTCCCAAAAACCCAATTTTTTCTGTTTTGAATTTCAGATCAATTGAGTGTAAAAATTTTAACCCCTCTCACCCAGTTCCTGAAGGTCAAAGATGTCAAGTCACCCTCAACCACTGAGAAGAGCCAAAAAAACAGACAGACGGAAACGTGAAATTAACATCTCACCCCAAACAGCAGCCGCCTCGTCATGTTGAAGAACTTCATGCCCGACAGCGCGACTATCTCGCACCGAATTTGATTGGCCAATCGCTCCACCTTCAATTTGCGTTACATCAGTTTTCGATTAAAACTTTACCACTCCACGTCCACACGTACCTCGATGTTCCAGTATGCATTAGGCAGATGCCTTATTATCTCCAATGGCTTTATGGCCTGTTCATTAACTTCGGCCGATGACAAAAATACGGCTACTGTGCGGAGGATAAGGTAGACCAGGGAGAACCAGAAGTAGACGAAATTGATAGTGTGCGGTAATGGGCTGGAAGGGAGCAGCAGGAGCGACAGGAGACAGGCAGATAAATTTAAAATTTTCCCCAAAATTACATAATTGAGCGTAAGCAACTTACATCGTCACGTTTAACACCTGCAAGCAAATGAAGTATAAATTGCTGAGACATGACAAGATGATGACAAACGAAATTGACGTATTGAACGCTTCCACAATTTCACAAATTAAGCCGTAGTGCCATCGGGTTCTCTTCCAAAACTCGATACTCTCCATCTGCAATCGAGTTGATTGGGTAAAGTGGAGCATAAAGGGGGCTTCCCTGCGTTCCCATTACCTCGCTCATTTTGTTTTTGTAGATGTCTATGAGGTGCTCGTTCAGCTGTTGCAGCCGCTCCGCTATGCCGAAGCTGATGCAGATGATGAGGAGGTCGAGGAAATTCCAGGTGAATGTAAGCCAGAGGTTAAAGGCCTGAAATTGAATTTTCTATTCTGTTTCCCTTATTCTTTCACATTTTTCTCCACAAAAAATTTTTCGACCAAACTCCCGAAGTTCGATTTCTTTATGAATTTCACATGAAATTTTTTTTCCCCAAATCGCACTTTTTCAACCCAAAATCTCTGGAAACGTGTTTCTTGAGGTAAAACTAGTCGTTTTAGAGCTTCTGGGACCATTTTCTCGACAAAAAATTTTTCGACCAAAACCCCGAAATTCGATTTCTGTTAACGGGCGGAGGTTTGGCCATTTTATGAATTTCACGTGAAAAATTTTTTTTCTCCAAAACCCACTTTTTGGGCCAAAAATCTTCGTGAACGTGTTTCTAGGGGTAAACTTAGCCGTTCTAAGGCTTCTAGGACCAATTTCGAAACAAAAAAATTTTGGCCAAAAATCCCGAAATTTGATTTTTGTTAACGAGCGGAGGTTTGGCCAATTTTAAAATTTTAGGTAAAAAAATTTTTTTCTCCAAAATCCACTTTTTCGACCAAAACTCTTTGTTAACGTGATTCTTGGGCTAAATTTAGTCGATTGAAGGCTACAGGGACCATTTTCGTGATATGTGATTTTTGGCCAAAAATTCCAAAATCGAGTTTTCGTTAACGAGTGGAGGTCTGGCCAAAATTCGAATTTTACATGAATAAAATTTTTTTCTTGAAATTTCACTTTTTTAACCCGAGAGCTCTGAGAAGTTTTTTAGGAGTTTTCTGAGGGCCGTTTCAAATCAAGTTTGACTTACAAAAAACAGTATTCCCAAAGCCTTGTGGTAGGGGAAGAAGCGGAAGAGGTGGGCGAAGTCCCGCTGGACGAAGAAGTCGAAGTGGTCCAGCACCGTGTAGTTGCAGACCCTGATCTCGAACTCGTGCCCGTATAAGTTGGAGGCCCGGGACAGGCTGTGTTCGATGAGGGCAAGCGTCCAGACAACCGCCCCCATGGTGCAGATTTTGCGTCGCAACTGGCGTCCTTCCTTGAAGTAGGGGTACTTGAGGAAAACCGACTCGTTCTCCGCCCACCGCATCATTAGCTGCCGCCAGTGCTTCGCGATGTAGATGAACAGGTACTGTCCCGTCGCCGTGACTCCGAAGAATACCACTCCTGCTGTAAGGAAAGCGATGAAAGAGTTTCACAATGGCGCCAGATCAATACCGAGGTTCTTGGCCGTCGTGTTGTTGGACGTCATGACTCGGTGGATCTCGAAGAGCAGGATAGCCGTGGCGACGAGGGCGAACCCGAAGGCGTAGATGGCACGCAAGGATCTCCCATTGAACTTCAGGAAGGTCGCGTTGGGCGCCGAGATTCCCTCGACGGGCATGAGGGCGAAGACCTGGGCCACCAGAATCACTGGGTAGACGGCCCGGTGGAAGGAGTCTCGGTACGGGTGGTGGAGCTTGGAGGACCGGAAGAGATCCGCGACCGATTTGCGTCGCACTTTGGGCCACCGGAGCCGGAAGGGGGTTCGCAGGAGGTCAAACTTGGATGCCGTTCGAGGCTCGGGTTGCTCCATGACTGAGCAGCCCAGCACACCCCCGTGAAAATTCCAGTGTCTGCTGGAACAAAGTGAGCAAAACAAGTCGAGTGCGACGTGACGTGTGACAGTGATTTGGAGGAGGCCAGCGCAGGCAGTGGCGTAGTCTGGGGTGGATGGGGGAGGACTAGGGCTTTTGGACATTTTTAAGACTAAAAACATGTTTCTAAAATTCAAGTTTTTGACGTTTATGCCTTTACGTAGACTAGGAAAGTTTTGATTTCTCTTGGGGGCTCTATTTACTTACAAAAAAGCTTTTTTTTGAGGCCAGAAAACTCAAGAGGTCACATTTCGAAAGCTCTATTTTTTACATAAAAATCAGACTAAGAAGGCTAAAAAATTAGGAGGTCCTAAAAATGAGCCTAGGAAGGAAGCTCCTAGAGATTCAAGTTCTAGAGGAGAGAGAGCGATCTCTTTCCTTGACTCTTGAATCCTTAACTCCTTCAGAGTAAGTTAAAATATGACTCCAAAAATCTCAGACCCCAAAATACTTTTTTTTGCCTCGAGAAGCCACCAAATCAGGCTTAAATTGAATTTTTATTCCATTTAGGAAAAATATGGTGCTCAAAAAATTTTTTTAACTCTGGGAAGACTTCATCCCTTTATTTCTACTTGTTATTCAATTTTCAGAAACTCTACCAGAGGACTCACAATCGGCTTACGTTAGTTCCGCCACCGCTCGTGGGTGCACAAATAAAATAATCAAGATATCAGAGCCGAGTTAAAAGCATAATAATTGTAAACAAGAACAACAAATTAGTCGACTTCCAGTGGTTGTAATTTCCCCCTATTATTACCCGTTGCCACCTGAAAATGCAACTCATTCATAAAGTTGGTGCATTCTTTGTTGTCTTGCGGGCGGCGTGGCGTGCACCGAGCTGCCTCGGGCCGGGGAAGGGAAAAACAAAGCGTGTTTGCGCAATTTTCCACTACTTTGAGTTTTCCCGCAGGCGAAAGGCGAACAAGAGTCTGAACTTTCACCGAAGGTCGGGCCCCGAGACTGCCATTTACTTCGCCAGCGTGGCTTCATTTGGCAAATTGAGGTGATGAAAAACGCGAGGCAGATGCCGGGGTTAATTGGATTATCCCTGTGCCAGCAACTCTCTCATCCCCTCTCGCAAGCTCACGAAGAGGATAAGAAGTTTTTAATTAACTTTTTCCTCCGAGCTCGCGCACTCCAGGCCAAGCCAGGCCAGTACCTTGGCAAGTCTTCGGCCTTCAATTGAGCCAATTATTGGAACATGTGATGGGCATCGCAGTAACACGTTCAAATGTTGTAATGCCATGCCGTCTTGTCGCTTGGTCATTTATATCCGGTAGAAAGCAGTCGCTTTATCGGATATCATGAAGGCGATGTAAATGTACAGCACTTTTATGTACCTAATATGTAAAACCTGCAAATGAACGAGCAATGCAAAAGAAGTGTCGTATTTAATGTGCCCACAGCTGAAGTCGTGTCTTGTGTCTAGTAGGTCTGGAGAAAAGGAGGGTAAAGGCGAGGAAGACTGTTGAATTTTTTACGAGCTCGAATTCTGGGGAGTGGAGCAGTTCAATTATTGAAGCTCTGAATCAATTTTGAAGCCGAAAATTTAATTTTTCTCAGGTAGGCTTAAGGATTGAGAGTCTATCTTTGAGCTTGTGAGAATTTCCAGGCTTTAAATAATTTTTTTGCAGACAAATGGAGTGAGAAAAAATTTTTAACGTCAGTTTTCACCTTCAGAAATTATTTTGGGCACGTTTTTGTTAGTCTGAAAATTTAGAATCATTTTTAAAAGTATGTTTGGGCCAAAAAAAAATCAGTTAAAGTCACGTTTTCGGCAATCAAGTCTAAGTCCACCGATCGACAGACATTCCAAGCCCCAAATACCCGTGATTTAATTCACTGGCGCGAAAGAAAGAAGTGATATGTATTGAATTGTTGAATGAATATCAAGTGGCTGTGGAACCCATAAAGCCATCTATGCATAAACAGCTACAAGATTTCAGAAATCGAGTGCTGCAAAAGGGTTCTCACATGGCGCAAATTTCGCTCACTCACTCGTGCACACCGTAGAGGAAGAGCAAAGCATGCCTTGCCTAATGATATTTTATTAAACTTATAAATAAAAAGTGAGTCAGCTAAAAATTTCAGCGCGATCATTGACCTTTCTCAATACACGCATTATTATTGTGTGTACGGATTTATTGTATGTTTTAGTGATTTTTTGCCCAATCCATCCAAATTTTCAATATCACGTGTACATAAGAGAGCTTAGAACTCGCACTCACAATGGAGCGCACGGAATGGAAGAAGTACTACATAGGAAGAGCCAGAGCCAGCGCGAAACTTATGTGGTCATTACAGCGCGCTACGGGCCAGGGTTTTGCCAATTTTTTGCACACTCTTTTTGCACACACAAACAATTAAGTACTGGTTGTGTACGCAGAGCTGGCGAAAAAAATTTAACAGATGTTTCTTTCAAATCTATCTCGTGCTTTATTTAAATTCATATCATTAGTCAGCCCGCGTGGAAATAGATTTCGCGGTGCTCGAGCCTCTTTTTCTCCGCGAGTTGCTTTCTTTCTCACCTTAACGAACCTCGCTGTGGTCAGACTCAAGCGACTACCTAGACTAAGCGGACTCTCTGACCCCATTAGATTCTTGGATGTTGGAGCTCTAGGGTTTCTCAGACCCCTTTAGGCCCTTCTAAGATCTCCCTGGTCTTTGACTCTTTGACACTTAGACTCTCAGACCATCCTAGACGAATGGACCATTGGATGAATCATTGAAATTGCTTGGATGTTTTCTTTAAAGTCTTGCTCTGGAGGGGCCTTTAAATGCTGGAATGAATGTTTTTTGTCTGATTTAGAATTTTGTTTTCGTTTAAAAGATCCCTAGCCTTCCCTAATGTCCCTAAAAACAGTTGGGAGCCTTTACAAGACATGAAGACTCTATTTTCAGTTTTTCAAAGAGCTTAAAAATATTTTTCAAATTGAAATTTTTGAAGAAAAAAAGACCCTACGTCCACTCGGTCTATGAATTAATTGAAGCCTAAGTCACTAAGCAATCTGGGAATCTCGGATCCGATAAGAGCCCCGAACGTGGGAGAATATTAATTGTGGCCTGTCAAGGCAGGCCCGATAAAAACGAAACGTGTTAATGAAACCGCAATTAGAACCTCGACGAATGCAAAAACTCTCTCCCGCAACTTTGTCTTGATCAATGCGAGAGATGGGAGAGAAGGTTGGGCAATTAACTCGGGAAAACAGAGTTTTTGCTGTCCGCTCGCATCATTGGCGGCGTGAAAATGCATTTTCTGCCATCGCTCCGGGGTCGAATCGCGCTGATGGTAATTGAATGAATGAACATAAATATAGCGGCGGCATAAGCATGGAATGCTCGAGTCCAAAAGGTGTTCCATTATGACGTGCAGCTCGCTTATAGCGGCTCGTCGGAGAGTATTGAAGAGGAGGCAAAAATTGATGAGACACGTTGATAACAACAATGTTGCAGAGAGCAAAAAGCGGGAAAGGAATTGAGGTAATTAATACGAAGACACAGAGAAGAGGAGGCAGAGAATGAGCTTCGTGTGGAGGGTTCCGGCAGATGGGAAAGAAACGGGAAGCGGGAAAATCTCAAATTTCATTTCGTGGTCGAGGGGCCATGAAAGTAATTAATGGCCCGACTTCGATTGAGCGAGTTGGAATGTGTATCAATCGCAGGAATGCAGCTGGACGTCCATCAGCTAATTGGTCTCTTTCTCTCGTGCGCCCGCTGCAAATTTCATTGTTTATCTTGCTATCAATCAGGCTGATCAGCGAGGAATGCAAATGAGATGGGATGGGAGGAAATGCGATAATTCGTCATGTTTACCTTTCTAATTCGACTGGTGCACATAATGGAGGTAATAAGAGGGAGTGCATCAGCTCTTTTCTGCGTCTGACGGCTCTGCTGAGTTCATTTGATGCTTCTATTTAGAGCTTTCAAATTCACTTGGGCTTGATTATTCACTTCTAGTTCTTTATGAATTTTTAGAAGGGGAAATTTTGATTTTAGAGAGTTTCTGGTTCAAAGTAAAGGCTCCACATGGGAGTCAAAATATCAACTTTTCATCAGTTTGGTGTTTTTGAAGGGCTTTAACCCACTTCTACCTAGAAACTAAGCAACTTCACGCTGGAAAAATTTTTAACTCCCTATCTGGGGGTTTTAAACCCTCAGAAAAGCCAACATCAGTTAACACTTTCCTGGAGGAAATTTTCCTGGACCTTCTAGAAGCCTTAATAAAAAATATTAGAAAAATTCTGAGAGTTTTGGAAAAGTCCAGTGAGACCAAAGTTTCAAGAAGAGCTTAATAACTCCAAGGTCAGCCCTTTAAACTTCATAAAAAATTCAACCTTCACTGAGAGGAAAATTGGAAAGGGAGCCCTACCTTCCATTAAAATAATTGGCTGTTTATTTTTCGGTTTCAAAACAAGTCAAGAGTCTGATGGCTCTTTAACCGGACTGAGTTTTCCCACCAGAGGCCCCTCCGGATGTTTTTCACGACCTTTCCCCACCATTAGGCCAATTTGCGATGCAGTGGAACCATGCTGGTAAGTTATGATTTCCCGAATCACACATTTTGATTCGCAATCAAATAACGTCCTATAATCGGACCATCCGAGGCATGTTTGGAGTCAAACATATACGCAACAATTACATGCTGATGAGGATGTGATCATTGTATGTTTGTTAATATAATTATTATTATTGTAAATTTATAGATGCAAAACAATTGATGCATAAATGCATGCTCTGGCAGATGCACTTTAGCTCTGCAAAGCCGCACGGAGCATTACACATTTAAATCACTAATCGGACCGAAATGCGGCTCTCTCTCTCTGGTGAAAATTCCAGGCCGGTGTGGAAATTTAGATCTGTGAAAATTGATATTCAGCCCTCCCGCTTTCCACGTGTGTCTGTGCCACTCCGCTAGCCGTTTCGCGTGATATGGAGTTTAACGTTTTACTTTTCACATCACGAATTATTCATGATAATTTCGGCGGTTCATTTACATATTTTTTGCTGCGGAGCTTCTACATGCATGGGCCAGGGCGTAGCCCGGACAGTGACTGTCAGCTGGAATTCTTTAGTTCTCAGGTGAGGGTTTCAGGCCAAAAAATTTTAATTTTCTAAAAAATTTTAAGAGCTTTCTAGAGCCCAAAAAAGACAACGAAACCCCTTTTGAAGGAGAAAGAACGCAGAATCAGTCATCAAAGTCAGATTTTAGAGACCGCATGAAGCTGTTAATGACCTACATTCAAGATTCAAGGCTATAATGTCTGACTTAGAGGTCAGTGGAGTTGATAAGCTTAATTGTGGGGTTCTAAATTTCGAAGATTTTTGACTTTTTTGTCTTTTTCTGGGGTTTTGAGGTCGAGTTTCTCATTTTAAAAAATTCAGAAGCAAATGTACGGACTAAAATACCTCTTTGAGGTCATGAAAAAATTATGCAAGCTCCAACACATGCTAAAGTCTCATTAAAAGAAGCACACGTGGAAGTTCAGGGCCAAAATCGCGAGTCCGGGGCCGAGTTACGCCCCTCGCGAGTGCGTATATGTGCAAAGTGAAGTTGTCGGTCGGAGTCGGATGGATCCATTGCTTGTCGACCGCTGTCAAGTGTGAATGAAAAGTAAAAGAAGGCACTGAATGCGTGCGAGTGTGTGCGATGACTTATGTAATTACGGCGAGGTACCGAGACCCGATGAGGTCCACATAACAGGTAAAATACGAGTACGAGTATGCGAGTGTTACATTCCATCGTGGCGGTCGCGGTCGGTTTTAATAATAATGCGTGGTGCGGCAAGCAGCAACGGTGATAATACCCGGATGCAAATGTATCCGGAATGTGAAGAAACGTGTGCCGCAACACCGCATTTTTTGCGCGTTTGCTTGCTTTTAATATTCATACCATTGATTGCTGACAGGAGAGACTTTTTAGTGGACGCGCTATCCAGTTCATGTGATGGACATGGACACATTTTAATTGATAAATGATGATGATTTTGAGTGAGAAATGCAAATTTGTGGACAGACAGTTCGTATTTGGCGGAGAGTGACGGCATTTGGGTGATGTAAGGTGTTTGCGAGGCGATCTTTCTTCGGTGAGGCGAGCCGGCGAGGTGAGAAGTGTTTGACATTGACGAGCACGGGTCCCTGGAATTTTCTTTGTGGGCTCCAAAAGTAATGAAGGGCCTTATTGAATTTTTCCCTTAATTGTGGGCTCAAAGGTGATCTTAAGAATTTTTTTTCAAGAAAAAGGGAGTCTCAAAATTAATCCGTCTGTCCATCAGGATCCCTACGGGGTACCTCTGGATCAGTCTACTTAGCCCAATAGTTGAACCACTTTTGAATTCTCAATGATGTTCTGTGACCTGCGTTTCGTTCTTTTAGGTTCCTTTTTGATCCGTAAAATGTAGATTTTCATGATAAAATACTCAAAGAATTTTTATTCACAAAATAATTTTTTTTTCAAACAAAAAAGAGTTTAAATTTAAATCAAAATTTCCTGTGACCCTTTAAATCTAAATGAGCCTCAGTTTTGTCCGTCTGTCCAGCCATAATTCGGCCTAAGGATTCAGGAATGGTAAGAAGAAAAAAGCCACAAATTAAATTTCCGGAGACATTTGGCCTCTACCAGACAAACTTATTGGACTTCTCGACACCCAAACTTGGACAAATATCAATTTTTGCTGCAAATAGAGGAGCACGAAAATCCCCCGACTAAGTGGCTTTTGGGCTAAGCTGTGGATTTCTCGCTCTTCTCAAGTGTCACAATGGGTGGCAAAGCTGCACCGAAAGATTTACTCGAGCCACATTCTTGGTGTGTATAGGGCGGCGAAAGTGCCAAGTGGCAGAGCGGGCAAGCGAGCCCACATAAATTCTCCAGTTAGCTGCATATTTCAGGCGCGTTTGCATTATGCACACCCGAATCTGTGTACAGGTGCCGTGTTAGTTGCATTTTTGCGTTCTGTTTGCACGATAAAAATCGTGGGGTTTGCAGGTAAAATGGTTGCCGTGTCCACCAGGGAACGCTCGCGTAACTCTAATTCAGTGGTACGCAAACACACAGAGCCATTCGGACAAGGATATGCGCCACTAAAAATACATTACGCTGACCATATTATTATTACAGATACACAATATGGTTAGCTGGCTAGAATGTGTGCGGCTAGAAGAGGCTATATTTCAGGAATTTACAATGGTGAACGACGGAGCAGCAGCAGTCGGTGGTGTTTTATGTGCTGAAAAGACAAAATTGGTGAAAACATACACACTCGGAGTGAAAATTTAGTGACTGAGGTCATGTTGCGAGTGGTGTAGCGGTGCCGGGATGAGCCTAGCCGTAGCCCGGGTCATTCTATCAACAGTGATGCAGATGCCTGCACTCTGTTGCTGCTTGCTGGTGTATTCCGGGTGCAGCAGGGCAGGGCTAAGCCGGCGGACCCACAACCATCGACACGTATATTTGCATGCGGAGAAGAAGCAGGCATAAAAATTTACATTATGCGAAAAGGTAATAAATTTGCGAGATAAAACAACATTTTATCTTCGGCGAGCAGCGGAGCAGCGTCGTGGTCGGGGACCGCAGTCATCGATGAGGGAGCGGAATTAGCGGGAAGGTGTCAGGCCTAAGGTGCTAGATGGAACACGTTTCATTTTTGGAAAAAATCAAACTGAAAATTTTTTAAACACCTGAATTTTTGAGTTTTCTTTGAGTTTAAGAGCTTAATGAATTTTTGAGAGGCTTGTAGAAGGCCCCACTTTACCATATTAGGGTCTCATAAATGTCTGTGGAGTCTCTAAAATTTTTTTGGCCTTCTAGTACTGAGAAATGGGGGCGTTTCCAGTCCAAAGTACTCAAATAGCCCTTCGTCTGACCTCGAAAAAAAGACCCAGATTATATCAAATTTTTTATGCTCAGTCTATGAGATTGGCACCTCGAGTCTGAGGTGGGAAAGGCAAATATTTGCACGGAAAAAGACTCACGGCGAGCGGAGACGCTGACTTGCGGGCACAGCGAGATAAGAAATAGCTTTGGGCCGTGACCCAGTTAGATTCAAGGCCGAACATTGACATTTACAGCTCTCTCCCGCTCTCGCTCGCATGCGATTAGTATCTGTTTAAAACATGTTTGCGATACAGAAAAACTAGACTATGCTTTTACTCGGCAACTCGGCAGCGCTTTGCTGGCTTGGAGTAGGTGAGAGACAGAGGTGTAGCTGGTACTTGGTCCTGGCTGATTTGGTGGCTCCACCTCCCAAAATGGCATTTTCTGGCCCCACCCCCGAAATTGAATCTGGTGGGCCGACCCCTAGAATTTGGATTTTGTGGCTCATTTGGTGGCTTCCCAGTTACGTCTCTGAAAGGGAGAGAAAATGGATGGGATTGGCATGCCATTTAGCCGACCACTTTGAAAAACAAGTCGATGAGTGAGAAAGAAAAATATGCGATGCTGCCTCCTTGTCCCATTGATAAAGCGGCCCCAGAAGCGACTCCGAGGAGGGTGACAGAGAGCCCCAGCCGGCCGCCTCTGGACGGTTTCTTTTAGCAAGAAATTTTCTCTCAGCCGTCTCAAGTCACTCGAGTGATTGTGTGTAAGTTTGTTTGTGATATCTTTCATTTTTTATCAGCGTTCAGTGACTCTTCTTTCGCCTCGCCTTTTCCTCTCTCCCGCGAAACGTACCCAAAGAAATTTTGCCTGACCTCGTTCTCGGAAGCGAAAGCCTATCTCTGTGTGGTCTGCGTGCCAGCAGCTAGATAAAGAAGCTTAATTAGGTTACACACGACGCAAAAACGGCGGAGAGTCACGGAAAATTCGCCGGAGATTGTTTGTACCGTGAAAAATGAATCCTTACATGGTATATGGAAATGCATCCGGAGACGACTGCAATATTGGAAAAATCCACTTTAGCTGGGATTTGGATTTCACGTTTTATTGGAGCCATTGAAGCCATAAGGAAAGGTGTAACAGTTGGCAAATAAATCAATCACGAAAAAGTAAAATAGAGGCGAGTGGAGAAAAAAGTTTAAATTGATATAGACCGGAGTTGGAATTTGGCTCTCGTGCATCGGCAAAGCTACCTGGGAGGGAGATAACAGTGAGCCGGCATTTCGGACAGAAATGGCGCTTGTCAGAAACTTTTTGAGGTCGGGGTGCGGAACCATTCATGCTTACATTTGAGCAAGTTCGGGTCATTGGCGAAAAGTTTTGTCCCAAGGCCGTTGGAAACCTCCCACGCTTTTGAATTCCAATTCGAATCTCAGTCCCGTTTGAAGTCGTCTAGTCCGGAAGTAAGTAAATGGAAAAAGAAAAAAGTTCCAGCTGATTGAGGAAAACATGGGGATGAACTGCCGAGTTTGCGAGAAATCCGAGGGAAAATACAAGTGTCCGACCTGCGAGGCTCCTTAGTAAGTACCTGAAGGACTTTCTTTTTGAGGGAAACTCAAGGTTTTTCACTTCAGCTGCTCAATCCCATGCTACAAGACGCACAAGGAAAGTCCATGCGAGAAGGCGCCAGAAGAGGCCGAGAAGCCGGCCCAGGAACAGAGGACTCTCCTGTTCACGACGATGGACACGGTTCCTCTAGAGAACCTTGAGAAGCTTCGTGAGTCTGAGATTTAGAGTCTTTAGGCAAGCTAATGGAAATTCGGATTTTAGCACATAGCGAGGCTCTGAAGAAACTACTTCACAACCCGCACCTACGGAGCTATCTGAAGGACCTGGACAGCGCCACGAACCCCTCGTTCGCCATCCAAAGTGCCATGATGGAGCCTCTCTTCCTGGAGTTCGCGGACGAGTGTCTCAAGGTCGTAGAACCTAGCGAGGAAAAGTACGATTCTAGTTAATGTAGAGAATAAAATTTCATGCTGAAAGGGAAATCCTAATTTTAAGAAAAAATTTGATAAAATATCTTAAGTCTAGAGGTTACGTTTTTAACCTATTTTGAACATGGAGAAAAGGCAGCATTTTCTGATTAAAGTAGCTCTTCGTAAAGTTCCTAAATAAAAAAGGAAAAAGACAAAAAATTTCCCATACCGGGAATCGAACCCGGGCCTTCTGGGTGAAAGCCAGATATCCTAGCCACTAGACCATATGGGATATGTAGGCTCCGAAGTCAAAGTACAACCGACGCCGGTGTTTGCTAAAAACAGCTTTTCCTTGCTTCTCTCGCACCTGTCTGTCGTCGCAATCGATACCGGCTTCTATCTAGGGCAGACCTACAAGTTGTAGAAAATTTGGTTGAACTAAAAACTTTCCAGCAGGTGTTTTGACAGCCTTGATGCTATGTCCGCCTCGAAGAATGCCAGATGTAGTGAGCTGAACACGTTTTTCTGTACACCGCAGTATAAACAAGGTCATTAAATTTGCTGACGCAGAATACGATCGTATGGTCTGTGTACAGAGAGCTCAGAATTCTGCTTGAATGTGTAGTGTTGGGCGTTGGTTTGAATGGAAGCAAAAGTGGTGTAGGGTTATATCCCATATGGTCTAGTGGCTAGGATACTTGGCTCTCACCCAAGAGGCCCGGGTTCGATTCCCGGTATGGGAAATTTTTTGTTTTCTCAGGCTCTTTATTTGCAAACATTTTGAGGTAATTCTTGAAGTGTTACCAGTTTAAGACTTCATTAATCCAGCTACTTTCTTAATTGAATTTAAGAGACTTCCAGAGTTTCTATCAGTCCATTTTTCTTTTACAAACCTGCTTCTTTAACCATTTGTTCGATCTGTCCATTCAACGAAAGTGCCTTATCAAGTTAAAGAAAAGAAGCAAGAAGCAGCTGACTAAAACATAAAAATATTGTAGTCATCAAAGAAAACGCAAAAAATTTCCCATACCGGGAATCGAACCCGGGCCTCTTGGGTGAGAGCCAAGTATCCTAGCCACTAGACCATATGGGAGGTGATGAAACAATCTGTTCCAGACTCTCCGTTCATACGATGAGCTTAGTACTAAAACCTTATTTGATGAATTCTTTTTGAGTCTCTTAAGAAGTCGGAGACCAATTTTTTTTTCACTGGCAGCAAAGCAAAGAGTGCTTACTTTTCGTAATAACTTTATTGTTCATTGTTCATCATCGTCACCTGATTATGGTTCACTTACAAGAATCTGTCCGTCTGGTTCTCTAACGTAATTTAGTGTGCAAAAGTCTCGAACTATTTTTTATTGAATTACTTTGCGTTCACCAGCAACAACAATAAATACAATATTTAGGATGATGATTTAAAGCCAAAACTGGGATACATATCTTACAAACAAATACTCGTTTGGGGTTGCTTGAGAATAAGAGGGAGCTATAAGTACTGAGGGAACTTAGTAGGAGCGGATCGCTGGGGGAACTGTGGCGCACTCGCCGCTCAGGGTCTGGTCAATCACGGGTCTGTAGTCGATGGTCACTTTTCCGGTCGAGGGCTCGATCCAGGTCAGGGTGTGCTTGCGCCAGTGCTCGGTGATTGGTTTGGGGGTCTGGCCCTCAAGGGGCTTAGCGTAGTCCTGAAAGAGCCAAGATTAGTTTTCTTTTCCAAAAATGACCTCAAAGGACTCACGAGTTCGTCAATCCTGTCCTTGAAGTCCTCGCGGGCATGAGCTCCTCGGGACTCCTTGCGGTTTTCTGCGGCCGTGATCGTCATGTTGGCGTTCAGGAGGAGGTTCTGGAGCTCCAGAGTCTCCACCAAGTCCGAGTTCCAGACGAGGGAACGGTCGTGCACCTTGACGTTCTTCAGCTGCTGGTAGATTCCGTCCATCTTTCGGACGCCCTCCTGGAGACTCGTGGCCTCACGGAACACGGCAGCGTGGGACTGCATGGCCTTCTGCATGTTGAGACGCAGCTGGGCCGTGGGGATGTCGCCGTCGGCGTAGCGGACCCAGTCCAGGTTGGCCACGGACTCCTCGCCAGAGTTCTGCAAGAGCGAGATGGTGAGCTTTGTACTGAAATGGTCTAAAACGAGGTGAGTGGCGGTACTTGAGGGAGAAAAATGGCCGTGTTTGTACCTCCCATATGGTCTAGTGGCTAGGATATCTGGCTTTCACCCAGAAGGCCCGGGTTCGATTCCCGGTATGGGAAATTTTTTGCCTTTTTTATCGACAACCAGCTTATTTTTTGTTCAACAAAAGCCCTTTTGGCTTAAAATTATAAAAATTCAAAATTTTTTCAACTCTATCAGACATTTTTTTGCCTTTTGTATCAGCTTTTCTGCCACTTTTTAGAAAGTTTCGAATTGACTCACCGATTTCAGCTCTGGCACCTTCTCACCGGGCTTGTTCTCCTCAGCGATGGTCTTGGCGCATGCACGTCCGAACACAACCAAGTCCAGAAGCGAGTTGGCTCCCAGACGGTTGGCTCCGTGCACCGAGGAGCAAGCGGACTCACCGCAAGCGTACAGCCCGGGAACGATCTTGTCCTTGCCGTTGTTGTCGACGGTCAGAACCTGCCCGCGGTAGTTTGTGGGAACGCCTCCCATGTTGTAGTGCACGGTGGGCAAGACGGGGATGGGCTCGCGAGTGACGTCAACGCCGGCAAAGATCATGGCCGTCTCGGAGATTCCGGGCAAGCGCTGGGCGAGCTGCTCTGGGGGCAAGTGGTGGAGCTGCAAGTAAACGTGATCCTTCTCGGGTCCGCATCCGCGGCCCTCTCGGATCTCGATCGTCATGGAGCGGGATACGACGTCTCGGGAGGCCAAGTCCTTGGCCACCGGGGCGTATCGTTCCATGAAGCGCTCTCCCTGCGAGTTGATGAGGTAGCCACCTTCTCCACGGCATCCCTCGGTGATGAGACAGCCGGCCCCGTAGATGCCCGTGGGGTGGAACTGCACAAACTCGAGGTCCTCCGAGGGCAAACCGGCTCTGGCGACCATGGCTGTGCCGTCTCCGGTGCAGGTGTGGGCAGAGGTGCACGAGAAGTAGGCTCGGCCGTATCCTCCGGTGGCGAGAACGGTGTTCTTGGAACGGAAGCTGCAATAGAAGGGTAGTGAGTTATTTTTTATTGAGACTAAAAGAGGCTGATAAAAACGGGAGGAGAAGGTCTTCAATAAACTTTACTAGAGCCGTAACCGTAAATTGATTTCACACCTCTCAAGGTCATGTTTTCGTCAATGGCCAAAATTCCGCTATGAATGAAATAATCCCTTATCTTTATTTCTTTCTCATTCGAGTCTTGGACTCACTTTAGCCCTAATTTTCAAACAGGTTCTCAATGAAATCTATAGAGGTCTTTATCACACCAATAAAGGCCATAAAAATGGCATAAAACGAAACCTTTTATCAAAATAGCTTCTTAACCATATTTTCGGGTGATAAAAAAATGCTCAGAGTTAGTTAAATTCCTCTAAAGTCCGTCAGATTTCCAAAATAAGACCTCTTTTGAAACCAGGAATTTTCGGGAAAATTTTTGATTATTCAGAAACTTCCCACGAAGCCTCTCGAAGCTATAATCCGAGACAACACACTCACCGATGAATGCTGCCGTCCTCCAAGTTCATGGCGATGACGCCTCGGCACTCCCCGTTCTCCATCAGCAGATCCAGAGCAAAGTACTCGATGAAGTAGTTGCAGTCGTAGCTCAGAGACTGCCCGTACAGCGTATGGAGGAGCGAATGGCCGGTTCTGTCGGCGACGCAGCAGCACCGATGGGCCTGTCCGCCCTTGCCGTACTTCAAGCTCTGCCCTCCGAAGGCTCGCTGGTAGATCTTGCCGTCGGGGGTGCGGGAGAAGGGCATGCCGTAGTTCTCCAGCTCAATTACGGCCTTCGGGGCCTCACGAGTCATGTAGTGGATGGCGTCCTGGTCCCCGAGCCAGTCGGAGCCCTTGACGGTGTCGTACATGTGCCACTTCCAGTCGTCCTCCTCCATGTTTCCGAGCGCTGCGTTGATTCCTCCCTGTGCTGCCACGGTGTGGGACCGGGTGGGGAACAGCTTGGTGATGACGGCCGTCTTGAAGCCCTCCGCGACCAAACCGAAGGCGGCACGGAGTCCAGCGCCTCCTGCTCCGACGACTACGGCGTCGTAGGTGTGGTCCACGACCGGGTACTCGCGGGAGATGGCATCGGGGTTGGACTTTGCGTTGTTTGGGCCAACGGTATAATGCAAATTCCGGCTCGTGGGCGAGCTCAGGCACCGGAGCTGGAAAAAAGAGACTGATTAGGACTCATGCGGGTCATCTGAGGTCTAATTTCTATGATCAGCCAAATAAACTAGTGATTAATGGTCAAACAGGGGCCAAAATCAGAGATCAGACGTATAAAACACCTAGATAGGACCTGAAATCGAGGGGACTTTTTTCAAGTAAAAAATTTTGAGATTCCATCTACGACTTTATGCATCTATTCATCCCTCAACACCTGAACTTCACGGCTCTGGGCTTAGGTAGAGTTCCATCTATGGGCTTATTCGTCTGTTGGAGCCACTCAGACTGACAGACAAGACCACTAGGTGCGACTTTTTTCGGATAAAAGTCGTGATTAATTGTTCGCGACGATTAAAAACACATCATATAGGTGTTCTTCGTCTGCGTGTCATTCTCCTCTCATTCGTTTATTGACTCTATGACTCTATTTCGCTTTCAGCCGGGGTCAAGGCCGGAATCTTTGGGGCTCGCCCGCATGCACTTTTCTTATCGCAAATCACGTTTTGAACCACACTAATCGGCAATAGAGTCAGCTGGTGAGTCGATTTTCCGGTAGATTTCCCGGGAAAACGCCGATTTGCGTCGCTTTTCGCGTTATATAACTAACAAACAGCGCAAATACGGGAATAAGCTGCAGTTCTCGTGTTGTGTAACAAACGAAAATTTATTCATCACGAGATTTCCTCGAGTTACTCACCGCTGCTGCATGCTTTTTGGCCAGAAGCAATGGCAGACGCGACAAACTAGCCATTGTTGGATAATTCCGCGATTACTTTCGAATTAGCACGACAGAATGATGAGATTTTTGTCCACCGTCGCGAGTCGACAAAAAATACTGAGTAGCTCGCGAGAAAGTGACAGATCGGGTATCTCAGACGGAACTCGCCGATATGATAAATTTCGCGCGGAGAAATGTTACCGTTGGAATTTTCGCAATTTTCTTTTCTCGTGAAAATTTTCCAGAATTTTCCTCGTTTTTCTTTTCAATCGACTTTTACGATGACAACAAAAGCTCTTCTGTCGGGTCACGTGGTCGTGAGTTGCAGTGTGATGACATAACACTTCAAAATAATTTTTTAAAAATAAAACCAAAATTATCGAACAAAGTTTAACCAAGGTGTTGGGAAAAGTCAAAAGATCGTGGGAGTTTTCGAGTTCCCACTGATAGGCGTTGTCCTCGAAACTTTCGCGACTCCATCAGCTGATCAAAAATGGACTAAAGGTGGCCGTCCCAAGAGCTGTCAAAGTCAGCTGATTGCAGAGTAACACGTAATGGCTTAAAGCAAATTTGTGTCTTCAGTTTTCCGCTTAAGATGTCCAGAAATATGCAATGCGATCCGTCGATCGTGCTTCTAACCTGTTTATCTCTAGTTATCCTATCAAATATCGTAGTTGGGCTAAGGAAATACACGCGAGAGGACGTGATACGGCTGAGGTGAGTTCCCTGGCCCCGAGTCGTAATCTAATTTGCTCCGTATTTTGCAGAGAGGAGGTGCGGATAGAGTTCCAGCACGCCTACGAAGGATATCTGCGGTACGCATATCCTTATGGTGAGTTTCTACCTTTAAAAAGTCCAACGAGAGACGTGTTTTTGTGAATTCCAGACGAGCTCCGGCCTCTGTCGTGTGATGGAGTGGATACGTGGGGCAAATATTCCCTGACCCTCATCGACTCGCTCGACACGCTCGCGGTCATGGGCAACTACTCGGAGTTCGAGCGAGTGGTTAACCTCCTGAAGGAGAAGAACAACTTCGACGCCGACATCAACGTTTCGGTGTTCGAGACCAACATCCGGATCGTGGGCGGCCTGCTGAGCGCCCACCTCATGTCCCACAAGGCCGGCGTAGACCTGGAGCCCGGCTGGCCCTGCAACGGGCCTCTGTTGCGTCTCGCCGAGGACGTGGCTCGCCGTCTCCTCCCGGCCTTCGACACCAAAACGGGGATGCCCTACGGAACGGTGAACCTGAGACACGGGGTGCCCCCGAAGGAGACCACCATCACGTCCACGGCCGGCATCGGGACCTACATCGTCGAGTTCGGGACCCTGAGCCGACTGACGGGCGATCCCGTGTACGAGGAGGCCGCCCTCAACGCTCTGTTTGCGCTCTTCAACCACCGCTCGGGGATCGGGCTGGTGGGGAACCACGTGGACATCCAGAACGGGCGGTGGACGGCCCAGGACTCGGGCATCGGGTCAGGAGTCGACTCGTACTTTGAGTACCTCGTCAAGGGGGCTATCCTGCTCAACAGACCGGAGCTCCTCCACATGTTCCACGACAACTGGCGGGCCATCACGAAGTACCTGAAACGCGACGACTGGTACGTTTGGGTCAGCATGAACAAGGGCCAGGTCACGCTGCCGGTCTTCCAAAGCCTGGAGGCCTTCTGGCCAGGCGTCCTCAGTATGATCGGGGAGACCAACTCGGCTGCCAGGTAAAACTCGATTTTTTTGTGAATTTTTGAAAAACTCCTTTTCCAGGACATTCCACAACTACCACTCGGTGTGGCGGCAATACGGCTTCCTGCCCGAAATCTACAACATCCCGAACGGTGAGGCTGCCGTCAACAAGGAGTCTTACCCACTGAGACCCGAGCACGTCGAGAGTGCCGTGTATCTCTGGCGCGCCACCGGAGACCCCTTCTACATCATGGCGGGTGAGGACATTCTGCGTTCTATCCAGTACAGCTCCAAGACAGAGTGCGGGTACGCAACGATCAAGAATGTGCGGGATCATCGGAAGGAGGACCGCATGGAGTCCTTCTTCCTCGCCGAGACTCTCAAGTACCTCTACCTACTCTTTGATCCTGACAACTTCATCCACAACGACGGCCGGCAAGGCACGGTGATAAGTACGCCCACGGGCGAGTGTCTCATCGACGCGGGGGGCTACATCTTCAACACGGAGGCTCATCCCATGGACCCGGGGGCGCTCAGGTATTATTTCACCTTTAATTTCCGAACTATTTGATGTAGAGGTCTGAGTTTTGGAGCTCATAAAGGACTGATTTTTAGCGCCCTCTCTTGGTACGAGCTTTCAGGTCTTGTCCCAAGAATCAAAAAACCGCCATAAGTTCAACTGGTTACGTCGCTGTATTGATAAATTATCTTTATTTTAGGTGCTGTCACGACAGAGACGCCTTCTTCGAAGACTACAACCCAGAGGAGGTGGTGAGTACTCTGCGTTGATACCACTGCTTAGCGACTAAAACGCCCAGAGAAGCTGAAAAAGCCGACGAAGGAGCCCATAATGGACCACCTCGAGATCACGATTCAGGAGCTGCAGCAGTTCCTGAGGCAGGCGAAGAAGATGAATGAGGAGGAGCTCAAGAACAGCTCGGCCAAGACGTCCCCACCCCCAAAGGAGGTCTCGAAGGACGACAGTCTCGTGACGGCAGAAGCGAAGACGGACGACAGCTTCGTGGTGGGGAAGGTGGAGAAGCATCTGAGCTCCATCGGCGTGGTATGAGGAAGTGTCGCTGCTCTCCGACAAGGACAACCACTCGAAGAACTCCAAAGTGCCTAGCTCGTACGAGTCCCGAGCCGAGGTCTCCAAGACGGTCTCCCCAGAAAACGCCTCCAGTTCCGGCAACTACACGATCATCTACTCGGACGAGGCTCCCATTCCACCCCCCTCAGAGGCCACGACCCTCAAGACGCAGGAGATCATCGGAAACCTCGTGAACGCCACGGGAGTCGACGAGTCGGTGACGAAACACGTCAGTGTTCCAGGAGTTTGTGCAGACCATCATCAAGGCGACGCAGCCCTCGAAGCAGACCTTTGACCCGCAGAGACTGCTCGAGCACATCCGTACTAGGGGCGTGCCGAGGAACGAGTCGTGGATGCGCGAGTTTGAGCTCATGCACTGTCGGCCGCAGCCCTTCCTGCAGCGCTTCTCGATCCTAGGCCAATTTTTCTACTAACTAAATATGTTAACGTTGCAAAAGACTACGATACACATACCCTATTTAATTCTCTAGCGAAGTAAATTCTGTAAATAATAAAGAGACACTGTTAAGAAGAGGCCTCGAACGTCTACTTATTGAGGAGGGAGGGCTCCCTGCAGGCTTGTGGTTCGTTTACTGCTTAAGAGCTACTGGACTTCTTAACTCGTATCCTGGAAGATTTTGCATATTTTTATTCAAAACGAAGCGTAAGTAGGGCCGTAAGTAGGGCCTTACTTACGCTTCGTTTTGCGTTTACGTAAGTAGGGCCTATTTTTGAGAGATACGACTTTAAAACCCCAAAAGGGGGCAAAAAGAGGTTCTTTTGAGTTGTTGTTTTTATTGATGAAATCAAAGGTGGATTTTGGTGAATGGGAACTGAATTTAGTCAGCGAAGCGGGGCTATGAAGCGTCCTGAGACCAGCAGATTACCATCCATAGTTGACGATGGGGGAGGCATAGGAGGCGTGCACGACGGCGCCGTGGTCAGCGTATCCCAAAGCGGGCTGGGCGATGACCTTCTGGGCAATGGGGGCAGCGTACGAGGTGTAAGCTGGCTGGGCAATGACCTTCTGGGCGATGGGAGCGGCGTACGAGGCATAGGCAGGCTGGGCAGCGTACGAGGCGATGGCGGGCTGGGCGATCACCTTCTGGGTGGCGTACGAGGCATAAGCGGGCTGAGCAGCGTACGAGGTGTAAGCGGGCTGGGCGTACGAGGCGATGGCGGGCTGAGCGTAGGTCGTGTGGACGGCGGGCTGGGCGTAGATGGCAGGCTGGGCGTATCCGAGACCAACGGTCTTGTAGCCATCATTGTTGACGGTGGTGACGGACTTGGAGACCGACGAGTGGGGGGACACGACCTGCTTGGAGATCTGAGAAACGGTGCCTCCATGGTGCGGAGGATGTTCTGCTCAGACAGACCCAGAGCGTGCTGGTCGTTGAGGTTCGAGAGGCCGTAGGAGTTGTACACGTGGCTCACGGTGGGGGGCCGCGGAGTAGGCGGTTCCCAGGAGCTGAGGCTGACCGATAAGGCCGGCACTGGCGAAGGCAACGCAGGCGGCGAGTACAACGAACTGAAATGGATTTTTGTAAAATTTTCCCAGTCATCAAATTGCCGAGATGGTACCTTGAAAGCCATGATGGTGTTGAATCGTAAGCTGGTGGTGACTTAATGTGCCATTGTCTCCCCGGCTAGAGCCATTTATAGGGAACGTACGCGGCGCACAAAAGCGCAGTCAAAGGACCAGTTATTCCATTACTTATTGTCTCTACTCTCTGTTCTTCGGCAACTGCAGCTATCCAATTGAATTCAAGGTGCTTCTCGTACGTGCGAGTGCCTTTAGAAAGTACACACGAAAAGCAGGTGTGTTCTGCGAGAGCACCTGCCAAAAGCTCAGGAGTTGCTGCGTCATGTCAACCCCTCGAAAGGCCGGCGCTGGAGGAGAATACTGGAGCAAAGGGGAGAGCGAAAATTGCCGGTAACTGGAGCTGTGGTAATCGCAATTATCCTCAAATGTAGATCAATGTCAATGCGAACGGGTACCAATGACCTTTTCGCGATCCAGATTCCAGGGACGTAACCTGGATAGCTAATCTAGGCTCTGTTTTTGATTTATTTTTCTAGGGGACTTTCTGGATTATTAAAAAATTCTCTCTCAGTTTATTTAGCTCTAGAGTATACCCTGTGAAATTTTGGAGGCTTATTCTAAAGAGAAATAATTATTCCGAATTTGAAGAAGAAATTTGATTGATTGGAAAAAACTCAAAATAACCATAAGTTAAAGTAGTTCATGGGGACTTAATTTCATTGAATTTTGCAAAACTATTTGAGATTGAAATTCGAAAAATAATATGACCATTTTTGAAATAAAAATCTAAGTGTAAAATAAAATTTGAATCTAGCTTTCAAAAACTTCTTCAACCAAAAAAATAAAATATTACTTTTGTAACTGCAAAAAACCCCCCTGAGGTCAACCTCTGTACCAATCGTGTCTCTGAGCACTTTGCAGAAGTTATTAAGAACGTGCTTGGGTTGTAATAAGTCATGGGAAGCGAATTAAAGGCGAGTCACTGCCCATAGGATAAGAATCGAGAAAGCCCTTGTCGCTAAAAAGTAGTCACGCAGTCTGCGGTTTCTTTTGAAAGGTTATCCTGTGATCACCAAACGGGCTGTAATCGCGAGTGGGCCGAAAACAGGATTGCCGTTTGGTCTACATTACATTTTAAGCTATTCTTTCGCACCGGTTTGGCGAACCCGAACTTGTCCATGATGCAATGTTACGAGAGCAAATTGGCAACTACAATTGCAAGGATAATAGCATTTCAATAAGCGTATAAAAGACAACGGGGGCTGCGAAAAAGGTATCAGTTTCGATCCAACAACCAACTACCAACCATCCAACATGGCATTCAAATTCGTTGTACTCGCTGCTTGCGTCGCTTTCGCCAACGCCGGCCTCATCGGCCAGCCTCAGCTCCTGGGAACCGCCTACTCCGCGGCCCCCACCGTGAGCCACGTGTACAATTCCTACGGCCTCTCCAACCTCAACGACCAGCACGCTCTGGGTCTGTCTGAGCAGAACATCCTCCGCACCCATGGAGGCACCGTTTCTCAGATCTCCAAGCAGGTCGTGTCCCCCCCACTCGTCGGTCTCCAAGTCCGTCACCACCGTCAACAATGATGGCTACAAGACCGTTGGTCTCGGATACGCCCAGCCTGCCATCTACGCCCAGCCCGCCGTCCACACGACCTACGCTCAGCCCGCCATCGCCTCGTACGCCCAGCCCGCCATCACCTCGTACGCTGCCCAGCCAGCCTACACCTCGTACGCCACCCAGAAGGTGATCGCCCAGCCCGCCATCGCCTCGTACGCTGCCCAGCCTGCCTATGCCTCGTATGCCGCTCCCATCGCCCAGAAGGTCATTGCCCAGCCAGCCTACACCTCGTACGCTGCCCCCATTGCCCAGAAGGTCATCGCCCAGCCCGCTTTGGGATACGCTGACCACGGCGCCGTCGTGCACGCCTCCTATGCCTCCCCCATCGTCAACTACGGATGGTAATCTGCCTGTCAAGTTGTTGTTGTTTATCAGAGTCTAATTAAATTTTTGCTTTGATGAAACCCCATGTGCATTCCGATCTCCAAAAGCGACTCAAATTCACTTTTTCTGTGGGAAAAATAGCGGCAATTAGCGACCCGGGCGCTCCTATTTAGCGGCTATTAAGCGCCCCAAGCGGATTTGATGCAGCCGGCTCGCTGTGAAGTTCATACACGAGCAAGCCAGCGTAATCTTGTCGACTGGGTTTGAGTATGAGGTACAGATCAGGGTCAAAACGGCACTTCTGGTTCGCAGTTAAACTGAGAAGCACGAAATGTGCGAAACACAAGAGTGGAGTGACGAAAATGAGAAGAAACAAGAGCACTACGCCAGCTCGAAGGTTGACAGCAGCCGCGGCAAGTGAAACCACGGAGATTAACAAAATATCTGAGTCGCGATCGCTAATCACTGCATGTCTCGGGTTTGTCTTTATTACAGGTCGTTAAAATGCGAGGAGCAAATCGAAATGCCCTCTTATTGTGACCACCTCCGTAATTCGGACAACTTGACGAAATTCATTATTGAATAATATCTACTTTTTCCCAGCACGGGGTTCAGAGAAGTACCTCAGAGTCTACGGGTCTAGTTAATTTGTCTCTCGAACCTTTCAGCTCCTCATTTGAAAGAAATTTTCAGTTCATCAAAACCTCTTTGTAGCTTGAAGGATGATCAATCAATGGCTGGAACTGAGTTGATGATTTGACAAAAATTTTTAAGTTCAAATTCTTTCAAATAGTTTGTTTTCAAATACAGCTCTAAACCCTTTTATGCTTCCAAACCTTTCTAGAGTCGTGATATTAGAGACGAATAATTTAAAACCTCCATTAAAAAATTCTTTCATAGGTTCAGGATTCAAATCTTTCAAATCCCAGTCACCTGCCTGTGCCTGTCTGTTTGTTTACATCTTTGTCCCGTCCAATTTGTAGTACGGAAGTAAAATTGCCTGGACTCGCCTCGCCGACAGATTTTAACTCTAGTCACCGGCAGACTTGAGTCTGTCGTAAGTCTGTCGGCCCCATACTGGCCGCCGACAGACTTGTTCACACTAAGTAGGGTTCATTATTGAACCATTTCCAAACCCTTTAAAAAACCTGTTGTAGTCCGAAGTTTTCGGTTCTCAAATTCTGTACCAAACATCAGTTTGAAGTCTAGGTAGCCCCACCTCGGCCCCACTCCGTTTACGCCACTACCCACAGTCGCATAAATTAACCTGGATATTGAACTTTATCTCTCGTTACTTTTGTAAGTCTCTTTGCTCTTGTTATGACGGGCTCGTAATTTTCCCCCGCGTGGATCCGAGAGGCGGGCACCTGCGATCTTGCCTCGGGCAAGGAGCGAGAAAACGGAAGATAAACGACTGATTTAGGTCTCTTCGCCCTGCCAATGTAACACACCATCGCGACCTTCAGGTTCGCCAGCATGTAAGGCAACTTACAATGCGATGCTTGATTGGATCATTTGCATTTTTGTGCTTCTAGAGGAGCTTGTCGGAAGATTACGGCTCGGTACGCACCGCGTTTTTGCCGAAGGTCGGCCGCATAAAAAAAGGGGTTGATGTTTATTTGTCTCGAAAGGCGCTAGTATTGAACTTGATCGATAGGAAGTAATTGCATCCGGCGACCGGCGACAAATGGGCAAAGCCAAGGCTCTAAGCCGTGACTGGGACTTTCGTGTCTCCTTGGGACCGACTCACCACCGTGAGTCGCCGCATTCCGCAAGTCTCACCTCGAAAGTGTTTCCATCTCCAACCACATCAAAATACGGTTATTTCAGCTATTTACTTGCCATTAATTAATCTCATTAATCAGAGCTGTAACATTTCTATTATTTGTGTTTGCTTTTCGCAGACCGCAAAAAACACTCGCTTAATCCTCTCGTGACTTCATATTGCAATTACATCATTTATATTCACGTGTCACATTGCTGAACTTTTCGCTCAAACAAACATGCGAGTGCCAGTGCAGGGAATGGACTTACAGAGACAGATTGGGCATTTTTCTGAGACGTTAATTGTTGCGATGGCAGATTATGCAAAACATGAAATCCGATCCCGGCCCATGCACTTGTTTTATGGCCCACTCGCAAAGTCTCGATCCAGTGGCATGCGGAGGAAAAGGTCAGCGTGTCAAGGCCGGGAGGTGAATTGCTTTCTTATGAGAGTTGATTGATTCGAGTCGGATTCGATTTGAGTTGAATGGGATTCGAGTTTGATTTGAGCAAAATTTTATTTGGATAAGTTCTGGATAGAGTCTTAGTAACTTTAGAGACCTTTAAATCCCTCTCTGTATTTGGATTTGATTACGTTGGATTTGAATAAAGCAAAATAAAATTTAAATTGGATGGATTCGAGTTGGCTTTTGTGGCTTTGGATTGGTTTAGGTTTGATTGGATTCGAAGCGTATCGATTGGATGGATTTGAAGGAGATTTGATTGGATTCCAAGGGGTTTGGTTGAATCCTACTAGTTGGGAACTGTTAACTATTTGATTGGATTTGAAGCTTGAAAAATGTGTATTGAATTGGATTTGAAAGAGCCAAGTAAGCCAAAGGATTTGATTTGAAGCATTTTTGGGTTGGACTGAATTGTTTGTGGTTCGTTCCAAATTATCGCATGCCAGATTAAATGGATCAGATTCCCACTGCCTCAAGAATTCACCTTTCTAGTCCATACTTATTTTATATCGGCATTCGCTTTGAAATCGATTCCAGTTCAAGTGTCTGGGTCATTGGGTCTCGTTGATCACGAAAAGAGTCATGAGCACCGTCCTATTGTTGCTACCGTCAATGACTGCGGTTTATTTTCGTCCACTTGGGTGGAATAAAGCCGAATAGTAGCGGACTCAAGACTCAATCGTAAATCAGTCATGAGGCACAATAACTCATTAAATGACCGGTTTGATTCTCATAAGTAGTATTATGAGCGCGAGTCGCTAGCAGAGAAGGTTAAACAATTATGCATATCATGCAGAAGTCGGGCTCTCGTACAACGTGTGCGAGATAGCGTCTCGCTGAAACCGAAAGTGTAGCGGGAGAAAGAGCGAATAGGCGAGCTCTACGAAGAGGTGAATAAAATGTAGCAAATGATATTTTTGTTGACGTCCTATAAATAATGCAGCATGGCCAGAAGTTGAGCATTCCCTCCTTCATCTCCGACCGAGTAAGACATCCAAGCAGCGCTACAATGGCATTCAAGGTAAGTCTGCAGCCTCCCTCCCAATCAGGCCTCTAGACCCCTCCTTTCTCGCCCCAGTTCGTCGCCTTCCTCGCCACCTTGGCCCTCGCCAACGCCGGATACGTCGAGCAGCCCGTCCTCCAGTACCAGCAGCAAGGATACGGCAGCTACTCCGACGGACACCTCGCCGTAGGAAGCTCGAGCCAGGACATCCTCCGCACCCATGGAGGCACCGTCTCTCAGATCTCCAAGACCGTCGTCTCCCCCCACTCCTCGGTCTCCAAGTCCGTCACCAGCGTCAACAACAACGCCTACAAGACCGTGGCCTACGCCCAGCCCGCCCTTGAGGTCGCCAAGACCGTCTCCTACGCCCAGCCCGCCTACCAGACCTACGCCCAGGCCGCTCCCGCCTACCAGACCTACTCCCACTCCGCCCCTGCCTACCAGACCTACGCCCACTCCGCCCCTGCCTACCAGACCTACGCTCAGGCCGCCCCAGCCGTCGCCCAGTACACTCACCAGGCCTACGCCACCCCCGTGGTCGCCGCCAAGACCGTCTCGTACGCCCAGCCCGCCGTAGCCAAGACTGTCAGCTACCAGGCCGCCCCTGCCGTCGCCTACCACGCTGCCCCAGCCGTCAAGACTGTCGCCACGTACGCCCAGGCCGCCCCTGTCTACCACCAGCCCGCCTACCAGACCTACGCCGCTTCCCCAGTCGTCCACCAGACCTACGCTGCCGTCCCAGCTGTCGCCAAGACCGTCTCGTACGCTCAGCCCGCTCTCGCTAAGACTGTCTCCTACGCCCAGCCTGCCGTTGTTGCCAAGACTGTTGAGTACGCCGCCCAGTCCGTCCACCAGCCCGCTGTTGCAAGCTACGCCACCAAGGCCGTGTCCTACAGCCCAGCTGCCCAGGTCGCTCACTTCTCCTTCGAGTCCCCCGTCGCCCACTACCAGTGGTAAGGAGAGGAAGAACGCACGCAAGCACTGTTATTGAGCCGCTTTAGCTTCGGGTCAACTGTATAAAGGATTCCAAAATAAATGGTTATTTATTCAAAACGCCATCATTCGTCTTTGATCCTCCTGAACTCCACTAAAAATATTTCCTTGGCTGCCAAATACTTGAGAGGGTTTTTGACACCTCAAACCTCTGGGTTTCTAATCTAAACACTTAAGCTTTCTAACCAACTAAATCTATGAAAAGTCGAAATCTCAAAAAATTAGGCTTTTTGGATAAAAACTGTTCACAATTTCCGTCACCAAAAAAAATTTTATTGAAAAGAAAAATCAGATCAGCTCCTCCCTCATTTCCTCGTCGTCGAAGATGATCTGCACCACCTCGAGATCCGGATCGGCGCCCCGTCTCACCAAGGTGATGTCGTCTGTGGTTCTGCAAGTACAAGAAAACCCCAAGAAAAGTGAACCCCACTTTCTCCGGACGGGCGGGCGAGAGAGTCAACATGAGATGCAACAGGTAAAGTAATGATTTCAATTTCGTTTCACGAGCTCGTGCAATTTCATTGTTCAAAGCCAATATTGTGTGAAATAAAAGAAGAAAGTAGAGTCGTACGGAATGTGAATGGATGGATGGTTTGATAAATGATCAGATCACCAATTGGACCTGTCGATATCTACCGCCACTTGCGATCTCGCACTCCAGCCGCTGTCTTGCGCCACAACGATGCTGTCGTCAAAGTTGTCTCTGAAAGGAGAGAGTCGTTAACTCGCCTTGAACCCGGACTCGAGCTCAAACCTGGAGCCCTGTCGGTAGCTGGAGCTGTTCCGGACAATCTTCTTGCTGAGGGAGTGGATCTGCCTGAAGACGGAGGCCAGCACGAGGGCTATGGGGGTCGCGAGGATCCACATGAGGAGGGCCACGATGGAGCAGAACCATAGCCCGTTGATGGGGTCCACGATGTGGCGGCAGAAGAGCGACCTCACGGCGTGGAAGATGTCGAAGATGGGCCGGCAGGTAGTGGATCCACCCTCGATGAAGCTGAACGTGTGGTTGAAGTAAGAGCTGACGTGATTTTTTAGTCTGGAAAAAATATTTTAGGCTTCGGCAGAAAATGGGTAAGGTGGAATGACCTGTTCTGAAAGCTCTCGCTTCTGTCCGAGCAGACGTTGGCAGCCTCGTGGTCGAGGTAAAACTGGGCAGTTTTGAGGTGGTTCAGACTTTTGTTCACTTGCTGGGCCCACGGTTTGATCTGGAGCTCGAGGGCAGTGAGGTGGTAGACGATGTCCCCTCTGAGCTGCTCGAAGGGGGCCAGGAGGGACATCTGGATGCGCTTGGCTCGGGTCCCCAGTGTCGTCATTCTCGAGGTCGTGGCAGTGTCTTGGATCTGGAATTTTTTTTTGAACCCTTTAGTAGGCTCAAAGATTTCAAAATCGGGATAAAAAGAAGACTGACCTGTAAAGAAACCCTCTGCATCTGGTCGATGAAGGTCGTGAGGTCTTTTTCGGGCGCCACCTGGACGAGTTCCAGCCGATGGGAGGTGAGGTTCAGAGCTGAGTCCGTCACCATGTCCTGCAGGAGCTTCTGCATGGTGGCTGTGAGACCCACGAAAGGACCCTCTGGAGCGATGATCTCGTCCAGCTCGTTCAGGAGACCCGGATGGGAGTCAAAGTCCAGCACGGTCGTGAGGTTCAGGAGCGCGTTGAGGTCGAAAACGTCGTAGGCCGAGCCCCCAGCCTGGCACTCGGAGATGGCTTCGCTGAGGGAGACGTTGATGGAGCTCTGGGGTGAGCTGAGGTCGGGTGTCTTGAAGATCTCGGCGAGGATTCCGTTGGGTGGCTCGGAGGCGTAAACAAGACCCGGCTTGTCCACGAGACGACTCAGAACGGAGTAGCTGGGGGCGTCAAAGAGCGGCCGACAGATGAAAAACTCGGCATGTCCGCCCACGATGAGCTGAACGATGCTGAAGAGGACCAGCACGATGCTCGAAATCGCTACAATCACGGCGCTGATGACGAGCATGACCCGTGCCTTGCTCTCCCACTGACAGCATTCGCAGCTGAGGGACGTGAGGTACATGAGGGTTCCGAACAGAGCCACCGAGGCAGCCGTGAGTCCGAGGACCCACAGATAGAAGCCTCCAGCACCAAGTCCGGCTAGCATGGGCTCTGCGAAGCCCCACACCTGGTCGATCTTGTCGACGACAGACTTGATGGTGGACGTGAAGACGCGCGTCTGGAGCTGGATCTTGTCCCTCATGGCGGCGAGTTGCTCCACGATTCGGTCCCGGCTGGGTCCCGTGTGATCCAGCACTCGCAGGGAGTAGCTTCGGTAGCGGCTGCGGACGTTGGAGAGCTCGTCCGTGAGGTTCTTCAGCACCGAGTTGCCCTCGATGTCGCCCATAGCTTTGAGTTTATTGAGAGTCAAGTCAATTTGGAGCTGCGAATTGGGACGACAGATAAGGTTTATTGGCTGGAGACGTAAAAGGGACGTAGCCTTCGATTTCAGTTCCGTCAGAGGCGTATCTTGTGGGGAGTCAGACTGAGGTTTGGAAAAAAATTTTAACCCCTAGTTCCGTCCCTGTATATGATAATAGTTCCATAATTTTTAAGGTTTTACCTGGACTACAGCATGTCAAAATTTCAGCTCAAAAGAATCAAGTATAAGAAAGTTTCATACAACGGGCAAACCCCCTTGGTTACGCCCCTGGTAGTTTTTCGGAAAAACCAAAACTTTTCACCCACTCTCTAGACTACACATAATATCATGCAAAAAATTTCAGGTCTCTAAGTCTTACAATTTCGGAGATTTTGTGGCTTGGAGAAATGTTAGACAGACAGACAGACGGACAAAATAGAAAAATCATTCCTGAATTCCAAACACCAGATACGCCACTGGTTCTTCCTTCCATCGGTCGAAGAGTCGTAAAAGAAATCAGAGCAGGAAGATTGAAGGGCGGCAGTTAAATTTTATTACCTTCCTCAGCTTATCCTTGACGCCACTCTCCTCGATCCCCCGCATCCTCAGCGTGTCACATAGCGGCCTGTCCCTGTAAGTGCACTGCCTCTGAAGCACCGAGAGCTGAATCTCGATCTCCTCCAGCCGGTGTTCCGCCTCGTTTATCATCTGGATGGCGCGCTGGAGGGTCTCGTGCAGCAAGAAAATGCGATGCGAAAGATTGCTGCTACCTGCGAACATACACACACATGTCTTTCTCAGTGGGTGGTGGTGAGTGACAGGTTTCAGATATAATTAGTCCGTCCAACATACCGAACATGGCGCTGGTGATTGATGTTTGGTTTTATTGGTCAAAAGCGACCGCACATCGATGAGCGGAAGGCAAAAAGGTATCGACTTACTCGTGCAAATATCCATCAGGGCCTCGAATATTGAATCCAGTCCGGTGTTCAATTGTAGCTGCTGCTGTATCGGTTCCCCGAGCAGCTTGTCTATGCCTGCAAGCGAAGCGGCAACGAGAGGAATTAGGGGCTGCCGAGCACTTAGAGATTGCGTAAAAGTGACATAATATCACTTGAACTCCGCAGATAAGAAAGAGTAATGTTTTTGGGAACGACACAGAAATTACGACAACGCGTAGAAACTGTGGGTTTGAGGCATTTTTGATCGTTCTTTTTTGAAGCTCTTTTGGACATATGAAATCGATTTTTTTATCCTTGATATAAATTTTGAATTGAGAAGCCCTTTTTCCTGGTGCTGGAAAGTCGATTTTTAGACGTTGAAGCCATGTTTTATTTTTGAAAAATATTTTACTATCAATTTCAGATTTCAAGCTCTAAAAAATCGCTTTTTAAAAAATCAAAAGACTAACTTTTTACCCTACCTTAATTTTTGGCCTCTGAAACCACCCTTGAGACTGCTACCAGAAGATTCTAAATAATTTGAGGAGAATTTTGAGCCCAAATACATTTTTTTCTCGTTGATAGAACATAAGGAAAAACTTCAGTAGAAGAAATTCGTAGTAAAAAATTTCGACGTAAGGAAAATCCTTGGGAAATCTTTAAATTTTGAGAGACCAAACCCCACCCTAGACCCGTCTCTGAGCCCAGTACTTCCGAGCGGAAGCAATACCTAATGTGTGAGCTGTAATAAATTGCTACTTGGTCGCAGCTGCACTGGATTCTGGACTCACCTTCCAAATCAATTTTGACCCGGTCCACCAAAGTGTTGAGTCCCTCGAAGACCGTAAAAATAAGTTGATGGTGAATGTCCTTGAGAAACGTCTCGATATCCTTCAAGGATGAGCGTATCAGCATCGGAGTTTGCTCAATTGCTGACGACGTTTGCTCGTTCGTTACAAACATCATAACGATTGCCAGCCTACCGGAGGGAGAAAATATGTTTCTAATTTCCTGCAGATGCTCAACAGAGTTAGTGTAGAGTCCACTTACGTAAGCAGCAGCAGGATGATTTGCAAAGTGATGACTAAACACTTGCGTTGGCACTGCAAGGATCGGGCACGTGTCTCATCGGCCAGAGCGACGCTATCAACAATGCCCCCATTGTCCACCTCGCCGTTCTCGGAAGAGGGAGCAGCAGCAGCAGCAGCGTTGGCAGACGAGTTGCCTTTCGAGCATCCCCAGACAATTATTGATGCCAATGGGATCAGCGATACGATGAAAAACAAGCCCATTAGACAAATGAAACCCGATTCCACTTTCAGCGCCTGTTGGGAGAGCAGTGAGTGCCAAGTGTCAGAGAAAGTTCGCAGTCCATTTCGAAATGCATTCACTTCTAGCTCTACGAGCGGCTACGAGCGGCTACGAGTTGCGGGGTTTTGACAGCCAGTGGCGGAAAATTTTTTGGTGACTACAAAATTTTATTGCCTGATTTTCAGCATTTTTGGGCCTGAAATTGTTTTGAATCTGTTGTCTCTAAAACACGTTCTTGGCTCCTTGATGGATGAAAATTGGTTCAGAGGGAGCCATTTTTACAGACTTGACTCAATCTTAAATCAAAAAATGGTCTACTGCCAAGATTGACCACTTTTTGAGCTTGGAATAAAATTTTGCAGAGAAAAGACGAAACTATGGGGTGGTTTCTGAAAGGGTTTGAGTATGGTGGTTACGCTTTTTTATTTATTATAATTTTTCCAGATAAGAAATCGAAAAATGGGCTCCATTTCACCTTTTTCTCTGATCTTTTTCTCATTTAAGCGCTGTTCAAAGTCAGTATCAAGCCTCAAAGGCCCCCAAAAGCCTCGTAAACCGAAGAGCTGACCAGGAAAAATACAAGAATTCTTTAGATATCGGCTCTTTTGGTCTTTAGCAGCTCTTGAACCACCTAAACTTGATCTGAAATTTTTCCCAGAGCATTTTGTCTCTTCTCTTTCACATTTTTCTTCTTAAAAGATCATTATTGGGCTAATTATATGGCCTGAAGCCCCAATTTCAATCCCACAACCGCCACTGATGCCGACAGAAAAGCAAATAGAATGACAATTGTTGTAAAATAGGCTCGCTAAAAACCGAAATGGGAGAAGAAACACCGCAGAAAGAGTGGACGGATCGCAATAAGGCAAATAGACCATTTTGCATGAAAGCGCGCCTGACAATGGGAATCAACAAGGCATTAACCTTCCTTCGGCCGGGTTTTTGTTGTGGAAATTGCTCGGCTGGAAACGCCAGGCGCTGTTTCATTGTTTGCTAATTTCGCCGTGGGATTGCGGCGACCAGATACCAGTCGTCATCGCTGTTGCGGAAAGGGGGAATGTTCTTTCTCAATGGGGAGTGTGAAGGAACTTTAAATCTCATCCCGGCTCCAGGGTGGCTCGCGAAAGTCTAGCCTACTTTTCAATACTCCAAAATCGCCGAAGAAACTTTTTCCATTATCTCTCGAAAATATTATATTTTATTACTTATTACTCGTCTACGGCGTCCGCTCGCTGGCAGAGCGGACGAAAGGGGGAGAGATGTATTATTTACCTCCAGCACGAGCTGCACGACGGAGACCTTGGCATGAAAAGCATCGCGCAAAATCTCTAAAATACAGTAAACTTACAAAAATCGTGTTAAAAAGTGTAATAGATTTTCTCCTCCAATTCCGAAGACCGAGGAGTGTATTGTCTTTCGCTTGGGGGCCCAGCGAGGGTGTAATGGATGACTCCGTACACCTCTCCGGTCATATTTGCAATTCTGTTTGTCGCTTTTTTGCGCTCGTTCTCGGCTCAAATGTGCTGATACTTACCCACTGGCAAGTCGTGCGGTGTAATGTAGGACAGAAAGGCTGATATGTATGAATAGAGGAAAATGCCGTCGTGCAGCCCCAACGATGGTATCACATAGCTGCCAGTCGGCTTGGGCTCTGGGTATTCCAGGGAAATTTCGCTTGTCGTTGGATCCTATTTATGGCCAAGAAAAAGAGCCGTGGAGAAAAGAAATGTTGGATTAGGGTGTGATATGACAACATCGTGACGACCTTTCAACGCAAAAGGCGTGATATGGGTTTTTGCGAGAGGTGCACAGTGGGTCGAGGACTCAGATACGACGTCCAAATTCCTCTAGATTTTTTTTTTTGAACCACTGTGCATTAAATTTTTTTTACCATAAAATAAAATCCATATAACTAGTCCAAATTAATTTTTTTTGAAAAAATATTGTTTAAAAAATTAAAAGAATTATTTATTTGGACCACTGTTACGTGCCAAAGTATCTAGTAACAGAGCTAAATTGTCTAGATCACTGTGGAATTCTTAAAACCTTCAATAACACGGCAATCGTTGAACGTCATCTAGCTAAGAAAATTTTTCCACTCCACAAATCTAGGTTAAAGGCCCACTGTGGAGTGGCTCAAAAAAGGGTTCCAGTAAGTTTATGAAAATCTATGAAAAAAAAATTCCTGAGAAGGAGCTAAATGGATCTCTGTGAGGTGCCTCAAATGAAAATACCTCTAAGAAAAAATTTTTTTTTGAAAAAAAATTGTCTCCAAAATGGAACAGAATTAACCACTGTGGGGTGACTAAAAATATTTGGCCCCTAAAACGAACACTTTTGGACCACTGTGCAGTACGTCAAAACGTATGCAGGTTACACAAATACCGCTCGAAGCTCTGCTTTGTGCCGACTTAGGGAAGTTAAGAGGATTCCATTGACCTGCCAGCCCACTTGTGGAGACGTGGAGCGGAGAACTCACAAGAGACTTCTCACTCATTACCACGAGGTGCGAGACTGCGAGAAGGAGTATTGATCCGAATCCCCTCATTAATCCACGCTGATTTGGCGCCTCTCAAAAATCACTTCCTCGCGTTCTCACCACCTCTCCAATCCTTCGTCATCCCGAAAGCAATTTATTTTTAATCTGATTTGTAAGTGCAAAAGTGTCACGTTTTCGAGAGTCACCTGAGTGACGAGTGCGCGGTTTCCCCCTCGCCTCACTCTCGACAATGACGGAAGAGAGCGCGAAAACAAAGGTATTTAAAGCAGAAAAGCCTCATTGTGCGCCGTTGCTGTAACTCCGCAGTCTGCCCAAGAGATTGTAGCGTATTAAGTCACAACATCGTGTAATGCCGTTGCATAACCGAGTGGCGAGTACCGGAGATCTCCTTCGGGCTCTCGGGGGTATTAATTATGCAGGCTTGCGCCCAGTTAATCCCACGTCGGTGCTCGGATACCAATTTAGCCGGTGTCGGGTTTCACTCACCATCTGGACGCCTTCTAGTTCCCGGCTGCGTTTTCTAATGAACGAACAGCGATTGTTGCCACGTATGGGGAAACTGCAAAGTTCATGCCGGAAGTGGGGCTTGATGCTGAATTCATGTCAACTTTTCACACACTCCCCGTTCCCGTCCGGCTTCCTGTTCGGGCTGCAGTGGACGGGCCGCTAAATTGACTCTTTGATGAAAACGAACGCTCTTTTGCCAGTGATTTAATTTTTCCACTCCGTCCTTTTAATTTAATTAATCACCTTTTTCATGCTTTTTCCATTCATTCAATTAGTGAAAGGTCAATATTTTTCAATTATTTCGCTCACTATCCCGCTTTGAAGCCGTATTTCACCTCCAACTTCAATTAAATCGAGCAAAATTCACTTTTGATGCTGCGGGCCAGGACACGGTATCAAAAATTTCCTCGTCCACTGCGCTTTTCCACCCACTCTCGGCAGTTTCGTGCGAGAAACTGGCGTGGAAGCGACCAAAAGTTCACCGAGTTCAGCTCCGGGACTGGCATTCGTAGTGAAAGTGGCATTTTCATTCACCGAATGCGGCTCAAGTGAGGGCGTGGAAGCTCATTAGAGTGGAAACAGCGTATAAGCCGGAAGCCCCGGAGGTGCTGGAAGCGAAACAGGTGTTCTACTGACGCTGCTGGAAAAACGCAACAAGCGGATTAGATGTGACATAAACAAACGGAAAAGGCGGCCAGATGCGACCGGGAGGTCAATGTTTCTCCGCCACACAGCCGCTCCGAAGGAAAGCGATTCCCATGAATAATTTTGGCTTGCCAAGCACACCATAAAATCATAACAGCTCCAGATTTGAATAAATTATAACGCTGATACGACAATATTCTCCATGTCGTTTCTCCCGCTCAGCGATTAGATTTTCCAATTTCCCTACCAGGGCCGGACTTGTAAGGGGGGTTTCGAATTTTTTGGAGGGCGTTTTTTTAAAGGAAGAGCTCATTTTTTGGGTCCTTTGAGACTTAATTAAGGCCCTCTTTTGTAAGATTCAAGGCTAAAAATTTTTTGAGGGGTTCCAAGCCCAATCTGATGATCTTTTCTAGTCTAATTGGGGTTCTTATCCAAGATTATTGTAAGGAAGGGATCGATAAATGGTCTTTAAAGTATTTAAGATCCATTTTTGAGAACCCAGGGGGTCTTTTACTGATCCATTTTCACATGAGAAGGCCCTTTTCTTGAAGATTATGAGACAAGAAATTTTTCTGGAGTCCTTTCTTAGCAAGTTAAGGGATACAAATTTATATGAGGACCTTTTTTGAGCAGAGAATTGTTTCTGGAGGTTTTTGAATTTTTCTGAACCTACTAGCTTGATCGGAGGTTCTCTAGCTCTCGGCTTCTGGCCTTCCAGAGACTCCTTAGATCCCTCACTGACTTGAATGGGCCCCCTCTGAGCTCGTGTCGTTTATATGCCCATATAGGGAACACAGCAGCACGCGATACGACACAGTCCTCGAGGTAAAACATTTAACAAACCATAATCCTCCGCGCGCTGAGCGAGTCGCAACTCGTACAAAGACAATTCAATAAAATTGATTACATTTCGTAGAACAGAGATTTCCACGAGCACCCTTTCAAGTGCTTGCCACTCATAAAAGCAATAAAATTTGCATCGCATAAACGGTCCCGCCTAAGCCAGTGTGGAACCCCCGCAAGATGATGGCTGGGTCATAAAATTATGATTGTTGTCGGAATAATTGTGATTTTATTGCCCGCAGAAATGAAAAACTGCCGTCCGACACCCTATAACTCATCTTCTTCAGAGTTGAGAGTCGTAAAGGCAGCCAAGTTTCGGGGGAGCATGTTGACCATCCGATGTTACATGCTACACTTCATTATTGTGCTGATGTGATGATAATCGTAGAAATTTATGGCACGAGATATGTGTCGAACAAGCCGGGGATTACGTGGAGGAGTTGCAGGACACGAGAACCGGGTTATCGGTGTTTCCGCTTGAGACAAATAAAGCGGCATATTTAGAGCCCAAACGCGAACCGGTAAAAGCCTCCAGTAAATCACATGGTTCGTCGTTTTCATTCATAAAAGCGCGTCTCCGAAAGAGAGCGTCGTTGCTTCTCTCGCTCTCTCGTCGTTATCCTGCGAGTCAGCTGACGGGGATTCCTTCGCTGCGTGCGGGGTTCTTGGGCACCACAGTCGTACTCCAAGCGCGGCTCGTTCTGGACGCAAAACCCCAGCTCACGCGGTTCAAACTCTACGCCCAGTTAATAAAAGTTGCAATAAAAGGGCGAGCAGGAAATTTGTTCTAATTGAGAGCCAGAAGCCAGGGCAATTTGCATAACTGCCTGTGATTGTTGTCTAATGAAAATTTAACAGCGTGGGCAGAGAACAGAAGAACCAGAAGTTGTGATACTTGAGTCTAATTGAGACAGACAAGAGCGCGCTGAGAGCGCTTTGAATTTTTTATGGGCGCTCGAGTGGCTTTGGAGGTGTTGATTTCAAAAGTGAATTAAGCCAGTGACTACGTTGTTGAAAAATAGGGCAATTTGTATTGGATTTGTTGCAAGTGGATTGAATACGAAAATACACCCATTGAGGGATTTTGTGGGTGGACAGGGCTCCAGAGAGAGGGGCTGCAGTCTGCAGTGGAAGTGTGTGTGAAAAATGTGAAGTAATAAATAAATTTTGATGACTTTGGGGATCAGGGCTCGGCCAGTGATTGAATGCTGGTGCTTAATGAAAAGTTATTCGAAGCTCGGGATTGAGTTTCGGCCCAGTGACGGTAGGAAGGGATTTTATGGCTTTTCCCCTGAAATATTCAATTGCTCATCGATTTATTTTTTTATGACTAATTTTAAGGCTCTTTTGTCGAAGCATTTTTACCCAGAATTTTTTTTTCGCCTTTTTACCCCAAAAATATCCTTCCATTTATTTGCCATTTATTAAAAAATTTAAGCATCTTAAAAGCTTTAAAATTTTTGTATCACTTGTCGATATTATTCTGTAAGCTTTTTATCCTGGTTACTTTTGTCTGAAGGCATTTCAACCAACGGTCTGTCCATTTTACCTTATTTAATGCAATAATAAATAATTCCATGATTGAACTTTACTGTGGCCGTTAAATAAATTAGGACATTAATAAGCGCTTGTCGGAGATTTTTTCCTTGTCCCAAAAAAAACTAAAGTTCCCTCCTTTTATTTTGTCCAGATAAACTTTGAGCTGATAAAAAAGCTACTCACGAAAGTTATTCAAATTAGCGAGAAAAACATTTTCCTTCCTCCCATTGGAACTTTTGATTGCGCCACTTTTTCCTCAATCTGCTAAGTTTTCTTTTTTTTCCCCTCATTATGAATAATCTTTGCATTTCCTAGAGTCTCGAGTGCTCGAGTGTTCTCTCTCTCTCCGCAAGAAGTGATGAAAAAAAAGTACCAAAGTTAGCCGAGAAAACGGAAAAAGTCTAAGTTGGAACAGGAAACACGATGCTGCACAGTGTCTCAGCAGCAGCAGCAACTGAGTGACGCGCCACTTTTGGCAGACTAATTGGCCAAGTTGCGGCCTTGAGTGCCCCAAAAGAGGGAAAATTTACATTGTAATTAGTGAAAAAGTGCGCCCACTTGCAGCATGGCCATCTGAATTTCCCAGCTTCCTGCTGTTCTCGAGTGTCGTTGGGAGACCGCCGTACTATAGAAGTAAGTGCCATTGACGTTTATCATGCCAGAGTGCGGTTTGTGAAGCTGTGAACGCTCTCCCGAAACAATTTCCTCGTAATCAAAAGCTCATCAGAGTCTCACAGGGGATTATTTACGGCTCGGCGTTTCTGCATAAGCTCGCACGAGGCACGACTTCTCGACCGAAATGCAGATCAAGACATTCCTCGCTCTGCGGTTCCCATTGTTTGTTATTCTCCCATGAAATTCGAGCACCATACACATGTTTATAACTCTTTTATGCCAGATAACTGAGCTCGTACAACAACATTTTATTGCAATTTGTGTGATATTGAGCGAGGAGAAGTTTAAAATTTAGAGCATAGTGGCTCGGGCTTGGGGCTAGAAGTCGTAAAGAAAATGGGGCAGCACATAAAAGAACTTGTCGACAAGGATGGCAAAGGGAGTCCGGCATGTCGCCTCGTGCGAAACTTTCAAGCTTGCAAGATGACTTCTGCTTCCCTCTCTCTCGGTTACGGGCCAGTGGTTGATCAAACTTCCGGTCCATCAGAGCGAAAGTAATTAAAACGGATTGCGAGACTTGGGAACTGGTTTGTTTGTGGCCAACTTACCTGGCTGGTGGTCAATTAAGGGACTGCTACTAGTAGCATTGGAGGCAGAATCAAGAGACCAGCCAGGATTTTTTCTTGCTTATTTTGGCCCCACTGAAATCGTCAAAGAACAGACTTTAAAACGGCTTTGAGGTGACGGTCTTCAAGATTTTTCTAGGGCCTATTTTTTATGGCTTTTGGGCTCGTTTAAGCTTTGCTGAAGGTCTTTGGTAGCTAATTGAAGTCTTCTCGAGCTTTTTGAATTTTTAGAGGGCTCGTACAAGCTTTTCCGGGGAACGCAAAAAATTTTTCTAGGCCTCTTTTGGGACCAAACAAATCCTAGCCGTAGCTCAGAAATTCACATAGTGAAGGCTCTTCAACTTCTACGATTTTTTGAATCTTTTTACATTTGGAGAGTTTTTTTACTGACGAAAAAAAACTTTTTTAGAGGCGACGTCAACTCCAAAGGTTTTTAAAATATATTCTTGGCCTTTCCTGGTCTGTTTAAGAAACCTCAAGGCTGTTTCTGGGCTTTACTGAGGACCTCCAAGTGTTTCTAAAAAAAATTGAAAGCTCTAAAAATATCTTGACGTCTCTTTCTAAGCTCATTTAAGGCTTTTTTTGTTACTGCTTTAATTATGACTCTTGAAGGTTCTCAAGAATATCTCAGTAAATTTCGTCATTATAATTCTCTTTGTAACTATCTGAAAGAGGAATCTCCGAGCCAGAAAAAGCCTCATTTACTCGCTGAAGTGACATTCAATGAGGCTCATAGAAAATTGAGAGGAAAAACTCAACTAACTCCATTATATGCATTTCTCATTACGAGTACTTCCACTCTGCTTGCCGGTTTTTTGGGAGGAGACTGCCGACTGCGGAGAGACGAGATGGAACGAAACAATGTATGCTGGCGGTAATTCATACCATCGCTAGCAGCACACGCCGCCACCCGCCTCAGCAATATTATTTTCAATTTAACTTGTGTGAGCGGGATCCGCAACTCAAACAGTCCCACATTTGCTTAGTAATGGCTTTATGGAACCAACTTTTTCGTTTGTAGCTCCCATTCATAATTCTGAAACAATACTCCACATATCGAACGTGTTTGGTTTTTGCTGCTGGGCGTCAGTGCTCTCGCCGGTTCCAGGGAGCCAGCAGCAAGGGCTAGGGCGGAAGTTGAGGAGGAAGTGTAATCAATGTGGCATCCTCTTTTTGCGGTCGTGGCTGCGATTTATTGAAATGTTCTCGTGTGTAGCCGACGAAAAAGCAATGGCCCGTTGCGAGCGTTTTTGGTCGACTGGAGATGCGATGGGGTGCCAAATGAGCGAACAATGCAGGCTGGCCTTCGCTGGCCCTAATTGGGGGGAACCGAGGAGCCTGCGAGAAGAGAAGAAGACTCACTTAATTATCTGCAAGTCCAAGTTCAGGCGAACGTGACTAATTTATTTTATTGTTCGACATCGAAAACGCCTCGCAGACCTACCCTAAGCCATCGACCTCGCTCTTTGCTGCATCAGTAAGTCTCCTCGGGCGCGACCGCCATTACTTTCAATCTGGAAATCGGTCTCCCCCCAGAAAAGCCAGTCCCGGAGGCAGTTCATGGTCAATGGAGTTCATGATCCCTTTTCGTGTCCTTTCTCGATTTCCCATAAATTATCATAATAAGATACGATGACCAATTTAGATAGACGCAGAGAGAGGTGGAATATATCAATGGAACACAAAAACGCCGGACAACGGTCCATTTGATCCCTTTTGGCTTCGACTATTTGTCGACTTCTGGTCTCTGCGTTAGACTTGACCCAATTTGGAGCCGTCCCACCTCCTTTCTGAAGCTCGTGACCACAGAGATTTGAACTAGAGGGAGTTTAGAGTCTAGCTTGGGGACTTTCGGGCTAATTTTGGACTTCAAGGACTTCGTAAGTGGACCTTTTGTAACCCAGAGACTAAAACTGGCGTTATATGCACCCATAGAAGTTAATTTCTAGAGGGGGGTTTTCAGACTTCAGATAAATCAGCTAAAATAAAGATTTTGAGACATTTTGAATTTTTCAATTGATGAAACTCAAAAATTATTTACGTTTAGACCATAGAGATCGAATTCTAGAGGGGAATTTTTTCAAATCAAACATGCTTCATTTCTAGAGATAAATTTTATAAGAAGAAGTTTACAAAGAGTCACTATCGAGCTCATCTCTGAGGTTCTTCTATTATGTCAAATGGAGATGGATTCTCCAATAAAAACTTTTCGTACCTCCTCTACCCCATGCTCACCTCATTGCCCGTAACAAACGACTCCCTCGATTGATCTGCAGCCCGCAATTTAATCATTCAAACATGTGCCCCAAATCCGAGTCGACAACTCCATTACATTGGAGGGGTTCCGTGTCGCTTTATTGTATTTGAATACGCTTATAAAAATCTTTTATCAGCTGTCACATGCGACTAATGTATTCATTTATCTGCGAATGGTGTGCGAGCGCCAGACAAAAGCGAAGCAGTCGGGAGATGGAAGAAAAATGAAGGGCCGGACGATGGTGTATCAGTGTGATTTATTTTGGGACATGTATGGTGTAGTGTTCTTCGTACATGGGGAGCAGGGGGGAGAACATGCAAAATGACACCAAAAGTGTGGAGCCCGACTCCATGAATGGCGACACATTTAAGATAAAGCGGCTGTTTAAGGAAATAAATTGTCGAATAAATCTCTCGCTTCGTTCGGTCATCGGCAGCTTTTTGATGGCACTCCTCAATTAACGAGTCGCAGGTGAACTCGTAGACTAGTTTGAAGAAACTTGCTACTTCCGAGGACCAGAATTAAGTCAGAATCGCGATAATCCGAGATTAACTTTGTCACATTTTTGTTTGTTTCGAAACGGGTTTATTAGTGGGTTGGTCAGACCACTACTAGTATCTAGATACCCAGCTCAATTTTTTTTCTCTCCTTCAATAAATGGGCTAAGTAACTGCGTGAACTTCCGGTTATCCAAGTTAGTCTTTCTATATCGACCTTTCAATGGAAGGTCAACTTTGAAAAATCATATCTCGAGAACCTTTAAAGATTTGGAGCTGAATTTTTTGCTGTAGATTTTGCAAATTATTGGCTTGTATTTGAAAATAAATTTTGGATAAAAACTCACATTTTTGGCGAAGAATGAATTTTCGGAATTTTCACCAAAAATTGAAATTCGTCTAGGTACTAATAGTCGTCTGTGGTTAGCTGACTTCCTCTTACGAAAGAGTCGAGTTGTTCCGGCTAATTGGATGCGTTCTTGCGTCAGCACTCGAAGAGCCAATGACCCTTCTCACTCCTATTCCAGTTAGCCGGCTGCCAAAACAGGTTTTAGTCGCGTTCTCAGCATGATTTGAAAGGTGGGTTCCCCCCAAGTGTTTGGTGATTCCTTGGCTCTGACATGTACCGATTAGAGTCGCCTTGACTAAGCACACATACCTGTTTTTCAATACAGCAGTCAATTTTTAAGCGGGAGATCCATGCTTGGCTCGGTCTTCAGTTCAAGACAAGCAATGAACCCCGCCGGTTTGCTCGTTCTGTGGCTCGTCCGGGAAATTGCAGCCCAGAAGCCCTTCCTTTCAACCTACCCCGACCTGCTCCAAGTGAACGGGCCGGATCTCTTCAAGACCGGCATCCCCAGTGCGTAAGAAGTTTTCGTCAAAACACGCTTTACGACCCCCCCTTCCCCCGCAGACTTTGTCCTCCTGGGCCCCCTCAGGAGCAAGTTGCTCTACTCCGGCCTGCAGCCGTCCGGACCGCTGAAGGATAACGTTAAAATATTATGCTCCAACCGGGAATTGCCGGATCCGAGCGAACTTTCGGTAAACAAGCTTAAAAGTTTCAACGCCTCAAAGCCCCTGGTGCTTTTCATTCATGGATTTGTCGAGAGCTACCTGACGATGAAGCGCACCAACTACATTGCGTCCACCGCAAAAAGTTAGTTGATCCGCTATTCGATTCATAAATTTCAAAATGCAAATCACCTTTTAGCGCTCCTCCAGTACCGCGACGTCAACGCCTGTCTGGTGGATTGGACGAACTGGGCCAAATACGACTACGTGAGCGTCGCGACGGTGTTCAAGCAGAGGATAGGGAAGTTCGTGGCCAAATTCCTCCTGCGACTGAACCAGCAGGGGGTCAAGCTCGCGGACATGACCCTCGTGGGTCACAGCCTGGGGGCTCACATTTTAGGGCACGCTGGGTATCTCCTCAACGGCCAGATAGGGACCATCTTTGGTGAGAAAAAATATTCGATAAAAAAATATCGATTTATTGAACCTTGATTTATCGATTTTGATTAATCGATTTTGGAAAAAATTATTTTCTAGGACAAAAGATCGATTTTTATCGATTAATCAAGAGTTCAGAAGTTCAGAATTAAATTGTTTTGATTGATGAATTGATTAATGGTCAAAATATCGATTTAATCGATTGATTAAAAACTAAATTCAGGGTCTTAAAGATCGATCAAAGGAGAGATTAATGAATTAAAGTCTATGAGCAGGATAAAAATTTTTAGGGCCCAAAAAATCAATGAATCAAATGTCATTCACAAAAAATATTTCGAGTCAAAAAACTATTTGATTAATCAGAAAAAAGTTCAGATTAAGTTCAGTGAAAAATTCCCATTAGGACTCGACCCAGCCGGCCCCTACTTCTGCTGGCCCCACCTCGCGCCCCCGTCGGAGAGACTCAGCCCGGCCAGCGCCAAGTACGTGCAGACCATAGTCACCTCCAAGAACGGCATGGGATGCAAGTACAACCTCGGCCACCAGAACTTCATCGCCAACTTTGGATTCTTCCCGCAGCCCTCGTGCCTGGCGGAGCACCTGGAGCCCTTCCACTGCAGCCACTACTTTGGCACGAAGCTCTTTCACTTCTCCATGATCCCGGAGCTGAGGTTCGAGGCCCGGAAGGAGTGCTCCGGGTCCCGGTTCTGCGCCAACACCACCGATCTCGTGGGAATCTACGCCCGCAGGAAGCCGGGGAACTTCTACTTCAAGACGACGAACCACCAGCCGTACGCCCTGTGATACAAGCGTGGGAGGAGCTGAAGTACCTGAAAGCGACGAGCAAATATCAATAAAAAGTGCTAAAAGTGATGACAGACCACATGCACGTCTTTGAGCCACGACTTAGCACTGACCTTCCCTAGAGCCCATTCATCTACCGAAAGTGCGTGAATTTTTTCAGGTTTGCTCGAATCCAGTTTGGTGACTGATAAACGTACCAAAACAGGTGTTGCGTGCCGAATGGGTCCACTACTATGACGAAAGGGACGTTTTTACCCAATGTGCATCACTAAAACCACTTTTTTCCTAATCAGACCCACCAAAGCCTCTCGTCAGTTATCCAACCGACCGCATTTTTAGTCGCTCTCTAACAATGTGTCTCACCACCAGTCTCCTCAGTAGCTCCTGGTTCATACTGTTCGTCGCCTGTGATAGCATTTCCATCAACTACCCGGACCTCAGCCAGTCCAATGGACCCAGCTTCTTCCAATATATTGTTCCAAGTGTATAATGTGTGACTTGCGTCCGGAAAGAGAAAGTGATAGAGTGTGTTTATTGAATTTTAGATGCCCTCCTATTCGCGCCCCTCAAGAGCATCTTCTCGTACTCGGGTCTGAGTCCGACGAGCCAGGAGGCGAGGGACTACGTGAAGATCATGTGTGCGGACCAGGAGCACCCGGACACGGCCGAAATGACGGAAGACGACATGGCTGGCTTCAACACGTCCAAGCCCCTGGTGCTCTTCACGCACGGGTTCCTCGAAAAGTACCTCGGGATGCCGGAGAACTCGATTCCCCCCGCCATAGACAGTACGTAAGCCCTCTTCTGCTGACCCCCAGAGGCTCATCTTGGGCTCCTTTGCAGCTCTGCTCAAGTACAATGACGTCAACGCGTGCGTCATTGACTGGGCGCAGTGGGCCACTTTCGACTACATCACCGTCTCGACGACGTTCAAGCAAAAAACGGGCCAGTTTGTCGCGGACTTCCTGCGTGACCTTGAGAGCATGGGTCAGGATTTTGACGACGTGACTCTCGTGGGCCACAGCAGCGGTGCTCACGTGTTTGGGTACGCAGGCAACTTGCTCGAAGGGCGAATCGGGACCATTATCGGTAAGGCTGCCGCCGCTATTTGGTGAAAGGGAGATTTGATGAGTCAGGGAGACCTCGGATTGAATGTTGTTTGAAGCGCAGTAAAACAAGAGACAGTTCAAGGTCGTCGCTGATTCGGTGCTTTTGAATACCTGCCAATTCGCCTCAATTCGCGAAACAAGCGAGCTTGATTGCAGTTATGAGGGGTTACATTACTTTGGGGGTCATTGCTTTGGGGGTCTATACATTTGTGGAGGTCAGGGTTGGCAAAAAAAAACTTTAGAAGCCTCAAGTTTAAAGTCTTGGACCCATACCTACCGCTCCTTAGCCACATTCTTCAAGAAAATTAAATTAAAGGGGTTACAATTTCAGCTCAGAGGCCGGTTTTTCAGCTCTGGAGGCTCTTTAGGGTCCAAGGTTGGGGTGAAGCAGGCATAGCTTTACATTTTCTTAGAAAATAAAATTTACAGGGCCAAAATTTTAACCCAGTAAAACTCAGGAGCCTTCTTTTTATAGCCTTAAAATTTTAGAAGCTTCTTTTCTCGCTTCTGGAAGCTAGATTTTCTTCAATATTTAAATTTTAAAAGCCTTGACTTTTAGTACGGAGCCTAATTTTCCTCTTTAAAGAACCTGTGGTATCAAAAAGCCTCTTTTTAAGCCTGGAAGGACTCCATATTCAAGATTGGGAAGTCCTAGGGATAAAACTCTTTATTTAAAGACCCCTTAAGCTAAAAAGTGAGCTCAAAAATAAGAAAATCTTGAACTTTAGAAATTTTGGGAGCTCTAAAATCAGTCTCAAGAGAGCTTTTACCCGTGAAAAAGATAGAAGAAGCCTTCAAGCTCCAAGTCACGCATCTGTTCAGCCATCATTCATGTCACCTTCCAGGTCTGGACCCCGCTGGCCCCTACTTCTGCTGGCGCTCCACCCTCTCACCCAACGAGCGGCTCAGCAAAGCCAGCGCCAAGTACGTGCAAACCATCGTGACCTCCCAGAACGGGATGGGCTGCCACCGAGCTCTCGGTCACCAGAATTTCTACGCCAACTCGGGGCTCTTCCCGCAGCCGGCGTGTCTCGGAGAGACGGCCAAGGGGAGCGTCTTTCACTGCAGTCACTACCTGGGGACCAAGATCTTCACCTACTCGCTCATCCCGGATCTGGTGTTTGAGGCTGTGCGGAAGTGCAGGAGACAGACGAGCAACTGCACCAGCGAGACGGATCGCGTGGGCATGTACGCGGCCCGCAAACATGGGAATTTCTACTTTAATACCTCCACCACCCAGCCTTACACGGTGTAGCTTGTAGCTGGTAGTCAATTAATAAAGTCCATTCACATTATGAGGTCTTTTAGCTTTTATGGCCACACGTGTTGCCTTTTTGGGGCTCGAGACATCACATTGAGCGCTCCGATTACCGCGATTTGTCGAGCTGTCTGTAAGTCGGCTGAGGGAGCTGAACATAGACATTTCGGGCAAATGATTTCATGGAGGTTCTCCTGGATTGGGGACTCTTTTCCATCTCCATGTTATCCTAGGCTTTATTGCTGAATTTTTTGGAGTCAAAAACATCCAAGAAATGAAATTCTGCTTCTGAAGTTTCTGAAGGATTTTCCTACTTAAACTTGATTGGAGTGGGACTCATAGATTAGGCTACTACTGGACATGAGCCTGTGACTCGGAAAAAATATTTAAAATTACAACAACAATGCTGGCTACGCCCCTTCACTTTTATCTAGGTCAAAATACGCTTTTTGAAGGTCAAATCATGCATAACTCTTCTGCCAGTCAAAAGTTTACCGGCCCAAAATATTTCTGTCACTTGAAACATTCAATCAATTTCCGAGAAGGCAGTGTCTAGACCATTAAACTTTATGGATTATGGGAACTGCTGCCTACTTTAGCTGCTGCGACAAATTTTTTTAGTCTTTTTGTTAAACTCGCCGGTAATCAAATGCACTGATCAACGCTCAAACCGGGTAGCAAACTGTGCATTTGAAGGCTGAATTATGAATAAATCCCCGGATTCGGCAACACCCAGGATGTTGGAAAACAAGCTAATTAACAAGTGAAAAAAAAAAGTTGGACAAGGCTTAAAAACGAGAATTTGGAAAAAGGTGTTTTTCGACCTTTCAAGCATTAGATTTTATCGGCTTAAAGAGCCTCTCTTCGAAATATTATTTTAATAAAAGATTTTCTAAAAACTTCCTGAAGAAAAATAAGCCCTCAGAAGTTGATTAGCCCTCAAGCAAGCCTCTCATGCAATGTCTCGGGCTGTGATAAATTTCCTACTCATAATTCACGAGTTCATAAATCATAAATTATTATGAAATGCTAATGAGTACCATAATTACCGATGTAAGCAGCATGAATTGAATTTTTATTGTCGCGCTCGGTGACCTTTGTAAGCCAGATACCGCATAGATATACTACCTGCCGCTTAATTTCTCTGTGACCACCATTGTAGCAACTCAGACGTAAGTCTCTGATGCCGTTAACCCATTGAGGCGCAGTCATCGCTTGCTCATCTGCATTAATGACCAAAAGTGCGAGCAGCACAAAAAGCTAATGAAGCGATTTTTATTCGCCGGACAGACAACAAGCCTTATCTAATGTTGATAAAGCTGTGATCTAAGGGGGGGCACAAAAAGTGCGGCAGTCGGCTGGACTCGAAAGGGTTAGACAAACGTTTTTGAGCAAAAAATATCAAGTTGGTCGAATAAATTTGATCGCTTTTTCCGGCTATAGCGGGGCAAAGTTGGGCAAATATGTAGTTTGGGCTCAGTCGTGAAGCAGCGCAAATGAGCGTCAGATCTTATCTCACGTGTTTCCCGATATTCGCAATTTTGGCCCGGGAGGTGGCCTGCGTGCCCAGCAACCTCACCATCCCCGACCTCAGTGACTTCAATGGACCCAACCTGTTCGAGATCGGGATCCCTGCGGGGGCCGTGGTGGGTCCCGTCCTCAGTCTCCTGCACTTTAGTGGCATCAAAACGGCTGGAAGACGCGAGGACATTGTGCGGTTCTTCTGCGCCTCGCGGCACCAGCGCCAGCCCGTGGAGGTCTTCATGAACCAGCACATCCACCTGAACCTCTCCAAGCCTCTGGTGCTCTTCGTCCATGGATTCGTGGAGAGCTACCTCAGGATGCCATATCTCTATATACCACCCGCCATTGATGGTGAGTGCAGTGAAAGTGAAAGGAAGCCGATTTTCGGAGCTCGATTGAAGTCAAAGTGAACTGCTTGAAAACTAGAAAAATGCCCTTAAATTTAGTAAAGTGATGCTGCAAGCCCCAATTTTCCTCAAGAAAAGTGTCTAGGAATGGTCACAGAGAAGACACCTAGAATTCATTTGAACCATTTGAGGGATCTCTAGAGGAGTTTTCTATTATTTTTGATGTAAAAAGTAGCCAAAAACTCTGGAATCTTTTGAATGTGTAGCAGAAAAGGGTTAAAAAAAATCCTTAAAATTCCCTGTGATGCTTAATGAAGCCTAAGAAAGGACCACAGAGAGTAACTCTAAGAGTCCATTTTAGGAAGAAGTTTTTTTCATAGGTTTAGGCCTAAAAATTTCAATCAATACTTGAAGCAAAAACCTTCCCCTCCTCAATCAAACATGAAGTGCCCTTGGGCGGTCTTTTGATTCCTTAGAATAAATATCTACCCCTCCTCGGTAGGTAGCAGTCTTCTGGATGGCCCATGAAAGCCCCAGGAGACGACTTTGACGCGAAATAACTTAATATAAAATTCAAATTCCCACAATAAATCTGACAAATCGGCCGTTCCGCTGAAGGGCTCGATAAAACTCTGGGGTGTCTGCCCTTGAGAAGAATTATGGCCTGTTTGTTTAGTTCAAAGATGGAAATTCGAGCTCTGATTCGCACAAAAGCTGAATGACGCAAGAGAGGTGCCTTTCAGAGTACTTCAAGTACCACGACGTCAACATCTGCATCGTGGACTGGACGGACTGGGCCTTCTACGACTACTTCACGGTTCAGTACGTGAAGAGACGCGAGGTCGGTGCCTACATCGTGGAGTTCCTGCTCTGGCTGCAGGCTCGGGGACTCGACTTCGACAAGACCACGATGATCAGCAACAGCCTGGGAGCTCACGTCATTGGGTACACGGGATACCTGCTGAAGGGGCGGATAGGGGCGATTTACGGTGAGTGGAGGAGAGAGGAGGCTCGAAACACATTGAAGAAAGTGATATTCCATTGCAGCTCTGGATCCTGCTGGGCCATTTTTCTGCTGGCCCGTATTGTTGCCACCCTCAGAGCGTCTCAGCACGGCGAGTGCAAAGTACGTGCAGACAATAGTGACGTCCTCCAACGGCATGGGATGTCCGCACCCGCTCGGGCACCAGAACTTTTTCGTTAATTACGGGCTCCTGCCCCAAGCGGCGTGTGTTGTGGAGCGACGGGAGCTCATTCACTGCAGCCACTACCTGAGCACGAAGCTCTTCACGTTCTCGCTGAACCCCAATTTGGCGTATCCAGCCAGCTTGGTGTGTCCCAGTCTGCATGCGGCGAGGAAGGGGCAGTGTCGCCGTGACTCGGATCGCCTGGGAGTGTTTGCAAAGCGGAAAAAGGGAAGCTTTTGGATGAAAACGGCGCCTCAGCAGCCGTACTTTGTCGTGAAATAATAAAAGTTCCTGCGAGAAGAGATTTTCTTTGATTACCTGGGTGGTCAGGGGCGTTCCTGGGGTTTGGAACAGGGGGGTTCAAGACTTGGGGAATCCAGATTAAGCTGTTTTTTGAGCTAAGAGCCTCGGAGATGGATTCAATGATTTTCTAAGCAAGGTTTAATATTTTTAAGCTTTGACTTATCGGGTCCATCATACTTTTGACGGCTTGAGAGTCCTCTAGGTGACCTTTTTCATGCTTTTTTGAAGCTTCAAAAATTCGTACACAGTTTTTATCATGTCTAGGTTCTTAAAAATGGAACTTAAAATAGTTTTAAAAGGTCTTTTTGGGTCACAAGACCCTCAAACTTAAAATTTTGATTCTTCTTGAGAGCTTCAGATCCACAAAGAGTCCGAGAAAATTCGCAGAAAAAGAGTCTTTCAAAATGTTGGCCAATTTTTCAGGGCAAAGGGTCATAATTTCTAAATAGAAGCCTTTCTGGTCTGGATCTCATATAAAGCCTCCCGAAAGGTTGTATTAAAAATCCTTTTTGATTAAATTAGAAAGTGGTCAAAAGAGCTAAGGCCTCTCCAGGTACGTCTCTGCTTGCGGCTCCCCTCACTCGGCCTACATAATTAAATACATTCCTGGGATGCATGTACCTTTATCGCTCATATCTCGCCCCTCCGCCGCACCGTGTTTAATTACGTTTTTAGAAGAGGTAATTACAATTTGTGTGCCTGGTTAATTTGCATTGAGAAGCGAGAGGAAGATCAATAATTAATTTAAAACTTCCCGCACACCCCCCTAATGATGTCACGCCCGCCTCCAAGAGCCCCACAGAGCCCTCAACTTATAGCTTATCGCGATTACAATGATGATGTCGCACACTTCATTATCATAATCATGAGCACGAAAGGCTGTAAAAGTTTGCAAAGATGATTATCTTTCATTTAGCTCTTTTCTAATAGACCCCGACTTTGATTGCTATCTGACGCCTCCGGGGCATCACGATTTTTCCCATCCATGTATTCTGCCTCGAACCTCCAATTAAAGCGCTTTATTGAATTCTGAGTGATCGCAATCTGAGAGGAAATAGAGCACCTCCTTGGTCTCGGGGCGCAGGTTGGAATTCGATGAACTATCACTCAGACGACGCGACTGGCTATGGAGACGTAATGGAATCAACCTTACTTTCTATTGCCGTTTGGCAAGTCAATTCTTGTACTGCACATTGGGCGAATTTTCTGTGAATTTCGGATTTTTGTAGCTTGAAATTTTAGCTACTAAATTGGAAGCTTGAGGATCAAGAGAAAATACAATACTAAATATTAAAATATAAAATTCTTTAACTACAACATATTGAAATATTTCACAAGCATATATTTTCAATTTTCTCTGCATGAAAAAAAAAATTTGGAAAAAGTGCAAATTTTATGCAGCTTCCAAAATGCATTGGGAATTGTAGTTATGAAAAAACAATTCAAAAAGGTTGAGCCACTCTCAAAAATAATTTTTTTTAGTGACCTTCACGGCGGCCATTCGGATTTCGTAAATTCCTGAAACGCCAAAAATATCTCCCTTAATCTGTAAATGACCGCCTGGAAGGATAACTCTCCCACTGTGCTACGCCACCACCGAACGACACAATAAATAATGGAGCAATTTTCCACGTCGCTTTTCGGTGTCTTTTTAGCGAACGCGACTCGTGTGTGCTCGAGTGTTCGCAAAGAAATTTGAAAATAATTCAATTTTTGACATCTTAAAAGGCAATAAAAAGTCAGTTCGACCTTTCTGTTTGGCATGTGCTAGCCTATATTTTCCCAGGCATAGCGGCAGTGGGGGCAATTGCAGGAAATTAGAAATGAAGCGCGTGCGAAACACATGCCAGAGAGCGTATCGAAGATAAATCTCGGCATGTAATTGATTAAGTGAACGATACCGGGAACCAGCGAGAGCGCGCACACCGCACGATAATTACTTTGGGTGAGATCAATTCGGGGGGTGGGAGGGTGGAGACGATAACTTGCAGGCTACAGGGGGGGAGCGCGAGAAACAATGGAGCGACTGGAAACCTGATAATGTGTTGCTATTAGGATTCCCTCTTGACTGCTGCCGAAGTCTTTGGTCTTTGTTCCACGAATCCAGCATTTTTATCGTCACCTCGATTCGGCGCGGGCGGGCAAGGCCATAATTCTGCCCCCTACGTGAGCCACTTGATTAAATTCGCCGTCTTTGTGCTGTTGGAGGGCTTCAAAGGGAAAGCGTGTTTTCTAGAGGGGGAGACTTTTTTTCTACGAAGGTGGAGGTCTTTTTCAGTAGATTCTCTCAAAAGAAGTTTTCAGAGGTCTTCCAAGGGTTCTTTGAAATGTCCTGGAAAAGGCATTTGGGGGTCCTTCAAAGGTCTCTTTTGGAACTCTTTTGAGAATTTCTTTCTTCTAGGCCTCAAAGCTGTCCCTGAGGATTTTTTGGTAGCCAAGAAATTATCTTAGAGTGTTTTCAAGGCCTTCTGAGAGGTCTATCGTTGATCTTCCATAACCTTCCTCAAAAATATTTTTTTAAAAATATATTCAGAAGTCACTGAGATTCCTAAAATGTGATCTTCAGGGGTCGTCCAAATATGTTTCTTCATGGAGGTTTTTTGAACGATTTTTAGGAGACTTTTGAGGGTTTTTTCCTCCGAGAATTTAGCAAAAAAATTTCTTTCCAGCTAAAAAAATTATTATTCTACCTCTAAGCCCTCTCTAGTTTCTAATCCTCAATGGATTTAAAGTACGTAAATCTGCCCGAAGTAACGCTGCCAAAACGGGGAACTCGCCCAGAATTAGCAACTTGCCAATTATTCCATCTCCACCCCGCTCTCGGGGGAGACGACGCTGTTTTTGTGCGCCTCTCGACAGCAGTAATAAAGAGCGTCGTCCTCGAGTGGATTGTCGTGGATGGAGTGTCCTAGAAATGACGACAACTGCGATAATTTTAAGAATGAATGCAAAGTTGAAATCCAAAAATGTCTATTGTCCATGTTAAATGCCATTGTCTGATGCATGCTGCCGCCTCGTCCGCTCACAAGATGATGGACAATGCTTGAGCATGTCGTTTCTGCCAAGTGCAGTCTGGCTTCTCGCCCCTTCCCGCCACCACCGGACGAACAAACAGGCTCGTGATGATTGCAATAAAAATATGAGAGTGCGCACGCCATAAACTTTTGAATGGTATTTACAAATCATGCTGCCTACACCTAGCTGACGTGCTACGGTATCAGTTTTCCCCCAGCTTCCGCCGGCTCCCATTCACAGTGTGCAGCGAGCGGAATGCTGCAGCGGCCTGCATGTGGAGCAAAAAGTTTTTATGGCAGCCCTAAAACTCGTTAAAGCTCTCGTTACTTTTACAGTTTTCCTGCTACTCAATTATACGAAAGCCATCATTGCATTACACAACTATTTCAACGCCATTTCCCTTTTATACTTTTCAATAATATCGCACAAAATGAGCACTAAAACTTTCAAAGTCTCGTTTGTTTTGCACGCCCGGGCCCGTCTACTGGGGGAGGGTTGGCAGACAAGCAAATGATGGGCAATAAGACGGGAATAAAATTTTATGACTAATTAATTTGGCGTTCGTGCTATCGGGAGGTGTCGGTTTTGGCCCGAAATCCATGTTGTTAGGCCTTTATGGCTTGCGTGACTCGGACTTGAAATCTCGGCAGATTTGCTTTTTAGGGCTCTCAGAGGTCAGTGAACCCCTTAAACTGACCTATCAATTTTTGATTGGGCTTGGACGTGAATAGCGAAGGAATTTTTAAGAGCCTTCTTCTAGAGCTATTGGGGAGAAGAGCCACTTAATGGGGATAAGAGTTGATGTATTCAAACGACCGAGAATCCATCTACGAGATATTAAATTGATACAGACTTAATTTTTAAATGGAAAATCTTAGGAGTGTTCAGTTTTTACCACTTAAAAAATAAATTCCTAAAAATCAATCATAGACTAAGTTGGATATTTTAGACGACCCAGAATCCATCTCCAAATGGCCAGATGTACCATAAAATTGTTTCTGCTTGAGTCATCAATTTTTTAAAAAATCATCAAAGGAGCTGACAGTCAAGACTAACTATTTATTGAGCTTGTAGTTAAACTTGGCAAGCCAAAAGCCAAAAAACATCCTTCAAGGTCTTTCCGGAAAAATTGATTTTCCTCCATCTCCTTAAAGTTCCCAGTTGCCTGAATATGAGTCAATCTTGTGTAAAATCAAAGGAAAGCAGAAGAGCCGACTTTAGCCAGTAGATTGGAGTTAGAAAGCCAGTGACGGTCTGAATAGGTGAATGGGGGAGATAAAAGTCAAAGCTGCGGGAAAATATGCAAAAGCATCCCATCAAGCGTGGGGCTGAAGGAGCTAGCCGGGGCTGTGTGACAAGTTCAAGAAGGGCATTTGCTATTTAGTGCTGCCCCGCGGGCGGTTTTCTTTTGTGCACATCCCCACAATGGCCCGAACCACATAAAAGAGAGAAGATACGTGAAAGGAACGGCACGCTCGCACATCGCTTCTGACGACTCAGCAATGGCTCCCTGGGATATTTGCACAGCTTCATCACGCACATTTATTTTCCCACTCTGCCCTGGATCGTCCCGAGTCGTCGTCTCATGTTGCATGCAATTTTGTGATTCGTTGCAGATTTTAATGGATCCAAAGGGAAAAACTCTCCTAATACCGCCAGCAATAAAGAATATCAGTTGTTCCCACTCCCGGTATGCAGGCAGCAATATCGTCGACAACATTGGACCAAACGACACGATTCAGGCATCGTTTATAGTGTTTATAACGTTTTTAATCATTAGCGCCAATTTGACTGTTATCATCGTCATAAACAGCAGGCGATACCAATCATATCTCCATCCCCAGGTACGCATTGACCCGCTTTTCCCGCACACAGACCCCTTCTTGAGCCTTTCTCGTTGCAGCCACGGTACTTGTTAACGTCATTAGCATTAAACGACTTAGCGATTGGCCTTTTAATCACCCCTTTTGGGGCACTTCCTGCCTTGCTCAACTGCTGGCCTTACGGCGAAATATTTTGCCAAATTCAAGTAAGCCCCAAGCGATGCACATTGGGACTTTTTGCTCATATTAGTGGCCATTTAATTTAGCCTCTTTTTAACCTTGAAAAATTGTGTAAAATTTTTTTTTCCTGAATCAAGATTTACACAGACTAAAAGTTTAAGACCGAAATTGTGTAAAAATGCCATTTTTTCAAAAAATCAGCAGACATGAATTTGCAATATTTTTGCGTCCATTCTCGCTGGCGCTATCGCAAAACCGAAATTTTCAAACTGCTCAGAGGGTGCCAAATGATACTTTTTCACAACAAGCGAAGTCCTAAGGTTTCGAAAACGATACGATAAGCCGGGGTTTCTAGCGTATGGTAATATATTTTCGTTGCCTAAGTCACGAAAAAAAATTTTGCTCGAATAATTTTAATTTTAATTTCTTGATTTCACTCTTAGTTGTTATTTAATCTTAAAACTTTGTTTTATGAAATTTATAGGAGGTCAACAAGTCTCAAAATATGCGTCGTTACTCATGCTCCCTCTCTTGGTTTCTGATTTACAATAGGGGTCAAGATCTAGTGCGTGCGTAACGCTAGAAAATAGAAAAGTTTATCTACTGGCTTCACCTTGACAGTTAGGCCTCTCTAAAGGCCCACAAGCTTTAGAGTTTTAAGTTCCCTAAAAAATTGGTCATGGGTGTTTCCGTCGTTACTGGTCAAGAAGTACCCCAAAAAGTGCCGACAAATAGTGTGCGTGCGTAACGCTTTTTTCGTTAGCTGTTTCGTGCTACTCTAGAAGACTCAAGATTGAAAAGTTTGTTCATTCGCAAAATTTTATGCCTCAGTAAAACTAAATAAAGATGAGGCTTTGTCAAAATCGACCGATAAAAAAAATTTTTTTTTGCCTCTCGGAGAGACATAGGAGCTGAGGACTTCATTCACTTAAAACCCTATAACTCTTCAACGGATTGACTTAAAAGGCTCATTGAACACATTTTTGAAAATTTAAGAAATTTTAAAGACTAAGATGACTGATAAACTCGACATTTACAATCCTAACCGCAATGACAAATTTTGAAAATCAATTCTAAAAAATTGACGTACAGGTCTGCACTTAAAAGACCCCTAGATCCGTCATTTTACATTTTAGAGGATATATGTCTTGATTAATATTTCTCAGTTTGTCATTTTGCGTGACCATTCTGAGTTTTAGCCAATTCGGATGAAATAAATATATTTACCTAGCTCACGTATGGGACCCCTTTTGCGGCCCCTCAGGTTAGGAAAATTTTTACTTAAGCCACTCAAATAAATTTTTTTTAACAATAATCAAGCTCAGTAACTTATTCAAGTCCCAAAACTTTGATGAAGAATGAATCCTGCTCCTCTGGATCATATTTTGAAACGTGACGCACGCACACTCAAAATAAAAATCAAAATGTGCGTGAGTAACGCTCTTTCTTGACTGAATTCCTCCGCAACCCTTAACTCAAAACCCAAGGTTATGGTATTTTTGGAAAGGGAATTTAATCAGCTTTCCATCATGGTACTTAAAATTTTCCTGTGCTGTTTTTTAGAAATAGAATTTGACTTTGAGTGTACTCAAGTCAAGATAGTGTGACAAAAAATGTGCGTGAGTAACGCTCACTTTTTCTCAATTTTCACCAAGAAGATGAGTAATGAAAAATCCAACCCAATGTTATTGTAGTACCTCTTAAAACAGCTGACAGTTCAAGCCCAAATTGGCTGCTGTAAGTTAAGCCCCCCAAGAAATAGAAGACTTCAAAGGGCACATTTGGTGCGTTCGTCACGCTGAGAATGGACGTTTGACTATTTTACATTTTTGTTATTTAAAAAATAATTTTAACTCAATGTTGCAAAAATAATTATGTAAATATCGTTTTGAGTTTTAAAGGTATGATTTTTTAAAAATATGACAATTCCAATCTTTCTTGGAAAAAATTAAGAGGAAACATAAAATTCCAGTAGACTGACTTTCGGCCACGAAATTCGACAAAAAGTTCCAATGAGCACCCGCCGCTCCCCAAGCTCCAATTTTCAGAATATTCATGTTTTGCATGTTCCCAATTAAGGCTCTATTGCGTGGCGCTCTCCTGCAGCAGAGTGCCGTCATATTGGTATGCATGGCAGTCGATCGGTACATCTGCGCGCTCCATCCTCAGCGATATCATCGACACTCGAGCAAAAAGGTGAGTCTCCACTCCAGCCAGCTCTGCCTCTCTCTCGCCTCGTCTGCGCCTCGTTTGGCGCTAATTTTTGTTAATGGTTCCTGCAAATTGCCAGCCATAATGGAACTTTTTCCACGCCAGTACCGCTGCTAGGTGCACGAAAAATGCCGTCGAAATTATCAATTTGCCAGATCGCGTCGCGTTTCTCGCCTCACTGGCTTTTCCATTCCCGAACGAGGCCATTTTCCGAGTTTTTCATTGAAAAAAGGCTACAAATTACTTTTGCCGATTCGCGCTGACTTTGCAGTTAACTCGCCAAATTCGGTTTTGATAGGTGGAACAACTATCGGTACTTTCCTGGAAAACTTTGAAAATTTAATTTTCCTGAAAATAATCTCTTTGACTTGAACTTGGCCAGAGACATAAACAGAGCATTAAAACTTTGACGAGCCGACTATGACTTGGTTTTTCACTCCCAGACGAGCCTGTTTTCCACATTTTTATTAATGATAAAAAATTCATGTCATATTTGTACGAAGAGAGCTAACTTCCCTCGGTTGACTTGAACTTGAACCCATAAGAGGCAATAAATATCGAGTCTGAGAGCAGAACGGAAGGTCCATTTTGTCAACAAGAAAAGCCTGTCAGTGACGTAGCCAGAGGATTTTCTAAGGAGCCTGAGAGACTTCAACTTTTCCCACCTAAAATTTTAGTCTACTGAATACTGGTTGTTAAATTTTCCGGGAAAAATCTGGGTACGTCTCTGGATCCAATCATGTCAGCAATCAAAAAGTCTGTCTTTATCAAAAAATAATTTCTAGTTACGTCTCTGGAGCCAGTCATTTAAGTTTTCTAATCAATTACACATATCAACAGATTCCCCAGCAAACACGCACTTAATCTGATTCCTTTGATTGATTGCGTTCTTCCTGGTGCCTTTGTACTCCCCCTTCCCCCGCTCCCCAGACCAAACTACCAGTACAAAGTGGGACTCAACTATGGAAAAACATATTTTATTTCACGACCGTCGATCTATTCAGCCAAACGTCAATATAGACGAGGCATTGTCGTTCCTCGCACGATATTGTTGCTTGGAAGATCCATAAAAATAAATCAGAGCTCCATCACGGACTCGTTCCGGAGCGAGGCGTCTGTTGTTGCGACATTTCGCGTATGAGACAGCGAGGCTGGGTATTAAAAGCTCCTCGAGGCGGTGAAAAACTTCGAGCCAAAGACAAGCAGAGTAACTTGATGATATTTGGCGGAATCGGAATGATTCACGGCACGTTTATTTGCTCACTCATAGAAAAGTTCGGCATGGAAAGAAGTCGGTTGAGGCAGAAAATATCGAATTTTGCACTGTCATCATTCCGCCTGCAGCCATCGAATTTTATGGCTTTAAGGTCGCGGTGTGGCTTACATGGCTGTGGGAATGGCTAGCCGCCATTAACTATAAATTATGAGGCGAGGGAGAATTTAGGCTAATGTCCGTTTCAGGGTTGTGTGGCAGTCCTCAGCATCACTTGGATCCTCTGCATAACCTTCTTCAGCGTCCTGGTGCTGCCGAAAGGTGAGGCCGGAACTAGATCTCTCTCCCTCAGTGTCACCAGCGATTATTTGCTTGCAGGTTATCACTACAATGCGACAGGTTTATTGGCATGCGAGCCGTTTTATAGCAAGCCATCGTTCCGCATATTATCGAGTTGTGCGTTTTATTTCCCCACCACCATGGCCCTCATGTACTGCTACGGCTCGAGCTTCCATGCAAATCGGCAAAGATTAGCGACGCCATCCGATCCGTTTGTCGTGGCAGCGGGGGGCGACATGGAAGCCAACACTATTATGCCCGCCACCGTTCCTGCCTCCCACACACCCACGGCAAATGGGACGACATTAACAATGATGGAGAAGGTAAATTTTCGCTTTTTCACCTCCTTGCCCATCTTTCGCTACCACTTTGGCAGACGAGAGTGTTTTGGTGGCTCGAGTCAAAGGGGTTTGTTGACTGTGTCCGTCGGTCTAACCCATTTTTTCCCAGCTCCCACGTTTTGCTTTTGTGGACAGTTTTTAGCCACCATCTTTGATCGCCTTTTTGACATTTATTTGACAGTTTAGGAGCTGTTAAACAATTACGTCTCGGTCTAAGGAAGTTAGAAGAGGGAGAAATGTTCTTGTCCCCTTGAGAAGAAGTGACAGAGAGGTGTGGGATAGAGGTCGAAAAAAAGTTTTTTAGCGTCACACTATCATTGAACAGCCCCTTAGCTTCTTAGAGTAGTATTAATGGGAAAATTGTACCTCAGATCTCTCTGAAAATTTTCCTATATCATTAAAATCGTAATCAGAGAATTTTCCTAACTGTCTTTTTAAAAAATTAACCCTTTAAAGATATTTGGAGTTTTCTTTCGAAAGTTTTCAAAATAAGGAAAGGGGTCAAGGGTTACAAAAAAGTCTAAAAGTCTATATATAAACCACAATCAAATTTGTCTCCCTCTCGAACTCACACGATCTTGGTAGGAGACGGGTTAGTTATAAAATGTCTTGGTTGCCGTAGAAAAGAGCAACATTTCTGGACAGGAGGCACTCAAAAGAGCAGAGTTTAATTTCAATTGTACAGATGTCACTTTAGATAACGAATCCACTCAACTAAATCGAAAATGCCTTTTGAAAGATCACCATTATCCGAACATCGATAGGAGACGTCTCGGGCTTTGCTTCCTGGAGCCCCATTGAATTCGATTTCGTCGTCAAAGTGCAGCTCCAGAGATGAAACGGGAGTCAAGGTATCTCTCTTGGAGACGGACTAAATTTAGCTCGGTGATTGGAAGAAGCAGCGAGACGAGGTCTCGCAGAATCAGCAAAAAGAGTTCAAGGGGAAGACAATCTGGTTTGAATCAAATTGTGGTGGTCGTGAGCAATGGGAGCGAGTAATGCGGAAAGCGGAATGGGGCGATACTTCATGGCTAGATAAACACACACAATTTTATGTGCGATGATAAAGCATGGGAGGGAAGCGAGAGCGAGAGTAGGATATCAAGTACGCATATCTTCTGTTTTTCCTCTTCCCGAGCCTCCTTTGTTGCCTCTTGCTCATTTCGCAAATATTTAGGAATCAAATTTTATTACGACATTACCCACGAAAATCAAGTGTGTAAATCAAGATAGCTTAAAGTTGTTGAACGGCTCCACTCGACGTCGTCTCGGGCTGGAACACTTTCGAATGCGAGCATTTTTGACTCATCATCGCCATTTATCTCGCTCGCCGAGACTCAATTTGGTGTGTAATTTTCTTTCGCAGCCAGCAGAAGTGATTGAGGCCCATTATATAGGATCAACTTCACGTACAATGGCCGCCATTTCGCTGGGATTCATTGTTATTGTGACTCCGTACACCATCCTGGAGATAGTCACCGCCTGCACCGGGTCCAAGGTAACTCGTCCTTATTCATTTTCAGCGGGGACCTCTCAGACACGAGAGGCTTTAAGGAACAAATTTTTAATTTCCTGAAAAACTTTTACTCAGGAGGAATTGCCTTCATTTTAAAACCTCAAGCTAAAGCTCAGGACAGAGGTGTAACTCATGTTTTTTATTAGGGGTGGGAGGAATCAAAAAATCAAGGGTGTAGAAAATTTAAATACAAATTTGAGCTAGATTTTGATCAGGAATAAGCCCAGGAGCGAGCCATTGCGCTAAATCGTGTGGAGATGGATTCTAGTATCCAGGTCATTTCTATGGTTGGTCAAAAGGCTAAATTTCCTTAATGCTCCCAGGCCACTTTGGACCCCCTTGAGCTCCACCTCTGACAAATAAAGAAGACATCCTCAACACCGTGCAAGTTTATATGTCAGGAAGAATTTCTAATTTAGTTTATATTTACAAATTTCCAAACTTGCTCATTGAAATCAACTCAAACTCACTCCGACTCCTGGTGCAATAAAATCCAAACCCCAACCAGCTGCCTTGTTCAATATTGTAAACTAAAACTCCCGCACACACGATATCCCAAATTACTTCCGACGACTTCGGAAGCTGCTCACATGACAACAGATTTGTTCTCAATCTCGCCCAATTGGGCTCCATGCAGCTCGCCAATTCAATTTAATTTTCCAACACTCGACTTGAAGTGAATTTTCCCAGAACCATTGCAAACTTTTCCAGCCTCATGGTGTCAATATCCCTCAACTTGGCAGCCCGGCAAGCGCAAGAAATTGGTATTTACACTTAAATAAGATTGTGACACCAAGTGGGAGAGAGAGAGAGGCGCACAATATGCAAGGCGACACACTTCACTTCCAATCACGGGGCATCGCCGGCTGCCGAAGCTGTGGCTGGGCAAATGAGCAAAAAGCCGGTGACGGTTTAGTTAATAAACCCATTTTTCCCACGGGTTTTGGTCTTTTGTTTTTCTTATTTTCTGCTCATTTAATATTTTAACTCTTTTGGCCTTATCGAAAAAAATTTTTTAGATCCCAAAGAAAATAAAATTGTTGAGGTAAAAAATTATAAAGTCTTTCTTAAGTTCCTAAGTTACTTATTGGCAGGTAATGGGTTAAAGTCTGAGGCTTCTGCTAGCTTCCACTAAAAGTTACTTTGTCAGATTAAGCCCATCTCTTCCCTTTTGTTCATAGATTTTAACCCATGTCAACCCATTTTCTGCTTGATTTGGCCAAGGTTTTTTTTTTATTGTAAAAAAATATCAACCCATTTTTTCCCACGTCATTCTTCATGTTTTCTGCCGCTCCTTGACTCTTTTGGAAAAAAATTTAGGCAGAAGAAAACTCCCATTGGTAGGAAATGGGTTAAATCTGCACTCCATCTCTCCGGTCGAGGCAGGAAATGGGCTAAGAGCGTCCTCAGCCTAATGCGTCTTTTATCTCCGCCATCCATTACAGGTTCCTTCCTATCTCGACTTTTTCATCACCTGGCTGGCGATCAGTAATAGCTTCTGGAACCCGTTCCTCTACTGGCTGCTGAATGCACATTTTCGTCGCATTTGCAAGGACCTGATGCACTCCCGGGTAAGTCTGGCCAGTCACACTTTTTGCCACCCTCGATTTATGGCTCCATTTCCCCCACCAGTGTCTCTTTGGCAGCAGCTCCAGCGACAGCGAGCACGAGTCCAAGTCGCCAGACGACTCCAAGAACTGCTACACCGTCAGCTTCGAATGTGATACGATGACCCAGCTCCCCCTGCCCCCGAAACCGCCCTCCAAGTCGCGTCCCCCCGACATCGAGGGTCTCAGCGAGAAGTACTGGGGCGAGATTCTCGAACGCACCCTCAGCAGCAACAGCCTGCACGCCCTCCAGCGGACCTACGGGGGTGGAAGCGGGTGTCGGATGCAGCACGAGACTCCTCGGAGGTTCCACACGGCCGACTGCAACCGGAGCGTGGGCTGGCGGATCGTCAACTCGCACATGGACGGGGAGAGCCTGAGCGCTAGCACGCACAAGATCAACGAGGCCCACCAGTCGAGTCTCGGGTACTTCTCGAACTCGGAGCCACGGCTGTGCGAACACCTCCACGACTTCCACGACATCAACTGCGCCAAGAACAAGGCCTTCTTCGGCGCCTTCGCGAAATTCGACGACGGCATGTAGTATCGGGCCAACGGGTACATTTAACGTCGTGGGTGGAAGGTCGTGAGTCTGCTCAAGCTGTCCGTATCGTACTTGTGCGGACGCCAGACGTGACAGCGAGGAGAGCGCAGGACGCTTCTCGGCTTCAGGAAGTCTGATCGTTTGGTTTCAACGATTCAATGGGCTGCTAGCTTTGATTTGTTGCTTTTTGCTTTCCAACGCGAGGGGGAGGCGAGTTCTCTTTTGTCTTTGCCCATTTGTTGAAACTGGGCCATAAACCCGGAAATGTTCCCACAAAAGCTGCACTAGCTTCCATTCTTTGATGGCTTTTCAATTCTGACTAGCTCAAAGGCAACCTGACAAAGGCTCTCCCAGAAACTCATGTTTTGTCTCTCAAACGAGTTCGATATTTCAGACTTAGGGTGCAGGTTTCTCTGAAAAATCACTGCGGGGACTGGGCATTTTTTCATTCCAGTGAATTTAGTTTTGTTTGAATGATATGAGTTACGCCATCCGACATATTCCATTGCTCATTTGTCATCTGGTCTCACTTTGCGTTATTAAATTGGAACTGCCTCCTAGAACCTGCCTGCAATTTTGTCCAATTAGTAACTGTTGACGAGGAAATTGTGTAACCATAATTTGAATTTTCGAGAACTCAGTTTAGGGGATCGGAAAATAGCACCAACTGCTGGGAATTAATTATGCCAGGAATGAGGAATGTTGAATTCATTTTATGTGAGGAAATGCTATAATTAAGTCATGAAAAGCAGCTTTTCCAAAGGATAACAAATTTTCCAAAAATCATAGAATCTGAGACCAACTTTGAGATTTTTTCATTTCCGTGTTTTTTGTCGAGTTTTCATGCCATTTGTTTTGAAGATATTCCAAGTCCGCAAGGAAGTGGATTTCGGAGCTGTCATGTCTTGAAGTCAATGAAAATTAGCCAAAAGAGCAAACCTCGGAAGTTTTCCAATTTGCTGATGATAATTTCGCCCCCTCCCCCGCCTCCCCCAGCGGAAATTTCAGGGGATTCACCTAACGACACATTGCGCGCATTTAAATGCGACCCACTTTTCCAACGGCGCTCGGAGCAGCATCCGCGGAACGTGGAAATTTGTTTATTGTTATTGTTAATGTCATTTTCCAATTACATTTTTGCTGTTTCATGGAATTCTCGCACATTCCCCCAATGACTGTCCAAAAGCGGGCAGAGATTTTCGCACCTTTGTCCCGGCCAATTAATGCCCGCTAATGACCCCATTTAACAGGCGAGTGACTCAACGATGAATTAAATGGGATGGCAAATGGTCGCGTGTGGACCGCGAACTTCAATGAGAGTAATTAAGTTAATGCAAATATCTCATTCGCGCCGATGAATGAAGGTGTTAACGTGAGGTTGCTCGATCGACACATCATTAATCAGGGGGGTTTTGACGGGAAGGTGACACCGAGTTTCGCGTCACCGAAGACGCGGATTTCATGAGACACCACGAATCATTAACAACAATTAGGTAGAGATCAAGTCAAACAGGTAAATTAGGCAAATCCCCCTAATTGGCCTCAGCTCCCGAAGCCCCAACTAACGCGCCATTCCTGAACTGTTGTTGTATTTGTAATGCGGTTAAGCGAGAGAAGATAAATTTAACGTAGTTAGTTGAATAGTAGTAATGGGAAGTGTAATCATATGTTATTTAGTGTAAGAGTCGCGAGCTATAGGAACAACTTGAATTTATGTAAATTAGCGTAGCGCACAATGACAGACGCACGGGAGAGGGATTTGGTGCGTTGGAGGTCTACTTAGTTGTACTGAAATGGAATCAAAGTGTAAAATAAAGATTAATATGTGAATATGGCGTGGTTTTGCATTGGCTTACGGTTGGTTGGGCTAGAGGGGGGTAAATGTCTCTTTTAGCCTATTTTTGAGAGTTAAATATTCGCTTTGAAAATAAAATTCGATAAAATGGAGAAATAAATTATGAAAATAAATTCTGAGTAAGTATTTTGAAGGGGGTCTTTTTGTCTTCCCTTCAAGCTCTGGAGGTCGAAAATTCTCTTCCTCAGTTCATCTAATATTGAGCTGCTTTTCCCGCTCTAGCATCTAGCTCTCTATTTTATTGTCCTGCAAAAAACAGTTCAAATACCCACTAACGAGTTTACCTCAGATTTCCCGATATTTGCGGCTCCACTTGATTTCCCTCCATGGCAACTTGGAATCAATGGAAAATCAATCAAAAATATTGATATAACCCTTGAAAATTAATCGTTTTGCTATTTGCTGCGGAAGTCCACTAAAACGTAATTGAATTCCCCTGTTAATGCGCCCATAGCCTGCAGCCGGGTGCATTTAAAGTTGCTGCAATGTACAAAACGCCAATTAAAAATTAACACTGATTGTTTTATGCTAATGTAGCATCATCGGCATCATCATTGCCAGACAATGAGTATTATTATTTAATTTAATATGTTTTTTGTCCCTCCATACCCCCCTCAAACTACATTTAATGCAGCAAATCCTGAGCAGTGTTTATTTATAGCGAATAACACCCATAACTTACACATTATATTTGCGATATAAATTATGAGCCCGATGTAATGCCAGACGGCGGAACGGAGGGGGGAAAGGGGTGGGGGGACAGATCGATGAATGGGAGCTTTGGGAGCGAGAGGAGACGCGTGAGTAAATTAAATTCGTACATCTCGAGCCTGCACTAGTGCATTGATGGGTGAAGGATTTTGTACGGATGCCAAGACGCAAAGCAGCATAAATAACGTTTTGTGGGCAGAGGAGCGCGCAAGACTCAAGAAAATTGCGCTATAAATTTAATGGGAGACTGTAATTCGTTTAAGGGGCAGCACGTTAAAAAATTCAATAATGGCTAACGCGATTGTCGTGATTCCACTCGTAATGATGCAATTGCACTTGTTATAATTAATAGCACTGTAACCGGATGGCAATCGAATTAACTGACTCAATCCCTCAAAAAATAGGGAAGCTGGATAACGTTGTAGCTCAATTGGAGATGGATTCTCGATTTCATTTTTGTATTGCAAGAGGGCTTTTAAGTAGCTTTAGAAATAAATTGACTTCAAAATGGAGATGTAAGGGATAGCCACTACATTCATGCTTCAGAAGTAAAAACTCCAAAGGTTTTTCAAACTTTTCAGGATTTCTCCTAATTTTCTAGGCTTACAGTAAAACTACAGTCAGGACAACCCAGGGGGTAACTGACACTAATTTTGACCTTGTTCTCCTCGCTGGGCTTGTATTTTTTCGTAGGAACGTATCGTTCGGCCGACGACAGACCTACACATGCCCACAGAGGAGGGCCACCTGCCTCCAGCCATGAGGGAAGGATGCCAGCCTGCCGGAGCCGGAGCCAGAGCGCGGCTCCCATCATGTCCGTCCGTAGTCTGTCTCTCTGTGTTTTGGAAAAGATCCTTTGGACAACTGGGTTTTTCCGTTCCCTCCCTCGCTACCTTGAGCGACGGAGGGAACTTTTCCCAGGCTGAATTTATGTATAAACAGAACAGCTGTCTTCATTTGACATAAATAAATAAATTAAAAGCGAGAAAAAAAAAAAAAAAAAACAAGCAAAGTTCTAACAATCCATCTCAACAGTCATTGAGGTACAAAGCCCATTAGCCGATTTACTGAAGATCGATCTCTTAAGCATTTGACCTTAATAGCGTCAGCCATGCATAAGAAATCATAAGGTGCAATATTCCAATAATCCGTCTCCACACACTAACTGAGAACCCGACTGAGATGGAAGTATTACAAAAGCCTCTTTGTCGTTCTCTTGTCAGCGCGGCTAATTGAGATTCATTTCAAATTTAACAAGACAGGATACAGAGCATGTGTTTTAGGGGAAGCCGTGCGCGTGGGGTTGGAGATGAAAGGGAGCCTAATGAAATTACGCCGGGGTTATTGTGTGTCTCCGCCGAGATGTGGGGCTCCCAAGAGGCCCCCGGCAAGTGCGTCATTGGAAAGCGTGTCAAGAGGCGCTCGGAGGATGGCAAATTAAATATTGCACCTATTTATTAAATTTCAACGACATTATTAAAATTCCATTACGGCGCCCAGAGCGGAGCAATATTTTTTCTGTAAATTAAACTCTTGTCGCAATCTCCTTTCTCATTTCCTGGCTAGTTTCCGTCACTCTCCGTCCTGCCACTAGTTTCGAAGCATGTTATTTCAATTACGCACTTCGCATTTCTCTCGTCGCCGCAGAGGAAGGCGGAGGCTTCTTTCAGGAAAATGCAATTTCTAAGACCTACTTACTGCCTCTGGTTCCCCCGTTTCCCGGAAACCTTTGCCACTGCACTGGATTCCAATATTTCATTTCGCATCACGCCTCTAATAAGCTTTGGCAGGATGAAAAGACGCCGGATCGGGCTTACCCTCGGCATAAAGGAAATTATTATTGTTGCAGACGCAGCGAGGGAAATCTATATTTCTCACAAAGATATATATATTGACTGTCGTGTCATAGGAAATTGATTGATGGAGCTATGATGAATCTCCTTTTCACAGAACGCGCACAAAGAGCTCCTTTGAGCGCAGCCATCAACAGCTTTCGGTGAACCGCAAGTGGTGGTAGTCGGTGTCGAGTGCCGAGTTGACGGTTTTCTGCAGATCAATCGCGTAGGGAGCGTAGACGGGCGGTCGGGGAGGGAGAGGTGGCTCGTACAGGTTGGGTAGCTTCCTTCTGGAGCCTTGGCTCTTGGCCTCCAGCAGTCTCAGGGTACGTTTGTAGATGAGGAAGATGAGTGCCAGGGAGGCGATGCAGGCCACTCCTGCTGCTACGCCAAACCCCATGAGGATTCTCAGGCTCACCAGAGCGTCCAGTTCCATCGCTTTGTTGGCTGATACTGAGCTCAGAGAGGCTTCTTATCAGTACTCGTCATTAAGCAAAATTTTCAGGAAAAAGAACTCTCAGATTTTTCAAGCTCAGCTAGGTTTTTAATTTTTGAAGCTTGAAATAGCTCTACTGGAAGCCTTCATGTATTTTTTCAGCCACAATAATTTGTTTTAAATTTCTGAACGAGCAAATTTTAAGGCTTAAAGTCTTGACCTATTTTCACCCAATGAAGTATTTTCAGGATTCAGAAAATTTTTAAGGCTTTGAAATATAAAGCTCTCATTTTGAAAGGCTTAGAATTTTCCAGGGAAAAAAAATTAAAAAATAGTTTGAACCCATATTCTAGAAAAAAAATTTTAAAGGCTCTTTAAATTAGGTTTTTAGGCAGTTCAAAAGTTTTAGAGTACAAAATATAGTTTAAAATTTAAAAATGAAGTGAAGCGAGAAGAAATGGGTTAAAATGTGAAAAAGTGACATTGGAGCTATTTTAAGAAATTGGCCTTTCGCCTTTAACTCCCATTACGTTAATGGGTGCCTTCCGAGAGTTCCGCGCGCCGGAAGCGACGCTGATTGTACGCAAGGTTACCGACGGAAGCCCCCAATGCCAGTTATGTCGCGAGACAGAACGGAAGTCGATTCATTTACGGTTACAAGGGTCGTACCAGGCCAAGAACAAATAATGCTATCTAGGTCGGTCAAGAGAGACGCTCAAAAAGTGACCAGCCTCAAAAACCTGAAATTCCGATTGATGCGCTTTTTTGCCAATTTCAGAGCAAAAACTAGTTTCATAAAATATGAATGATAATTTATGACGATATTCAATACGCATAAAATCGCCGTCTAATCGGCCACTTTGAAAAATTGGCCATTACGTCAGAGACGGTCTTTATTCGGAGTTACGACCGAAATTTAAAAAATCCCCTTCCCACCGCAGTTCGGTAGCAACTCAACTCTCCTTGCTGCCGGCACCTTTCGAGCGAAAAACCATTTCGTCACCTCTCTTGCCGGCTATGAAGCCGTGAAGCGGAGGGACATGCCTGGAAGATATTCTAAACTCATTAAAAGTACCAGCCTTTCGTTTTCGCGCGCATTTGACTGTGTCCCTGTGCACTCACATTCATCTCCGAGACCTTCATGAAACATCAACAATTGCACGCAAAATTGTACGAGCAAAATTAATGATTTCGAGTCCTTTAGAGTGCTCCCTCAACTTGGCTCGCGTTATGAATAAAAACAAAAGGGGTAACGAGATGGTTTTTGCGAGGCATATTTTCACAAAAGGGGATACAGAGAGAAAACGTCGCGTCAAACAAAAACTTTTGACGTATTTAAACTCCTTTGCAGGGAAAAACGGAGCACAATAGCGAATGAAATATATTTCAGAGATAAATCTTCCGACTTCGAGTGCAACAACCTAGGATAGTTTCAGGACTTTGCTTCCTCGGGTGGAGTATAATTGAATTGGGCCATTTGAGTCCATTTTGAGGTCGTTTTGATGGGATTTTTAAGCACTAGACTTTTTGTCTGTCTATCTGGGTGTCAGGAGGAGTCGAATACTGTCAGATACGTAACCTAGGAGGCAATCAGGGACTCAGGAAGCCCTCTTTTTCCTACTGAGGCTAAGCTCGGAGGTAGCCATGGATAAGCTGCTATGAGGACCTACTGCTGGAACTAAAGCTGACGGTAAATTTTTTTTTCCTGAAAGCGGCCTTTAAGAAGGAGCTTTGGGTCACTCAGAGCCTAAAACCTCATATATAGCTTCAAAAAGTACTTGACCCTGAATTTTTTTTAGCCTAGAGACTCGTGGTAAGGGCTTAGTTAATTTTGGGGACTTTTGTTTCCAGAGAAAGCTCAGGAAATGTTCAGAGAACCTGAAGAATTTTTTGTAAAATTTGTGTTCAAAGGCCAATAACCTGATCAATGAGAAGGGTTTCCTCAGTATTCCATGACTTAATTTTTTAGTGGATAACATCCCCTTGAGGCCACAAATAAGAACCCTTTTTCGAAAACGCCTGACATTGAACTCTAACTGCAGCCACTTTAGCTTAGCTTTAAGGGCCCGAACAACAGCCACGGAAGCAAATGAAAGAGGAAGCATATTTTTCAAAAGCCGCTTTCGAAATGTGAAAGCGAAGCGGAGAGGAAGATAAGATGGGTTCCAGAAGCGGGAAGGCAGAAATTTAAATGCCACTCAGAGGGAGATAAGCACGCGTGCATTCCACCTTTTGCACGCACACCCCACAGTCGCACTCGCACTCGTAAAATAAGTTTTACGACTTCGTTTTATTTTCACTTGTCTCCCGTTACATTGTACAAACGTAAAAATTGTTTATGCGGTGGAATTACGGCGGGCCCGACGGACGAGGTGACAAGCCTACGAATTAGCTTTCATCTGATACCCGAAGTTTGGGACTAAAACCGCGCCAAAAACTGTCTCTTCTTCATAGAACCGGAGTAATCAATAGGAGAGAAGCTGGAGATAGGAGGAGGACGGAAGAGAGGTACTTTTATAACATGTTGGTGTGCTGCTCAATCGATTTGGCGGAACCATTTCTCGGGAAGTCGTCTGATGCCGGAGATAAAACTCTGACGTCAGCCAAAGCTGGTTGTGAGCGCTCGTCAGGGTAACAGGCTTTGCAGCTTATCGGTGATTCTGGAGCCTTTGATGCTGCAGCTACCAGTTTCGCACTGATGGCAGCCAAATCGGCTTGAATAAATGATTTGTGTTAAAATCTTGGAGGATCAATCTAGAGGGGGTACAAATTTTGGAAATTTTGTCCAGATTTCTTGGGTGAAATCTGGACAATTTTCTATCAAAAAATCCCTTGGAACAATCCAGGTGTGAAAGCTCAATTTTGGACTCCATCTTGTCTATCTTGATTAACTTGGAAACGAGCTTTAAGGGACCTCTCTTGATACTTCTCTAGTTTATGATTCATTATGGTCTGCAAAGTGATTTCTTTGTTTTAATGAAAAAAGTCTCTTCGACAAGAAAAATTTTTGACTCCCTCTACACCACGATTCTCTAATGTCCACGTACTAATTACAGCAGAATCAGGTCCTAATTGACAGAATTGGTTCTGAATAAAGTGAAATATGGCAAAGACGTGGGCCAGAGGTTATCAAGGTCAGACCTGGGCGGAGCAATTAGCCGTAAATAAGACGCTTAATGGGAAATGGGGCCCTCGTGCTGCACCGGAAGAGGGAAGCGCGTGCCTCCTATCCCCCGTCGATTCACGCTTTAAACACACTTATGAATAATTCAACTCCTTCCCTTGCGTCGCCCCAAGGGTATACAAGTTTGCACTTTGCAGCACTTGCAAGTACTCCTCGACTTTCCCCGAGACATTTTGAACTCGCTCGTGACTCAATCCGGCCCGTCTTTGCCCTGTCACAAGTTAATGAACCACCTCAAAGACCTGATTCCTCGGCAACTCGTGATAAGACAAATTTACCGACTTTTCATGATATCTGAGGAAAACCGAGAGGAAACAAATCTGTTTGTTTTTCCGCTGTTCCTCTGCTTTATCTCCTTGGCAGCCTGTTTTTTCGCGGAAGCGAGAAAAAAACTACACTGTTTTTCCACGATTTTCTAGCAACTTTTTCTCAACGACCAAAATGCCGGCTTTCCCCTTTCGAGCTCCAGTGGGGATAATTTCACGTCAGGCGGATAAAATACGGGCCAAAGTAGCGCAAATGTAATTCAAATGCAGGGAAATGGATGAAAAGTAAGAGACACAACACGCGATATAAATTAAATATCTTCATCCAGGTCAACGCATTCGGATGCCAAAAAATAAGCGAAACACAATCGCTGGAACGGCAACACTGGGAAAACTCAACCACACACAGCAGTTGACTGTGTCCCCGAAGATTTATGGCGTCCAACACACATCCACCCACACGCGATATGCATCTCTCTCGACCGACTGCTCCTCAACACTGCAGTTTCTTCACGTTTCCTCTTGCCAGTGACGTAGGTCAGAGAGGCTGATTTGGTTTTGGGGCGTCTGATGGGGTTTGGGGGTGCCAAACTTAAATTTGGGAGCATCCATTTCAGATCTTGGGGCTTCAGTTTCGGGTCTGGAGGCGTCTTTTTCAGAACCAAGGGCGCTATTTTAATTTTAGGAGCCCTCATTAAATTTTTGGGGTGCCCTTTTCAGATATAGGGGCGCTTCCTTTTGCCCCAGGGTGCCAAATTTTTCGACCATTTCAGAACTGGGACTTCCTTGTCTAATCTCAGGGAGCTCTTCTTGGATAAAGAGGCGCCAATTCAGGATCTAGAGGTCTGATTTTAAATTTTAAGGCATCTATGTGCGCCTATTTTAGCTTAGGAGGCGGTAACTCAAGCCATGAGGGCACTTTTTTCAGCTTAAGAAACGCCCTTATCAGTTATGATGCACTTAATCAGCTGTAGAGGCTCTCAAATTAGGTAATTGGATCCTAGGAGAGTTGAATTGAGCTCCAGCTACGCCACTGCTCCTTCAAGGAGACTTTCACCGAGACTATTATTTTTGAGCACTCACGCTCACGGAAGAATCGGAGGGAAGAAAAGATTAATTACCGCAATTACAATGATTTTAACGACTGTTTGCTCCTAAATTGCGTCGTCACACATTTTTTAGACAACTACCACGAGTGTATTAAACGGCAAGATGGCTGGCAATTTAATGAAACTGAGATGAAAAATTTAGTGAAAAATACAGTGAACTCGTGTGGGCCGGGGAGATTTATATCGCAGGAAATTGACGCCCATCCTACATTACTGCCATTATCTCGAGTTGCTGTCTTTTTAAAAAGTTTCTTCTCACTCCGGCAAGTCGCAATCTGAGCAACTACATGATAAACACAGGACATTTCCCATTATATATTACTGGCGATGATTAAAAGTAATGGCAAACATGAGACGTTGTCACACAGCACGAGGGTGTTGGACTGTAGAGGAAAACTTTGGTGGGCTACAAGCATTTGCATATTCGCAATGGGGCAATGGAACGTCAAGAAGGACGTTTATGCTCGATTTTACTCGAGAAAGGCGTCGATTAGGCGCTTTCTCGGGACGAATTCAAACTTCTTGGGGTAGGTAAGGACGCCACTCTCCTTGACACGGTTTGGGGCTCTTGAACTCACGAGGTTCTTTAAATTTATTTTACTTTTTTTAAATTGGAACCATCAAGGAAGTAACTCTGGCTTTCATTCCTGAGCGAAAGGAGACTGAGGGTTATCCCCCTATCTCGGAACTGCCTTCGGTGAGATTTGCTAGCATTGTTCTTGATGATTTCAGGGCTTCAATGAAGGTCTCTTGGATTTTTTTGTGGGGAACTAGGCAGCTCGGAATTTTTTTGTTTTACTCGGAAATTTTTTTTAATTTACAGAAAAATTTTTGAAAATGAATTTTTCGAAAATGTAAAGTCAAAAAGTTCAAATTTATTCCTGCAATCTAGTCAGCCCTTCAAGTTTAAATTTAGCAGTAAAAAAGTCCTTTAATAATCCGATGTATTCACTCAGAGAAAACTAGTTCTCTTGTTGGCTGAAGGGAGCCCTTGAGTTTGTCTTAAACCAATAAACGCCTTCCCCGTATGATCCACCAATATTGAGGAAATCATCTTCAAAGTGACACCCCGAGGCAGTGATTGACTCGTAAAAGGCACACTTGTGCGCTTTGAATGTGAACTCCGGGTTTATGGACTCGACATAGTAATCGACAGCTCGATCATGAGAGCAGATATTCATCAAGTCAATTCCTGGAAGTGTATCAAGTCATGGCAGAACCCAAAGGCGCTTCTAAAGTTACCACATCCAGGCTGAGACCGTCCTCCGTTGGGGTAGAAGTCTATGTGACCCAGAGGAGCTAGGTACGTGTTCAGCAAAGCCACGCTGGAGGACGAGTGGACCACCTGGAAGACAAAAACTAGACTCAAAGTCGAGAAATGTGAGACTTTGCACCTCAACATGCTGAGCATCGTTCTTGGAAAGGGTGTCTGGAGTGTCGGGTTCGTCGAAAAGGAATCCTGCTGGATCCAGTCCCGTGATTCGGGGAATTTTCTTGCCCGGGAAGAGCTTCTGGATGAACTTTCCCGCGGTTCCAGCGATGTGAGCTCCCAGACTGTGTCCGATCATGTGGACGTCCCTCAGTCTAAGTCCTGAGTTTTCCACCAGGAACGCTATGAACTCTGCAATGACTCGAGCAGTGGGCTCCACGCGGTACCTGGCGGTGTGGTAGAGTGGATGACAGGCCCCCAGGCTCCAGTCGACCGCGAAAACGTTGTGAGAGTCGAGATTGAGGAACTCTGCTTTCCCTTTCTGCAGGAGAGCTTCGTTTATGTCGCGGGTCCAGCCATGAATGAGGAACCTGGAATGGATTTGGCTGGTTGAGGGGTCTTTTTAAGGTCCAAGGGTACTTTGTGGGGTGTTGGGGGTCAAAGTGGCTGGCTCTCAGGTCTTCCAGACTCTTGAACCGTAGGACTTGGGACGTTTCGTTGTTGTGGCGAGTGTAGAGGTGGAATTGTATGTCCGTCTGGGGCCTGTAGAAGAGCGTCTTGGGGATGGCCTCCTTCAGATGACGCAGGTTCTGGAAGACTAAAAAAGCAACCACAAGGGCCAGAATATTCAGAGCAAGCCTAAACATAGCTCGTGAGTTTTTGAAGTGAAAAAAAGTCTGATAAAGTTCGAGGGGACCGGAGATTAGATAAAGACCCGATACTGCTTATCTCAGTAGAAATGTTTATTGACAGCTGAGTCTTCTATCCCAGGGCGTAGGGGCTGGACTTTCTTGTCTCGAGGTAGAAAATGCCCTCTCCGTAGTTGTTCTCGTCAGACATGTACTTGTACTCGTCCTCGAAGGTGCAGCCCTTGCTCTTGAGGCTCTCGTAGCTGATGCATTTTTGGGCCCTGAAACCCGTAGGGTTGTTGATGGACTCCACGTAGAAGGCCTGGGCCCTCAGGTGCGAGCAGGTCCCGGTCAGGTCCAGCTCGCAACCCTTCTGGATGGTGCCTCCGTTGGGGAAGAAGTCGACGTTGCCGTTGGGCTTCTTGTAGGCCGGGTTGCCAGCAGAAGTGTGCATGATCTGGAACAAGAGATTTGGATAGAGTATGGTTACGTCCCTGACAATTTTTTGGGAAAAAAACCTACGGCTCCCCATACTAAAAGCTGCAGATCTCTAAGTCTCACGGTTTCAAAGCCCTGAGACTCAAAAAAAAACGAACATACAGACGGACAAAAGAGATATCCTACCTCCACATACGCAGCATCACCCTTCCTGAGCGTGTCAGCCTTATCCGGGTTCTCAAAAGGGTAGCCAGCAGGATCCAGTCCCACGATGAAGGGCAGCCTCTGTCCATCGTACATCTTCTGGTAGTACTTCCCCGTCGTCCCGGCAATGTGAGCACCCAGACTGTGACCCACGACGATTATGTTCGAGGGCCTGGCTCCTCCGTTCTCGATGAGGAAGCCAATAAAGTCAGCTACTGTCTTGGCAGTGGCGTCGACTCTTCCCCTGGCAGTCAGGTATATCGAGGTCAAGGCTCCTGCTCCCCAGTCGACGCAGATTCTGAAGCAACGAAGACTTAAAGACTGAAATATTTTGAGCTCAAGAACTTACACGTTGTGAGGTCCCTTCTTGGTGAACTCCGTCTTGGCACCTTGGAGCAGGTCATCCGAGATGTCCCTCAGCCAGCCGTGGATGAGGATCCTGGTGGGGTTTTTTGGGGTCAAAGTGGCTATTGTCCAGGTCGTTTCTGTTGAACAGTCTGATGATCTGGCTGACCTTGGGGTTCTCTTGCGTGAAAAGATGGAATTTGACATCCTTTGAAGCGGTGTAGGTCTTTTCGGCTTCCGGAAAGGAGCCATTTAAGCTTGGGACTTCGAGGACTCGGGCTCCCACGGAGCAAACAAGGAGAGCTAGCACAGGTACCAACATCTTGGCATGGACTGGTCACGGGCACGCGTGCCAGGCTCATATAGAGGTCGGTATCTCGCCTCTCGGGGATTAGGAGATAGAAATAACTACGCAGGAGATAAGTTTATTTTTGCTTTTCAAACGGAAGTTGTCCGATAGAGGCCCGTCAAAGTCGTGAGAGGCTCTACCCCAACGCAAACGGACTCTTATCGTTCGTTTCGAGCCAGAAAACGCCATCCCTGAAGGAGCTTTCGTCGTTGATGTTCCTGGTTTGGTTCAGGAAGGAGCAGCCCTCGGAGGTCACGCTGGAGAAGCTCTCGCACCTCCGTCCCTTGAAAGGAACCTTACCGTTGATGGACTGGATGAACACATCCTTGACCCGGTTGTGAGAGCAGCCACCACCCTCGTCCTCTCCGCATCCCTTCTGGCGCCTCCCCCCGTTTACGTAAAAATCCACGCCCCCTAGGGGCTTGTAGAACCCCACGGTGCCGCCGTTGGTGTGGATGACCTCGACGGAGACTGCGTCGAACCTCGAGAGCGTGTCGTTGGCGGAGGTATCTTCGAAGAGGGGACCGGCGGGGTCAAGTGCTGAGAGACGCAGGAAGGTTTTCCCGACCAGGGACTGAGTTACCTTTCCTGAGTTGCCCGCTATGTGGGCTCCAAATGAGTGGCCTTGAAAAAATGAAAAAGTTTTAAATGAGCCCTTAAATCTTGGGTTTATAGAATTAAATATTTATGGCATTTTGGAGACAAAAAAACTCATAGAGCTCCATATCTAGAGGGGGAATAAAAGCAAGGAATATTTTCAACCTCCTAGTCTAAAGTCACTCTCAAAAACAGAAAGTTTGTACCCCCTCTAGTACGAGTCTCTATAAAAGAAGCTCACCAATTACGTGAATAAACTCCAAGCCCACCGAATTCCTGACCAAAAAGGCTATGAACCGTCCAACGACCTCTCCCACAGAGAAGACTTTAGACCTCGCTGTCTCGTAGTCAGTATCCGCCCCGGAGCTCCAGTCCACGGCTATCACGTTGCAGGGCCCTCGTTTCAGATACTCGGCCTTGGCGTCCTGGGTGAAATAGTCCTCATGGCTCGAAATCCACCCGTGGATCAGTAACCTGAAATTCAACCTTGAAGAGTCTCTCCTGTGGCCACTTCTCACCTACTTTGTGGGGAGACTTCTGTTGAAGTTGCTAGAGTCCAGAACGGTCCTGTTGTCGACGAGAAGAGTCTGGGGAAAATCGGGGTTCTCGCGCGTGTAGAGCAGTAGCTTGACATCCAGCTCCGGACTGAAGCCCTTCCGGAGCATTTGGGCCAGTTGGAGTCCCAAAATGAGCAAGGGAATGGGCCACATACTCTCGCTATCTGGGGAATTTGAGGATTTTCCGCGTAGATTATCTCAGTGGATGTGATTAAAAGTCCCAGGTCTCGAAAACAAGCCTCAGTTGATCGAAAATGCTGATTGCAGCTGGACTACTGGTGCTAGCCTCCCTCGTCGGAGCCGTGCCTCTCCACAAAGTGCCTCTTGCAGACGGTACTTCTGACTTTCTGGACGACTGGCAGCTGCAAAAGATAAGGGAGGACTCAAAGCTGGACTACAACCCCGAGACAGACATAGTCTTCCTGCTCTACACCCGCTCGAACGCAACTGAGGGGCAGCAGATCCGGTTCAGGCACCATGAGGACCTGAGATCGAGTCACTTTGACCCCAGGAAGCCCAGCAGGTTCCTGGTTCACGGATGGAACGGCGACAGAAGAGACCCCACCATCCGGAGGTCCCGGGAGGAGTTTTTGAAGCGAGGGGACTGCAACGTTTTTGGTGAGGAAAAATCCCAGCTAGAGTTTACCCTAAATCCAGACTGTTCCAGGCATCGACTGGTGCGCAGGCGGCTGTCACAAGAACTACGCCACCGCGAGATACCGAGTGCAAATTACGGGCTTCGCTATCGCTGACTTTATCAGGTTTCTGGTTGAGGAAGGGGCAGATCTTGCCGACATTCACGCTATCGGGCATTCGTTGGGGGGTCACGTAGTGGGGAATATCGGCAAGCAGACCCAGAGTCTCCTGGATGGCCGGAAGCTGACTCGGATCGTGGCACTGGACCCCGCAGGACCGCTCTTCGAGTACCTGTCGGGCGACAAGGACATCATTGGGCCGGAGGATGCCGAGTACGTGGAGGTGATCCACACCAACGGGGGCACTGCAGGGTATCTCCAGCCCGCCGGATCCGTGGACTTCTACCCAGCAGGAGGCAAGTCTCAGACAGGCTGTGGGTCCGACCTGCTCGGTTCCTGTGCTCACGGTAAGATTTTGGGCTCTACTAAAGAGTTTTGACCTTATATGACCTTTCAAGGACGAGCCGTCGAGTATTTCGTCGAGTCAATCAACTCCAAGGTGCCGTTTGTGGGTAAGAAGTGTCTCGACTTCAAGAACGTCTCGAGCTCAGGGTGCGAGTTTGAGCCGGGAACAAAGAACTTCGGGGATGAGAAAAACTCTGGAACCGGGATCTACTATTTCCAGGTCAACGAGCAGAGCCCGTATGCCCAAGGTCACCAATAACGTGCACAAAATTTTATTTCAATAAAGATTTCATTTTGATGACTATCCCTGAGCGTAGGGAGACTGATTGTTGGTTTTGACGTAGAAAATTCCTGGAGTCTTCGTCAAGGGCTCTCCTCCCATCTTGGTCGTAACTCCGTTAAAGTCACATCCATTGGCATTGACTGATAGTAAAGAAGTGCAACCGCGCCCTGTGAACCCAATAGCAGAGTTGATGGATTCAATGAAGACGTAGGGAGCTCTGTCGTGGCTGCAGGCATTGGAAATCGAATCTCCGCACTCTGGCTGTCTCAGGCCTCCGTTAACGTAGAAATCCGTGTGGCCAATGTTCACATATAAGCTCTTCAGTTCACTATTTGTATGGATGACCTGTACATACAGAGCACTTTTAACATTTAGGGTGTCAGGAGAGCCGGGAACGTAGAGGGGAGCAGCTGGATCCAGTCCAACAACGATGGGGAGAACTCCGTTGAGGTATTTTCCAGCACTTCCCATGACATGGGCTCCCAAACTAAAGCCGTTGAGCGAAATATCCTGCTTTCTGGCACCCCCATCTCGTTGCAGGAAGTTAATAAATTCAGCCACGACCTTTCCAGTCTTGTCAGTGCGGTATCTTGGGACAACGTAGGTCTGGAGCTTGCCTCCCTTGGACCAGTCGACTCCGAATATGTTGTAGTTTCCCTTCTTGAGGTACTCGTCTTTGAGCAGCTGGATCGCGAAAAGGTTGATATCAAAGATCCAGCCGTGGGTGATGAAGATGGTGGGCCAGCTAGAGTTGAATCGGCTCTGGGATAGCGATACCTTGTCGTTCAGCTTGACGATTTCTCCGGGTGATGTGTTCCCCTTCGTGTACAAAAAGAACTTCATGTCTGTCACGGGGTCGTAGGGGTTGATGATTTCTCCGAGAACTTGCTCAAGTACAACCACTAACGGATCCAGATATTGTAACGTCCAATCAGAACCGGAGGTTGGAACAGCAACCAGAGCGTCAGTTTTGGTGGAGGTAATGCTGGCAAAAGCCACTACTCCCAGAAGAACCACAGAATTCCACATTTCGGGAGAGACTGAAACTGATTCTGAAAGATCTGCTTATATTGAACAGAATTGAGCCCAGATCAATGATACGTATAATTAGCCGTATGTTATACAACGTGAAGCTCTTTTTATTGCTGTGTTGCAGAATTTGAAGTCACCGAAATATTTTCCACAATGCTTTTCCTTTCACCAAGGAACCTGATGGAGTCTTGAAGAACAGAGGAGAGCTTTATGGCATTGAAAACAGAGTCCGAAAATAGATTTAAGAAGTTCACGTGCGTAAGTATTTTAGCCCTCAAGGTTTCATGGGATGTGGAGCTTTTCACACTGTCAGGTATTTTTAGTCTCTATCTTACGACTCTTATTTCAGGTGTTAGAAAAAATTAAGCTTCTGCTGTCGCGACAATGCTGCCTGTGCGTCACATCTATTTTCATGAACATGAAGTTTAAATAAAGTTGTTTGATCATGTCTTTACTGTTTGACGTAGATGCCTCAAAAAATCGCCATGTCTATCGCCAATAAAAAATTTTTTCTGTTCCATGTTGATAGGAATGGTCCTTAGAAAAGTGGTCAAATCAAATTCCATTTTTTTATGTCTCGAAGTCAATTTTTGAAGAAATCACATTTTTAAAAAATGTATGTAAACTGGATTCGTGATTGTTGACTATCCCTGAGCGTAGGGAGGCTGATTGTTGGTTTTGACGTAGAATATTCCTGGAGTCTTCGTCAAAGGCTCTCCTCCCATCTTGGTCGTAACTCCGTTAAAGTCACATCCATTATCATTGACTGAGAGCAGACTCTTGCATCCTTGCCCTGTAAACCCAATAGCAGAGTTGATGGACTCAATAAAGAGATATGGAGCTCTGTCGTGGCTGCAGGAGTTAGAAATCGAATCTCCACACTCTGGCTGTCTCAGACCTCCGTTGACGTAGAAATCAGTGTGGCCAAGGTTTGCATACAAGCTCTTCAGTTCGCCGTTGGTATGAATTATGGGCACATACTGACCACTCTCGACACTAATACAGTCGGGAGCGCCGACCACATAAAGGGGAGCACCTGGATCCAGTCCAACAACGATGGGGAGAACTCCGTTGAGGTATTTTCCGGCACTTCCCATGACATGGGCTCCCAAACTGTAGCCAATAAGCGAAACAGTTTGCTTACTGGCACCCCCCTCTCGTTCCAGGAAGTTGACAAACTCCGCCACGATCTTTCCAGTCTTGTCAGTGCGATATTTGGCGACGACGTAGTTCAGTAGGCTACCTCCCTTGGACCAGTCGACTCCGAATATGTTGTAGTTTCCCTTTTTGAGGTACTCGTCCTTCAGCAGCTGGATCGCAAAAAGGTTAATGTCGTAGATCCAGCCGTGGGTGATGAAGATTGTGGGCCAGCTAGAGTTGAATCGGCTCTGGGAAAGCGATACCTTGTCGTTCAGCTGGACGATTTCTCCGGGTGATGTGTTCCCTTTCGTGTACAAGTAGAATTTAATGTCCGTCTCGGGGTCGTAGGGGTTGATGATTTCCCCGAGAACCCGCTGGGTCTCGATTTGCAAAGGAGTTAGCAGCTGTATGGTCCAGTCGGTGGGTGAAGTGGGGACACCAATAAGGGCGTCAGTGTCAGCAGAAGAGACGCTGGCTAGAGCCAAAGCTCCCAGAAGGGCCGCAGAAGTCCACATTTCGCGAAAGACTGGCCCATATTCCCCGAAATCTGCTTTTATAGAGGCGAACTTGACATCATTGATCAAACAGTTGATTGTAAAAATAATGGCCCTCTTTAGGGTCTTTATACAGCTGATTAGAAAGTTTGCTGGTTTTTATGAGACTCGTAAACTAGGAGGGTTTTGAGTTTTGAGGGTGGTTGTTCATCCCAGACTTCTAGACTAGCGTTGCTACCTCGTTTTTCTTACTCACGTTGTGTTTTCAGGTGTTCGTTTGTCTCCATTAAATAGCTTAGGTAATACAGTTTCTTAGCTCAAGTGTGTGGAAAAAATGGAAGTGATCACGACTTGTCAGTCCACAATTAGAGTGAAGGCTAAAAATGATGAGAAAATTTTTTTAGAAATTAGCGATAATTTAACTCAGAAATTATTGTAAATGCCACTGACTCCCCCCGTATCTCACTTCCTCGACAAACAATCTATAATAAGGCCCGAGATATGGCAAAAACGCGATAAGCTTGATTTAAAAATCCCTGCCTGTCGAGATTTGTGCCAGTAATTCCGAAAATGCTGAAGCTAGCAGCTCTCATTGGGGTCCTCGCTCTCGCCAGCGGCCTCCCTGCCGACTCGGTTTTCCAAGTTCCCCTCCAGGACGGCTCGTTCCAAGCCATGACGGGGGCCGAGATCCAGCGCGTTCAGCTTGAGGAGGAGTTGAATCCAACCTACACGCCTCTGACTGACGTCGTGTTCCACCTGTACTCTAAAAAGCACGAGAAATCGGGGGAAATAGTGACTATCAACGACGCCAACTCCCTCCGCCAGAGCAGCTTTGATCCCTCGCTTCCCACCATCTTCCTCGTCCACGGCTGGATCTTCGACATCAACATCTTCTTCATCCAGGAGGCCAAGGAGGAGTACCTCAAGAAGGGGCTGTACAACGTCTTCGGAGTGGACTGGTCCAAGGGAGGGGGCACCTCCAACTACATCCTTGCCCGAGGAAGAGTTAAGTCCACGGGGGAGCTCATAGGGCAGTTCATCCGGTTCCTGGAGACGGAGGGTAAGGCTAACTTGAGGGACGTCACGCTCGTTGGGTACAGCCTGGGTGCTCACGTCGTCGGGAACTGCGGCAAGTTCCTCGGAGGCAAGGTTCCTGAGATCGTGGGTCTCGATCCTGCAGGGCCCCTCTTCCTCGTCACCGATTCCGACCGTCTGGTGCCGGCCTGCGGCGAGTTTGTGGAGGTCATTCACTCCAACACGGCCTCCAACGGGTTCACGAACCCCATCGGACACGCTGACTTCTACCCGAACGGAGGAGCGACGCAGCCAGGATGCCCGGACCACAGCTGCAGCCACGACAGAGCCCCCTACTACTTCATAGAGTCCATCAACTCCAAGACTGGCTTCGTCGGACAGGGCTGCAAGACCTTCTCGTCCATGAAAGCCGATGGATGCGACTTTGACGGCACCCAGAAGAAGATGGGAGGCGCCCCTCTGACCCGGGGAAGCGGCGTTTTCCACTTTGCCACGCACAGCACGAAGCCCTTCTCGAAGAATTGAAAAATAAATAGACAGACGGACTCACGATTTATGTCCCAATAAATCTGGGGCGAACGAGCAGACTTGGCCGATGTGCTCCAAATTAATGACGGTTGATGTTTCCTCCCCTGAGAATCGTCCCTCATTTCATCGAGCACACGCTCAGATAAGTAGATACACACAAGCTCATCTCCCTGCATAAATTAGAATAATTCTCGCTGGCGCTTAACCCGGCCAATTAATTCTCGGCTGCATTCCTGATTCGGGGAACTGGATTGCGGACTGGCAAGAAGAATGCGACCAAGGTCGTCGTTCCAGATGTCGTTCCGGGTAAAAAGAGCATTGAAGGGCTAGAAGGGGGTTTGCTTTTATGTTTTCGGTACGAGAATCCATCTCCATGGGAAGTTAGGAGCTGGACCAGGTAGTTTGTTCGCTTTAGGAGTCAAAAATATTTCAAGTTATTGATAGTAATTTTTTTTCTGAGGGTAAAGTTTAGGTCCAAATCTTGACTCTCTTCTGGAGATGGATCTTCTGAAAAATACTAATATCCAAAGAGCTTAAAAAGGCTCCAAAACTCCAACATGGCATGATTTTGCCTTTAGACTACTCTCTATATTTTTTACTCTCCCATTTTCAAGCTTACAAGTACTTGATATGAGAATCCATCTCCATACTAAATCCTCCATATACCAGCAAAGGAAAATAAATAAATTGTTGGCCCCCCTCTAGTATCCACCTCTGAATGTACCAAATCGCCACAAAAGTGGGTTAATCATCGCGGCCGAGCAGGACAGACTGGCAGGCGGTGCGACGGGGAAATTATGTCGTCGGCTCGGTAAACTTTCGCTCGTCTCAAATTCATCTTGTAATCGCATGATTATCGCGGTTCCACGACGGTACCGTGGCTTTTTCCGCCATTCATCTCAAGTGTTGTGCGGCAAAAACTGCTCCATTCGCCACGAATGCCGCTATACTTGCGGTGCAAAAAGAACAACTACAGCATACTTTTGCTATTTAAAAATGTAAATTAAGAGCGCTCGGGAGTGCAGGAAAAAAAGCTTTTATTTCCCATGTTTCCCAGCTCTCCCAGTGTCGTCCTCGTCTCCTTCGCAAAATTGGCACTCCATGTATCTCTCACTGCGCTTATTCATTGTATTGCGTTAAGGATTACAGGCGGGATATTTGTGCAGTTTTGCAGCGAGTCAAGGAAAATATAAAGGGGACTTTGGGAGCGCAGTGGAGGAGAGAAGAGAGCTAATGCATTTTTAAATGCCGTAATAAAACGAGAACAGACAGAGTTTGTGTGTTTTGCGTTGCAATCGCAGGCGGGATGAATGGATGGGAAGCTAAAGTAGGTTGGATCGGGATGATTAGGTGCCTTATGGAGGCGAATGTGTGATTTTAGTGCTGGCTGAGGGAGGCGACTGGTGTTTTCTGGAATAAATTTTCTGGGAAGTTTATTGCTATAAGTTGCTTCAGAATCAGCCTCCTTTGTCTCTGGAGAGCCGTATTTTTTCAGGTGGAGGGTGACTTAGTCCAAAAGGGATTTTTCAGAAGCAGCTCAGAATTTCAAAAATTCAAGCTCAGCCCAAAGACAGTCTAGAACGAAGCCACGTGAAAATCACCACCCCCAGCCTCCTCAGATTAGCGCCTCGATTCACAATTCTAGTAACCAGCTCCTCTCGAAGCTTAACGGCTGCAGCAGGATCCCGTTTCGCAACATAATTCCCTTTTCCCGGTAATGAGTTAAGCTCAGGAGAGGCATGAAGGTAGCACGCAGAGAAAAGAAAAGAAAGTGAGGTACTTGCCGGTTCTGGTAGGCAATAATAAAGCATTACTCTTATATATTTATGGGATATTATTACACTTCAGGAGTATACATGTAGCTCAGCTGCTCCTCCGTAAACTTTTATTATGATGATGATGATAACCGAGCAACTTTTCACCGTGTACCATCATACCTACTCCATTCACTGTGATTCGGGCGTTTTGCAATTTACACATCCTCTCTACAGACAGACACTCATAGCAATAACTGCGCCCTGGATGCAACAAGGATGATACTTCTTGTACGAGCGCCCTTTTCCGGATGATACGGCGCGATTGAAAACGTTAAATTGAGTGGAAGAGCAACATCTTGTGATTGCTCTGCACTTGTTCTGGCAGAGTTGAAAACAGGCATTTCGTTAGCAATAGTGCATTGTTTGGGGATGATTTTTTTGTGAAACGGGGGGTTGTTAGACCCCAGACCCAATCCCTCAAAAGACAAAAAAAAATTATGGGCACTCTCTTGGGGGACAGAATGATTTTTCAGGACTTTTTTTGGAAAATCAGGAGAAGAAAAACCTGAAATCAGAGCCTAAAACTTTTCAATTCTTTTGAGAAACCCCAGAGAGTTTCCTGGTGCTCATGGTCCTAAAAGTGACTCAAGAGACCTTCTCCAGTCTTCAAAAGTCTCGTTAGTTGTTTTTGAGCCTCCGATGATATTTTAAAAAAATATAAATCCCTTATAGGACGAATTTCGGAAGGTTCAACGTGAAAATTTCTAAGGTTTCACGGGCTTCTAGAACTCTCATGGATCTCGTTTATTTTTTAGAGACCGTGCAGAAGTTTGGATAATTCTTCTGAAAATTTTAACGACGTTTCAAGGTCAAATTCTGGAAGATTCTCGAGGGTTTTTCGGTGTTCAAAGGGGCTAGTGACTTGATTGACACCCAAAAAGATGGCTGATATTCAAGGGAAAAAAACCAATGAACTTCTGGCCTCTCCTCTATGCAAATTTGTCACCGTTACCGGGTCGAAAAGAAGTAACCACATAACTCCCGCACTCCCAGCAGTGTCGTGTGTTATCGTCGCTATTCCAATTGAATCCGATGCTGTCGGCAGAGTTGTTGCAGCTGGAAAATATTATCTCGCCACTTCAGGCGTCTCGGGACGGGATTCGATTTCGCTATCGCATTGATAACCTCTGCTTCTTGTCACCCCGGTTGCAGCACATCCATCAATATCTGTCCGGAGACGACACTCGACGAGCTAGGAGACGCGTGGGAGGATGAAAAAAGTACGAGGAGTCAATTAATTTAAAACTTCGTCTCTGGCTTCGGACGATTGTGGCGCCGGTGTCGAAATGGAAGGCAGAGGTGCGGAAAGGGTTAATGTGGATTTATTAGCGTGCCGAATAAAAAGGGGAGGGGGAGGCCGGGTGAGCACGTTTCCACCACCTTGTCTTGGCAGGAAAAGCCGCACTCTCTCAAGCAGCGCGGCGTGTCTTGATCGCAATCATCAACTCTTCGGAGCATTCAGTCCCGTCTTGGAGTGTCACAGAGACATATTTAGCTGATGTTGATGATGATGGAGGAAATTCGGAGAGCAAACATAAGCACCGTCTATTGACATGCATGTGAGGGTGCTTAATAATGTCACGAGCGAAATTAATTGCGCGTGAGGTCTGAGCGAATGCAAATTAGCTGAGAGCGGGGGCGAATCTGGAGGGGGAGGGGAATTAAGAATTAAGGAACACAGCTTCTAAAATTATTTTAAATTTTTTGAACATCGTTTAGGGCTCACAAATTTTTTTCGAAAATTTTCAACAATTTTAGGAGCTTAACAGAGGATTGATAAAGCTAGAATCCAGGACTCAAAACCTCAATTTTTATAAAATCAGGAATATAGGGCTTCCTAAAATGTTTGTAAAATTTTTAATAACTCAATAATTTTTTTCATAATTTTTAAAATTTTTGTAACAGTTTTAGGAATTTTTGAGGGTTGATAAAGGTCCAAGAAAAGAATCCAGGACTCATTACACTTTAATATTTCTTCAGCTTCAATTTTTTAAATTTTTAGAATCCTTTTACCTTTTTCGCCTAGTCACCTTTAAGCTAGGCCCCTCCATAGATACACCCCTGAAGAATATCCTAATTGGCTCAATTTCAGTTGGTGGATTCCGAAATCAGTTCGACGCTGCAGTTTTGACTCGCTAATTGGAGTGTCAAGTAGCAGATTCCAATCTAAATCAAGTCGGAAGAGTGATGTATTTATGGGCGGCCTGAAGAGCTCGTCAAAACGAAACCCAATTCGAATAACAGACGGAATCCATTTGTATCTGTAAACAGTTGGGTAACCACCTATCAACACAGCACACGACCCCATTCACTACACTCCCTTGTAATTGACATCGTTATCCTCCGATCCGTCTTTGCAGACTCCAGACGCACGTCCGCTGTATCCCTCCAATCCGGCACCCGAGCCCATCGAGGCACGATTATCGTGTTTTTGCATATGTACTCGGGCACATCATTTATCATCTTTGTCGCACACACTTTCTATTCCTAGAACAATGGCATGAGTTATTGTCTCACAGATATGTCGAGGATTGGGGTTTTGGGGCTCTTTATTGGACTATTTTCGGGCTCAGAGACCCTGAGTTAGTTAGTACAAGTTAAGTTCCTGGAGCTCTGCCAAGGTGTGTTCCTCCTGCAAAAAAAAAATCAACAGTGAGTTAAAAATCCAAAAGAACTCAAACTAACTTGGGGAGCCTCTAGCTTTGTCCCTGCAAAAGATAGAGGTCCTATGTGCTAGATTTTGTACGGACTATATCGTACTAAAATTTCAGCGCTATCAGATGAAGTCAGGCCCGACGAGAGGGGGAGGGGGGGGAAAGGGGGTAAACCCCCTGGGCCCGTGATTTTTTAGGGGGCCCAGGCTGGCGTCCGGGCCCCTAGAATCTCGAACATTTCCCTTTGATAGTACCGGGCCCAGATTTTCTCTTGACGGCCCTGGATGAAGTTATCAGAAGTTTCATACAACGGGAAAACCCTCCTGTGTTTTCGTGAAAATTAAAACCTTCAGCCCACCCTTCAGACTCGGACAGACGGACATGTTTCTTCTGAACGTTACAAACGCATTCGAAACAGGTTCCCTTCTCACCTTAATCTCGGCAATATTCAGGTTCTCCTGGGCGATAAAGTCCACGAAGGTCACGTTGTACTGGTACCCGACCTGGCCCCTGCTGTTCCCGTTCTTGGCGACCATCGTGACGTTCGTGTCCTCGTGTCTCTCCTCCAGCGTAAATCCGTCCTTCTCAAAGGTCGAGAACAGCTCAAACTTGGTGTCCTGCGTCAGCTGGCCCCCTCCCAAGTTCACTTGCTTGCAGTAGGCTGGAACGGCCTTCACTCCAATCTGGTACAGGACCGGGGTCTCGGTGACGGTCACGGTGGCATTGCAGACCCCCAGAGGCAGCTTCGTGAGGTCCCACTCCGAGACTTGCTGGGACTTGGTCGAGTTGGCGAAGTCGAGGTACCTCAGCTTGTCCAGGAGGATCGTGCTGACGACCTGGTTCTTGATCGTGAGCGCTCTGATGGACTCGTTGACAAACGTCACGATGCCTCCGAGCTCTCCGGACCCCAGAAGTCTCACCTTGAAGGGATTTGCCAGCTGCTGGACCTGCTCCTCTGTCAGAGGCACGACCTGGTAGTCTTGGTACGGGTCCTTGAGGAGCACAATAAGCTCGTCCGGCCTGTCTGTGGCTCGAACGACGATCTTGCAGCTGCAGTGCTCGCTAAAGTTCTGCTGGGGCGTCGAGGCGGAACGACGGTGCTCGAATGAGTACACTGAAAAACCCCAGAACGATGAGTCATAGAGAACGTAAACAGTAAACACTTACCGGAGTCGAAATTGGCCTTGAACTTGAGACTCGAGAAGGTCTCGGCGCCGAGGGCGGAGAACGCCAGGGCTATCAGCACGAGGAAAGCTGAAAGAGACCGGAATTGGAGCGGAGAATGAGGGAGATTAGAACGCCTCACTTGGAGCAGCACTCATCTTGACACCTTCTTTGTTGGACAACAACTGAATGAGTTTCGCCTCGTCAGTCTCTTTCAGCACTCATTTGCCGGTGTTACCGGATTCTCTGGGTATTCTCTGGGACGTAATCAGCTGTGTCGGTGTGTGAATTAGCATATCAAGCGGTAGATTGGACTTGAATGCCACTGCCATAGAGACTGCTGATGCTAGAGGTGCAACAAAAAATAAATTTTCAGATTTGTTTAGAAATTATTTTTTTTTAATTAATTTATTTCTTGGGGAAGAGTTCCGTTTATTCCCTGATTTTTTGGCAAATTTTGAAAGTTTTAACAATATTAACAATTTTTAAATTTTCATTTAATTTTTAAATTAAATATTTTTCAATGAAAAATTGGTTTCTTTCGAGAAGGTTTAAAATGTTCGTTGGATCTCTAGAACCACCTCAAGCTCTATGGTGACTACGCGTCATCAAAATGCACCAGAGCGAGTCTCAGAGCGCTTGAAAAACCCCGGAAACTCAAGTGATCAATTTTATCTAACTAACCCCGTGACCCTTGGTGAGCTTGCTCTCGTCTGCGAAGGGCTCGAACCTCAGAAAGTTCAAAGATGTCCTCTCTTCGAATACAGAGTCCTCAGAAGTCGAGTAAGAGACGTGGGTGGTGCACTTGAGTTTCTCGTCTGTCTTGTCGAGAGTGTACCATGCTTTCGAACGGGTTTCGTCGAGTCCAGAGTCGGTGAGATTCAAGCAGCCTGGGATGATTGAGGTCTCGAAGGTGTAGAGGGAGGGCAGGTGGTCGATGAGCTTGACTTCCTGGCACTCTTCCGCTCGAATCACTCCTTTGCCTTCAAGGAAGTCGTGGATTTCAGTCACGTTCTGGAAGAGGGAGCTGAGAATTTGTTTCCTCACTTCCAGGCCCTCAGAGTTCTCCTCCGGCTCCGTCCAGATCTGTCTGATGATGCCATCTCCATCTAGCACGGCTTTGAATGTTTTAGTCTTGAGTGCGGTATCATAATTTTCCTGCAGCGCGTCCATGGTTAGGGAACTGTTCTCCTTTGTGGCGATCTGGATATTCCTTAGGGAGCCCACGATTGTGTTGTCCTTGATTCCTGCTCGAAAACTCACTTCAATGGTGATATTCGCTTGGACTTCGAGGGAGCCGTTCTCGTAAGTGTTGAAATTGGAATGGTACAGATAAACTGAGTAGTGGCCCTCTTGGAGCTTCGCCATGCTCTTCAGGCTCTGGACGGACCAGACTGAGAGTAATAGACCTGAAAAGAAGGGCTAAGAAGAGAATTTTAAGGAAAAAAAAAATTTCTTACAAATCAAAAGCTTCATGTTTTTTAGCTGAGTTCTATTCTGTGACTGTAGTTAGAACCCTCACGACTCTCAGGTTCATGTTTTATAGTAGCTTAATCAGTAAAACCGGTTTTGATCTCTGAGGATTTCCCTCAACGAGTTTTAGTCTTATAACAAAATTTTAAATAATCAGAAACAAACCCGAAACTGCCCAGAATTTATTCAAAGCTTAGTCTTGATGAAAGTCAGAATCTCAGTCACTAAGAGCAAGCAGGTGGGAGCTAAAGAAAGATCAATATGAGGAAAAATAGTTGTCTTTATTAAGAGTTAGAAATGAAACTTATTTCACTGGGCCTGTTGATACTCTTGGAACAGCTTGTCGATCTCCTCCGCGAGGTGCTTCTCCACCAGCACGCTCTCGTCAATGTCCTCCTTCAGACCATCAAAGCGTACAAACTCCAGTGTCTGGGTGGTCTCAAAACGAGCCGCCACCGTCGTCAGATAGACCACATTGATGACACTCAAGGCTCGGGACAGCCTCTCGTCGTCTTTGCTGATGTGGTAGAAGACCTTGAACTCGCTCTTGTCCGAAGCCACGCCCTGGAGCGTCGAGTTTCCGTTGCAGTCGACGACCTTGGCGTTCGTCTCGAACACGTACTCGGTCTCGGTCCGCGATACCGTCGTCACTTCCTGGCACTTTTCGTCCGTGAAGCTGACCTTGGTGCTCTTGAGGTACTCGTGGATCTTGGTTCCGTTCTGGAACAGCAGCTTCAGCACCGAATCCTTGATCTTGAGGACCTGCACGTTCTCGCCGGTCTGAGTCCACATTTCCTTCGGAAGCCCGTCGCTTGTGAGGACCACTCTGAAGGGGGCTCGGAGCTGACTCAGGAGCTCCTCCGTGAGGTTGGCGTTCGTGATGTCCACGTTCTGGAGATGTCCGACCACGGACTCGCCATCGCTGCTGGGACGAATGAGGATCTCGAACTTGCTCTCGCCGTGAGTCGTCTCGGCCTCGTCGATGAAGACAGCGATGTTCTGGACGTACTTGTAGACCGAGTCAAAGTCTGACTTGAGCTTGGCTGTGATAGTCAAGGGCTCGAGGGCCTGGGAGAAGGCGAAAATGGCGAAAACACCTACAAGAAAGATTCGATGATTGAGGGGTCAGACCCAAAGTACCAGGACTCACAGAGTAAAATCTTCATTTTTGGGTGCTGCTGGTCGAAAATACCGCGGAAGACTGACCGGTGAGCCGACACCCGAGTTGTTATTCGGCCGAGAAATTTCTGTTTGCTCGAAAAAAACTCGAGATTGGAATTGGAATGAGTTTTTTTCGACCCCATCTGGAACCGGTTGGAGTCTCACGAGCAGAAGCTAAATAACAAGATTTATTGACACGCAAAGGCAAAAAGTCGCGAACAACAAGTGCAAAGAAGCGGCGTCGTTGGTCTTCTCGGCGTACTCCCCGATCTCTGCCGCTCGAGCCATCAGGTGGGGGATCGCGTGCTGCTCGTAGACGCCACTGAAGAGGGTCTCGCCGGGTCCCGAGGCCCAGACTCCAACGTCAGCACCCCCGTGAGTCTCGGAGTCCCTCGAAACGGTGGCGGGGAAGGCGTAGGAGGGGTCGGTCATGTCCTGCTGGCTCAGATCCTTCCTGCCTCCCGACGTGGGGGTCTCCTCTCCCTGGTAGTTGTAGGTGTTGGCGTACCCTGGGCCATTGGCGTAGCTCAGGATGGGCCACGGGAGGTTGTCGTCGGCGATTCCTCCAGTTCCGAAGATGTTCGTTGCTCGGGACTGGAAAAATGTTCAAAGCTTAATTTCAGCTCAAAGTCTCATACAACGGAAAAACACCCCTTGTTACGTCCCTGGTGGTTTTGAACAAAAACTTACAGCGTATCCACTGTAGGTCAGAGTATGCCCGTGATCCGCAGACACCACGATCAAGGTATCCTCCGGGCTAGTCATCTCCCGAGCCCTCTGGACCGCCCTTGCCATCTCAGCCGTCTCCTCCAGCGCGTAGTGGGCGAGAGTGTCGTGGTGGGCGTGGTCTATCCGACCCCCCTCCACAAACAAAAAGTACCCCTTCTCGTTCCTCTCCAGCACCTTTATCGCGGCTTCCGTCATTTCGGTCAGGGTCGGCTCCTCCACCAGCTTCAGACGCGCAATGTCTAGCTGATAGCGGCAATCGTCGTTATCGAACATTCCAAAGAGCCTCTCAGTCTGGCCAGAGAGACCCAGGAGAGCAGTTCGGTTGTCAACAAAAGCGGCCTCTCGCCCAGCTGCGACCTGGAGACTCCGCCACTCGTCGATGAGGTTCCTTCCGTCGGTTCTCTTGCCCGGTTTTCCCTCGTTATCACGGTCCGAGGTGCGGATAAAGTCCATGTTGCCGCATCCCAGCGCCACCTGGAGGTTTTTGCCGGTCTCCCCGTGGATCAGCTGGTGAGCTATGTCGCCGAGAGCGGGGCTCTAGCCTTCGGGGAAGTCCGAGTTGGCCTCCCAGTACCTTTCGGCGGTGTGGGCGTAGACTGCAGAGGGACTAGCGTCCGTCAGCTTGGTCGTCGTGACGATTCCCGTGCCCTTCCCGGCTTCCTGAGCCCACTTGGCGATGGAGAAGACGCGGTTTTCTGGCACGTCCATGCCCTGGCAGTCTTTTCTCTGGACCTTGGCGTTCACTCCCACGGTTCCTGCATTGTTTTTCACTCCACAGAGGTACGCATTTGCGGCACAAGACGAGTCAGCAACTCTGCCGTTGACACAGTAGGTCTTAGCGAGTCCGACAACGGGAAATTTATCGAAGGAAAGTTCTGTTTCCTCCCCCTCGAGGTACATCCTGGTCGCAGAGGAAGTCACGAGGTCCATGCCGTCTCCAATGAAGAGAATCACGTTCTTGGCTCTCCTTTGGGCCCGTTTTTCGCCCTCCCTGAGCTTCTGAAGCAATGAAGCCTGGGCATTGAGTCTCCAAAATGAGGCAGAGGTCTCCTCCTGACCTTGACGGAGCCTCGAGGCGAAGCCTTCGTCGTCTCGGTGGTACTTGTCAGCCCCCACTACCGCGAAAAGACACAAAACTAGCACCCGATAGACCATTTCGATTGATTTCCGAGCTCCAACTGCCGAAACTCTCACCTCTCTTGCGCTTTAAAGCGAGCCGAGCCAGAATTTGAGGCTCAAATGCCAGATAAAGTTTACAATCGCCCCTCAATAAAGCCATAAATCACAGTTTGGGTCGTGTAAGCCGTAAAAAAGTTTATTTTGGACCTCACAAGAGTCGCTGAATACAGAAACTGAGTGTCAGGAGGAGTCCTGAGACCAGGATCTTCGTGCTGCTGCTCGCAAAGGGTCCGATCTTGGCGGCATAGGCCATGATGTGGGGGAGGGAGCTCTGCTCGTAGTTGCCCACGAAGAGCTTGGCCCAAGGTCCGGAGGCCCAGACTCCCACGTCGGAGCCCCCATGAGGTCCCGAGCGCCGCTGGACCGTGGCGGGGAACTCGTAGTCGGGCACAGTCATGTCTTGCTCTCTCAAGTCCTTGCGTCCACCGGACGTCTCGGTCTCCTCTCCCTCGTAGTTGTAGCCGTTCTTGTAGCCCGGACCCACGACGTAGCTCAGGGTGGCCCATGGGAGGTCGTCGTCGGAAATGGGGCCTGTGATTCCGAAGATTTCGGAGCCTCTTTCCTGGAAGATATTTTTAATGTTAGTCATCATCATATTATTAAATTTGTAGTACATGAAAAGGCTCACGTACTCATGTTTCCCCGATTTCTAACCTTATTAAAGACTCAAAAGCGGGTTGGTGAGCCATGGGGTACTTAGCGAAGCCCCAGCAAGCTCCGAAAAAAAGCTTAATTTCTTCATAGTTCAGACTCAAACAGACAGACAAACATTAAATTCAATAAGAAGACCTACGGGATATCCATTGTAGAAGAAGTCCTGGGCGTGATCTGCGGACACCACGATGAGCGTTTCCTCGGCATCCGTAAGCTCCAGAGCCTTCCTGACAGCCCGGTCCAGCTCGGCCGTCTCCCCAAGAGCGTAGTGGGCCTGCGTGTCGTGGTGGGCGTGGTCTATCCTCCCGGCCTCCACGAACAGGAAAAAACCGTTCTCGTTCCTCCTCAACACCTTTATCGCGGCTTCCGTCATTTCGGTGAGCGATGGCTCTTCGGTCAGCTTTAAGCGGTCAATGTCCACCTGATACCGGCAATCGTCGCTAGCGAACATTCCTAGGAGCCTCTCAGTCCGACTCGGGAGACTCACGAGCTCGTCTCTGTCTTTGACGAAGAACGAGACCCGGCCCCTGTCCCTCGTCTGCCACTCGTCCACCAGGTTCCTGCCGTCCTCCCGCACTCCAGGCTGGCCCTCGGCGTCCTTCTGGTTCCTTCCCCGGAACTGCCTGCTTCCACAGCCCAGCACCACGTCCAGGTTCTGCCCGGTCTCTCCATACACCAGCTGGAGCGCCATGTCGTCGACCTTCCCCTTGCACGCCCCCGGAATGTCCGCGTCGCTCTCCCAGTGGCGGTCCGAGACGTGCGAGTAGACTGCTGCTGCCGTGGCGTCCGTCAGTCGGGCCGTAGTGACTAGTCCAGTTGCTTTCCCGGCATCCTGTGCCCACTTGGCGATGGAGTAAACGTGGTCCTCCTTGGTCTCGGGGCAGGTCTGGCGGTCCACCTTCCCATTGAGGCCGATGACGCCGTTCTGAGTCTTGACTCCGGCCAGGAAGGCCGTGGCTGAGCACCCACAGTCCGCTACGGTCGAGTCCAGGCAGTAGGACTTGGCTGTTCCGACCCCTGGGAACCTCTCAAAGGAGAGATACTCCTCCTCAGCCTTCTGGTACATCCTCGTGGCCGCCACAGTGGGTAGATCCATGCCGTCTCCGAGGAAGAAGATGACGTTCTTCGCCTGTCCGTCCCGCAACTTGGTCTTGTCGTTCAGTTTCTTGAAGAGAGAAGACTGGGCACTGAGTCTCCAGAAGGAGGCCGACTTCTCCTCGACTCTGTTGGTCGTCCTAGGCTGGATGTTGTCCTCCTCATGGTGGTACTTGTCGGAAAACGCCAACTGCGAAGTTAGCAAGAGCGCTAGTAATTGAAACGCGAGCCCCATGTTGCCTCCTCCGTTTGCTTCTCTTGACTGGGCTTCAGCTAGGCTTCTCATTATCAGGCAAATTTGATAACTTAATCTAGAAATCTCTTAATCAGGTCCGATAAATTCGGTATTCGATCGAATCGTCATTGAAGTTTACAAAGTAGAAAAGAGGGATTTACTGATAGGGGTGTTTATCGATTAGAAGTAAATAAATAGAGAGCCAGCTTATCAAGGTCTTTCAATTACAAATTTGGAGCTTTTTCTACAGTCACTAGAGCCTTTGATCCCGAACCTGAGGTTCTGATATTTTTAGTTACAACTTTTCATGACTTCAGAATCGATTAGTTTCGATAATTAAAAATAGAAACCAATTTGCTTTCGATTTTCCATGGCCTGGTCTTTTTGATATTCACTTACAGTCAGAACAGCCGCAGATGAAGATGGAAACTAAATTTTTCTTAACTTTTCTAGTCCTTGGAACTACTTCAAACCTCGTAAACTGCGAAAGACGGATAGCCTATGGAAGCAACGCCACCAAGCCAGGAGACAATATTCCCTACATGGCTTCTATTCGATCAAACATTAGGGGAAAGGGAATTGGAAAACACATCTGTGGAGGAACTATCATCGCATCTAAAACGGTTGGTCTATTAGGATTAGGGAAATTTTAGTCCATCTTCTTTTCAGATTCTCTCTGCAGCCCACTGTTTTTGTGATTTTGAGAAAAACCCAACTTCCTACGGTGTGTCAGTAGGAACCGATTCCACAAATGGAGACGACAAAAACCGACAAATCCTCAGAATAGGCAAGGTCTTTCGGTACGAAACTAACCACTCTGAGCCCATTCCCTGTGAATTTTCCCTCGACGTTGCAATCGCCCATCTCCTGACTGATATCGCTTTCAACCGATTTGCAACCCCCATAAAACTCACAGACGAGTTCCAGGATAACAAGGACCAAATAATGAAGGCATATGGTTGGGGCCTAACAGAACATTTAGCTGATCCACCAAGGCTCAAGAAGCTAGACAGCCTTTTCCAAGTACCGTTAGAAGAGTGCATGAACAAAGATAACAACCCTGCCACTAGGTATTTCGTCTTGATCATCAAGATTTGCTTTGAGACGCAATTCAGACACTCGAATAACATTTCTCCAGCCGAGGCAAAGAAGAACAGGATATGTTTTGGGGATTCTGGAGGCCCTGTTGTGATGTAAGATCTTTTTAGCATGGAACATATGAGGAAACAATTTTTTTAGCACTCGCTATAATGGAGATGAAGTTCAAATTGCTGTGATCATCAAAGCAAGTGACGTCAAATGTGGATTAGTTCCAGACCAACCAAATGTATCAGTGAGAATCAGTGCCGCTTACCAATGGATTCAAAAAATAAGGCGGATTACCAACAACTGATAAACTGGTGAGGTTTTATTTGAGGCAAGGTCTCACAATTCAAAATAATGAGCACTTTCAACAGTACTGAAGTGATTAATAAATATTTGATTGATGAAAACAAGGTCTTGTTTACTTAAAAAATTCAACGATAGCCAGCATGATGTTGTAGCCCCTTTGCATAATCTGAAAGTATTTTTTTCAGTCGAATAAAGTTATTAAATTTTCACTCTAACCTTCACGAACTGTGGGAACCCAACGCTGTGAAACCCTCCGGCTGTTATTCCGATGTTCTTTTGTGCCATCATCAGGATCATTGCGAGCTTCTTTTTGTTTTCAGTGGACATTTTCTCGTACCAGATGCAGGAATAGGCTGCAAAAGCCATTCTATCCTGGCTGTTCATCAGCGACTCCCCAAAGTAGGCGTATACTCCCGACAAAACAATAATTGCAACGCACGATCCACATAAGCCATAGTGTGATTGTTCCACGAAAACCACAATGCCCGATAAAATAAAGCACAGTATCGTCGTCATCTCAGTTGCCATCATCGGGAAGCTGAAGAGACCCGAAAACGTCTCCATGACCTCAAAGACCTCCGAGTGAGCGGTAATCACGAAGTTTAGGGTCTCTCCAACCTGCTTTTCATTTCGCAGAAAATATCTAGCTCGTCCAAAAACTTAGAGATGAAGTTGAGGCGGCCATTGACGTGCTCCACTACGATGACGACAATGGAGATATTAAACAGAGTCAGGAGAATGTAAAATATTGAGTTTTGTAACTGGGCGATCATCAGGATCCAGTACCAGGGTGTCTCCTGGACGTAGCCGTCCATCTTGTACAAGCTCAGCAGGAGACTTCCTTCTCCCAGGACTAGCTTTGAAACTATGGCCCCAAACAGCAGTCCTACCTCGTCCCAGAAGCAGATTTTGAGGAACAACTTTGAGTAGAAAATGGACTTTACGTGCACTTCCTCTATGGTGTCCTTCCACAGGGCTCGGAGAAGCGGGTGCTCCATTTCCCACAGCTCCGAGTACTTTTCCTCGCACCAAGCGATTACCTCCTGGAGGCCCTCCTGGTTCCAAAAGAGATATGCATGCGACATGTAGGTCACTGTCGCGACTTGAACGGTTGTGCACATTGAGGTGAAAGCGAAGAAGTCAAAGGGGTTGCCTGCCGAAACCTCGTACCAGACCTGGTAGAAGTTGAGGAAGATAAATAAAAATTCAAAAACGACATGCACAATGAATAAGATCCGATTTTTTAGGGTTCCGCTGATGGGATCGAGTGAGATTCCGCAGAACTGAGCGTGTCCAGAAATGTACGAAAAAACTCTTTGAAGCTCGATTTTGACTAAAAGTTTTTGCTTCATTGTGGAAACTCGACGATAGGCCTTGTTGAAACGAACTAAATTTGGAGGGAAGCGTCGCTGCAGTTTTATACCCGTGAGGGCTCTAAAATTTAAATGAGGTTTCTAGGAACAATGCATAGCTTACATTCAGAAATTCCTCGCCAATATTTCGTTGAATTTTCATGGATGGTGAATTAACTTTCAGACTGGAAACAATTGATCGACTCAACTTTGTTAATATTATTGCATTAAAATATGAAAGAATTATGAATGAAGCTTTCGAAGAACTTTAAATTTTTTATTATCTTATTAATTTAAAATTATTACTAAAATCAAAGTAAGTAATCTAAAACCAGATCTATAAGCCCTAAACTAACGCTTTCGTAAGCAAGAAAACTAAAATCAGAAATGACGAAGCCACCAGCCTACTGGAGCCATTCGACCCATCTTTCTCGGCCACATAGTAGGGCCCGATCTGAGCCACGTGAGCCATTAGATGCGGCAGGGCGTTCTGCTCCAGGACCCCCTGGAAGAGATGAGCCCCGGGTCCTGTAGCCCAAATCCCGACGTCGCCTCCTCCGTGAGTGGCAGAGCCCATCATCACAGTTGAGGGAAAGCGCCAGGAAGGGTTTGTCATATCCTGCTTGGTGAGGTCCTTGCGACCGGAGAGAGGGAAGTTGTAGCCACTCGGGTAACCTGGACCCGTGACGTAGCTCATGGTGGCCCAGGCCAGGTCGTCGTCAGCCACTCCACCAAGTCCCAGGATGCCGTTGGAGCGAGTCTATGTAAGATAAGAACACATTGAGATAAATACACATGGAGCTTTTTCGGGCACTGATTAGATCACTTTCAGACTTTTTCCACGCCAAGATCACGACAATTAAGTAATTTAATCGGGCTCAAGTCCAGAGATAAGGCTCCTTACCGCATAGCCGTTGTACATGAGGGTGTGCCCGTGATCGGCAGACACCACGATGAGTGTCTCGGCCGGGTCCGTGAGCTCCAGCACGCGTTTGATCGTCCGGTCCATCTCCGCCAGCTCGTCTAGGGAGTACTGAAGCCGGTTGGCGTGGTGGGCGTGGTCGATCCGGCCTCCTTCCACGAACAAAAAGTAGCCCTTCTCGTGACTACTCAGAACCTTCAAAGCAGCCTCGGTCATTTCCGTCAGAGAGGGCTTCTTCACGAGCTTCTTGTCCCTGATGTCCAGCTGGTACTGGCAGTGGTCGCTCTCGAACAGCCCCAAGAGTCTCTGCGTTCCAGACGGCACCTCCAGGAGCCCCGTTTTGTTGTAGACGAATCTGTAGGACCTTCCAGCCTCCCGTTGGAGCTCCTGCCACTCCTCCACGAGGTTACGGCCGTCCTTCCTATTCCCTTTCTTGCCGTCGTCGTCCTCATCCGTGTTTCTGAGGAAACTCCTGCTGCCGCACCCCAAAGCCACGTCAAGGTTCTTACCGGTCTCCCCATGGACGAGCTGATGGGCAATGTCTCCGGAGATGGGCTTGCAAGAGCTGGGGAGGTTGGAGTCCGACTCCCAGTCTCGCTCGCTCACGTGTGCGTAGACTCCAGCAGGACTAGCGTGCGTGATTCTGGTCGTCGTGACGATGCCAGAGCCCTTTTCTGCATCCTGAGCCCACTTGGCTATGGAGAAAACAAAGTTCTCGGGCTGGTCCATTCCCTCACAGCTCTTTCTGGCCACTTTCGCGTTCAGTCCGATGACTCCGTTGTTCGTCTTCACGCCCCCAAGGTAGGCGGTGGCAGTGCAGGCCGAGTCCGGGACCTTCCTGTCGATGCAGTACGTCTTGGACAGCCCGTACTTCTCGAACTTCTCAAAGCTGAGCACCTTCTCCTCACCCCCGAGGTACATCCTGGTGGCCGCAACCGTCGCCAGGTCCATCCCGTCGCCGATGAAGAAGATCACGTTCTTGGCCTTTGGAGCAGAATCAAGCTTTTTCTCGAGTCTCTGGAACAGGGACTTCTGAGCCTGCAGTCTCCAGTAGCTCGCCGACTCCTCCTCAAAGCCCTTACGGAAGGAAAATCGGGTTCTTTGCTGGGATTCCTCGTCATCGCGATGGTAATTGTCTGCAGAAACAAAGTACAGACAGGACAAGAGAGCGAGCAACAGACAAAGTTGCATCTTGGCTTAGTCAGTTTAGGGCAGGAACTGAAATACGACCTGCCAATATGCTCTTTATAAGGCTCCCAGTGGGCATCTAATCCATTTGATAGAGCCGTAAAATATAGCAAGATAGCGCCTTATTGGTATGATGGGCATGTCTATCACGTGTGAGCCCAGCAGTGACTTGCATAATTGGGCTCCGGATCAGGTGAAAGGTGCTATCGACGAGCCGATAAGAAGCGATTCACGTGCATATCACAAGTAATTCAGCGATGTAGCGAGAATTGCTATAACCAAAGACGGCCTTGGAGTGTTTTTGAACAACCTTCCTTTCCTTTGACATTTTACTGACCCTTTCTTTGAACTCTATTTTGATCTATTCTTGTGACCCGTTCTTAATTCTTCCTCGTTTTAAGACTTTCTTAGCTCATTTTGGCCCCACTTTCTTAACCCCTCTTTGATCCATTTCGCTGACCTATTCCTTTGACTCCTATTAGACCATTATAATAATGAATCCTTATTGACCTTTTCCTTTCAATCCTTTTTAAACATGCCTGTTGACCCACTCCTATGACCCTTTCTTGACTCAACCGTCCTACTAATTTTTCAACCCCTTCTTCGATTGAGAACCCCCTCTCAACGACGCCACTGGACTGAATCCCTCCCGAAGAACCAACGGAATTCTCGAACGCGAGACACGAGAGCGCTATCAGCTGCGTTGCGACGGGTTTAATTGGTGTTGGTGTTCCATTCACAAATTTCTACGACAACCGAGCCACTCGAGCCCACACGCGCGACGCTAAATTTAGTTCCTCACTGGCACTCGCCGCGAGCAGAGCTGCCTAGTATCCACATTCCACCTCGTCGCGCGAGAATGGAGAACAGGGAGAACCCCCCGATAGAGGAGACGTCCGTCGTGAACGGGGTCGTCCGACGCAAGAGCCTGAGTCTCGCGATCCTCACCAACGTCTCCCACTTCGACCTCACCAAGCTGGTCGAGCGGGTTTTCGACAAGTTCGGGCGCTACCAGATATTCATTTTCATCATAATGTGCATCAATAGTTTGATCGTTGCCACAAATCACACCTTGACAACCTTTTACATCTACACCCCGTCCAACTTTACTTGCACCGACGAGGCCTTTGAAGTAAGGAAAAAACAAAAAATTGGCGCGCGGAAAAATTGCACGTGAACTTGAACTTGATAAGGCAGGCGCGCAGATAAAATGTGTCGATTGTCAAAAAATTAAATGGTTGTGAAGAGACAAGCTAGCTGGGCATGCGATAATCGCGGAGATAAAAATAACATCATAGATTCGGTGTCGAAGGCAGACTCTGTGCCGGCATTTCACCGAGCGGCGAGACACGCAGACACGGAAGACTGAAACTGCACAAAGCAGGTCGTAAAGTCGCACCTTGGGAACTTATCTTCCATTTTTGGGCCGTAAAGCAGAGCTTTAAAGATAAAAATCTTGATAAAACTTTCTTTGATTCATAAAACCGTTATTTATTTTTGATAAAACCAAATAAGACATTTCTTTTTTGATTAGTCAGTTGCATAAAATGTTTCGGTGTAGTTTTGGGACTGAAGAGCTGCTTGAAAGAAACCAAGTTCTTGACCGTGACCCAATTTTTTTCCGTGCACAAATAGTTTCAGCAGTCGTGTGAAATTTCAGGTCGGCGAAAACGACACCTGCATCGCCGGATGTCGCAACTACGACTTCCACTCCGAAGACAGGAGCATAGTCACCGAGTGGAGCCTCGTGTGCGACCAGAGGTACCTCTCGGCCTTGATAAACACCATCTACTTCGTCGGGGTCACCATAGGAAGCCTCGTGTGTGGAGCCTTCGCTGACCTCTGGGGTCGAAAGTGGCTCATTCTCGGCTGCCTCTACCTCCAGGGCATATTCGGTGCCATCCTGTACTTTTCCAGCGGACTCGTGATGTTTATGGCGCTGCGGTTCGTCCAAGGATTCTTCATTCAGGTAACTTTCAAGGACAGCGTCTGAAACTTGCTTTACACATCGAACTCTTGTGAGGAACTCTTGACTCTGTCAAGATGGGTCACAATAGGACCTTCGGGACCTCCGTGACCTTTGACTCCCAGTACAATCTATTACACATCGAGACATCGATTCTAAACCCCTATTCCAAACCCTTCTGTAAACACCGTTTATGACCCCATTTATGACCCCACAACTGAATTTGTTGTAACCTTACTGGTGTTGACCCCAATAAAGACTCAAACCCTATGATTAACATTATACTTGACCCTATGTTAGACCCTATATTTGAACCTCATTGTTAACTCTGTTTTGACCCCATTGCTGATCCTCTGTTTCTTCTAGGGTCTCCAAGGATGCAGCTTCACCCTCATGCAAGAGTTCACCCCATCGCGCTTCCTAACCTTCACGGGCTTTGCGTGGGAGGGCTTCTGGGCCACGGGTCTCATTTACCTCGGAAGCACCGCCTACTTCTTCCGTGACTGGCGCACCCTCCAGCTCGTCCTCGTGATCCCCACGGCCATCACTCTCTGCTGGTGCTGGCTGGTCCCGGAGTCCCCGAAGTGGTACCTCGCCAACAACAAGAAGCTCAAGGCCTTCAGGGCGGTTCTGAAGATCGCGGAGAAGAACAAAGACGACTCGATTTTCAAGGAGATCAGCACTCTACAGCTTAACAACCCAAAGTACAGCCTGGAGGAGGAGGAACCGGAGGGGAGCAAGAAGATCGGGGAGTTGCACAAGCCGGCCTCCATGCTGGACCTGTTCCGCAACAAGACGCTCCTCAAGCACATCTTCGTCATGGTCGCCGTCTGGTACAGCGTGACCCTCTCCTACTACGGAATTCTGCTCTACATGCCGAACCTGCCAGGCGGTAAATTGGCCCTCTCTGCGCTCTGACAGCCTCAATATTGCCTCAATATCAATTTATCGATTCCAGGACGGCACTTGAACTTCATAATTGGAGCAGTCATCGAGATGGTCGCATACACAATTGCATTTTTCACGCTCTCGTCGCCCCTCGGCCGCCGCTACTCGATGATTCTCTACCAGTATCTGAACGCCGTGTTCTGCGTGTCGCTCGGCGTGCTCACGTACATCGAGTCCGAGGGCGTGTGGAAGAGCTACGCCATGGTCGCCATCGCGCTCCTCGGGAAGGGCCTGGCCGTGTCTGGCTTCGGAGGCATGTTCATCTACGGCGCTGAGCTCTTCCCGACCGTCACGAGGGCCTCCGCGATCGGCGTCTGTGGGTTCTTCTCGCGCGTCGGCAGCCTCACAGCTCCCCAGATCATTCTTCTGGTGAGTCAGACGCGTCTCCGACTGTTTACTAACAGTTTTTTGCAGGGCGAGATAACAAACCCCATTGTTCCGATGGTCATAATGGCGGCGTTTTTGTTCATCGGCGGAACAGCGACATTTTTTGTGCCCGAGACGCTCAACAGGAAGTTGCCCAACACGCTGGACGACGTGGACAAGGTCTGGGGGGCCTGAACTCTGGCAGCTGTGTTACCTTATTGTGATCTAGTCGTAGTTCGTTGTTAATAAATGTTACCTCGTTAGACTTACCGCCTTTTCTAACCTACATTGCGAAGCAGGCAGTTCTGACTATTTTTTAATTAAAAGAAAATTTAAATTGGCATTTTCCAACTACCGTTTCAGATGAATAATTTAAAATGAAAGTCAATTTTCCCCGCGAAAAGTCTTAAATATTTCTACTTTCCGTCCAAAAACCTGATCTAAAGATTGCTTTTTCTAATTGAAAATTTAGAATTTTTATCAAAAGTTTTCCAAGGGAAAAGTTCTAATTTCCAATTGAAAAGTCTAGTTCTAGCATTCAAAGTACCTTTTCCTAACTGTTCAGTCGGAAATTCAAGGTCATTTGTCCAATTAAATTTTTTAAAATCAGAATCAAAAACTTCCGCGTCTTCTTTTTGAATAGCTTCAAACCTTTTCGAATCCAAGTAGTTTAGTTAGTATATCAGAGATGGCGCTAATTTTCAAAAATATTACAGGTGAACTTCCGTTGATTATTCTCTCTCAGTAAGATTTCTGAGGCCATCAGCAGTCCCTGAGAGTCTCCATAAATGACCCAAGACCCCGACTTCTGGACAAAAACCCCCAACAGAGGCAGTCTCCTCCACCCACGCAAGTATCACAAGTCACTGGAGCCCGAATTTATGTGGTATTAAGTGATTTCATTACTTCGTTTTATTTATTTATGATTAATCTAATTTATGAACCACAGCATCCTCTCCGACCTACAAGTACTTTTCTGCCTCCTGCCCTGCCGCTCCCGACTAAATAAAATTATTGCACTGCTTCACATAATTCTCAATTGCGATGGTGGGTGACTCCTGTGTTCCATGCGTTCGTCGGTAGGTGATTAAATCCCCCAAAAATAAAATATCAACCACATACTACACACATTAAATACTTAATTCCTTATGTTACATCACGGCGTCTTGCTCACCCTCGGAGCAGCCGGTTTCCGAGGAATTTCAATTAAAACAGGGGACTTGGAAACTTTTCGGGCGTCACGTGGACTGTCTTGAGCGGAGACGCGGCACACGCTCGGAGATTGCAGGCGGGAGGGTTAATATAAAGAGCTTGTAATGACATCATAATGGTAATGTAAATATGTTTTTAAGCATGAAAAGTGATTTAAGAAAATTCCGCAGCACACACGGCTCGGGCTGGAAAATTACAAAACGCCGGTGATTTATTGCGGTGTTTGAAAGCTAATTAAGACGGGAAGGGTTGGGAGGAGAGCGGGGAGGGGAACGGTCGCATTTGATACAGGATTTGGAGGGATTTGCAATCATGTCAGGATAAGCTGGACATCATATTTCCACATTTTTCAGCGCCATCATCGTCTGAGAGGGCGAATCCCCTGACCACTGCAGTACAGAAATCACATTGCATTATTCTTGACAACCCGCCTCTTCCATGATCCACTTATTATCATATAAATTTGAAAATTCCTGGCAGATCCACCAGGCAATTTTGCGAAAACGAGACGAGCCCGAGAAAAGCGATTTGGGCGAAAGTCCAGGGTATTACGGAGATCTCTGGGCGAAGAGGACGCCCTAATTGCCACTTTCTCGAGACCGGAGTGCGGCAAAAAGACCATCAAAGAGAAATGAAACGCTTAACGAAGCGGCCATTTGGGAAATGCCATTCCACGACTTTTATCATTTTTATGAAGAATATGATTTCACCGTTGATTAGCATTTTATTGCATTTTTCTTCCTAAAATAATGAACACACCACGTTTCTCGGAGGTTCACCCTCATTTAAGACTGGTCGCGTAAAAAAATTCCCGCTCTCTCTTCAACCCCATTACCCAATTTAATTTTATGTTCGTGGACCAGCGCAAAAAGTGTCCGGAGGGGCCCTTGGCATTATCACTTCAAGCGCGGGACAGACAATAAAAAGTAATAAAATAACTCCTTGATCGTCGCGTAATTAAACACCTTATAAAAATGTCAAGAATTACAAACTTTTTTTGCACCCCTTCAAGCCAAAATATATCTTAATTATAACTTTTTAGTCTGTTTGTCAAAACTCAGGCCTAAATCAAACGGACTGCTCTTAGTTGAAAGCCGAAATATTTTTTAAAATTCCTCAGAGATGCTTTCATTTTTATTCCCTCATTCAAAACTCCTTTACGAAATCAAGATTTTTCAAACAATGGTTTGTGTGGAAAATCGTGATTTTAGGGCGGTAAATTTCAGCCTCATGTTTTTTTATGAAAAAACTTCCTAAAAAACTCTCAAGTGATAGAGAAGTAAAAGGGCCAGATTTTGAACACTAGACTCTCTGTTTTACAAAACAAAGCTCCTCGACTTCCCTGGGCTTTTCCGTTCCGCCCCACTGCGTGATCCGGCTTTGTCCTTCCCGCGACATTGATAAGGGTGAATTATTTGTCGCGAACCTATTTCCACCCCTTTAATTGTGATATCGCGATGCTTGACAAAAAGTATGCAGAAAATCTTATTACAACAGTACAACACAAAAATGATGTCATCGTTTCCCTCCAAGATGTTCCCATCTGCTCCTTTATTACATTCTATTTTTAATTAAATTGTTTTCTTAACGATTATTACATTAATGAAATTACGTCGGAGGAGACGCCCACTTGACGCCAAAAGAGCCTCGCTGATTATATTATTACTTTTTTGGGCACTTGTTCCTGGAAATCGCGAACGCGAAACGGACGAAAGATGTCACAAGGTCACTTGGCCAGCTTATTAATATTCCTCCCACACCCTGTGTTTATTAAATTTGCGGAAGTCCGAGAGAGAACTCCCGAAATTGAAATTCCTCACTCCTGGGCGATGTTGTGCTCCGTCAAAACCATAAAATTAATCCAGATGGAAACAATTCACGCAATAAATGTAATTACGCAAACATCATCAGCATTTAAAAGCTTCCTAAATTAGTTAAATTGGAGTTGTTAAGCCATCATAACGTTTAAACTCGTGTTGTGACACAAAATTGAAATGCCTCCAACAACTCACTCGGTTTAACACTCTCCCAAGTCCCGACAGCGGAGTTTCGAGAGCGGAGTGTGGGAGTCGACGACGAACCACTGGCATTTGATTGCTGTTGTTGTTCTTTCCAAGGGATGGTTTGTGTTTCGCTTCTCAATCTCAATTTTGGTGCTGGAGGGGTTGGAAATGTCTGTCGGTCGGGCACGGTCTGGAATAGCAAGTGTAGAGTCACAGAGGTACTTTTAAAACCCTTCTAAAAAATTCTATTCTATTCCATTTTTAATTAAATTTTTTGGAGACTTTCTTAGGAGTCTTTCGAATTTTTAAGGTGTTTTTAAAGTTTTTGGATGTGAATTTGAAAAACTCAAGAAATTTCCAGAGGCCCATCAAATTTTTGACATCTACTAATTTTTTAAGGACCCCTAAAATGCCTGAAACAGAAGCTTTAAGGCCTAAAAGAGGAGTTTAGAGGGCCTCTTCAAAGCTTTTAGGTCTTCCATGTCCATCAAGGAAATAACTAAAAATGTAAAATCCACCCTTAAATCCCAGACTGGCCTTTACCCCTCAAGTAACCCCTCATTACTTCCCACTTGGCTCAACATCACTCTCGGCATCCCAAAACACGTACGTGACAGCCAAAAGTAAAGGGTGCCAGTTGAGTGACAACAATTTAGATCTGATTGTTTTGTCGCGGAGTGGAGTTTTGACGCTGCGAGGGAGAGGGAGATGTGGAAAGTCGAAATCGACCGTCATTAATTTTCCTCTCGTTTACATGCCAGCGACACGGTTGTTCACCTAATTGAAGATATCAAATGGCAACAAATAGCTCCTTTAGACGAGTTTGGGAATTTTGAAATAATAAATTGGCTTGATGACAGAGTATTTAATTACTTCCAGGATCTCATTCACGGGCACCGGAATGGCAGATATTAATTAATCGGAACGGTCTCGAGCTAATTGTGCACCTAATTTGCGCTAATTCCTGGCCATTGCGTCACGGTTGGCTGGCAGAGGTTCTGACTCGTGTCGGGCTCTCTCGGGCAAATTGAGTTCAAATTACACGACGAACTAAACGACCCCATTTCCCAAATCCAATAAAAGTTGTAGTGCATCTCCTCCAGTCCCATATCTCGAGGATCCAATCAGTTTGCCCATCAAAGTGTTAAAAATGTGTTTATAAATTCATTTTTCTTGCAGGAAGCTTGCACGTCATAAAAATTGATATAAAAATGGCAAAAAAAGTTTAATAATTTTTTTTCACAACGTCGCATCCCTCGGAGCCCCAGGGGGTTAAGAGTGCAATAAAATCCTTCAACACATCTCCGCTGTGCCGCTTGCCTCACTGCACTTCTGTATCACTTTTTAAATGGGCCGGCGAGGCAATGGAAAATCAATTTTCCTCCACTTTTCCTCGGCTTCGACTCGCGTTGTGAAATGGAGAAATAGGAGCAAGAGACGTTTGAGAGACACTTGTTAGTGTCGATATGATAATGCTAAATGCCAAACTCGACTCTCCACCCGCATTACGGCACGTCACACCACACATGAGAACGCACATTTACATATGAAAAGGAGCTCGCAAGTCGCACAAAAAAAGAAGGAAATCCCGAGGGGAGCGAGCACAAAACAAGGAGTTTAGGGAATCTTCACTTTTCAAGTGGAAAATGTGGATTGAGCGGGAAAAGGGAAACTTTGCATGTCGACAAGATACTTTGCTGTTGACAAGGATGGCAGGCAGCATAGAAAGAAAAATAACTTGTTATTTATTTGGATTACCTCGCAGATCAGTCTGAATTTAATTAAACTCCGTTTGACGGTGGCAGGAGGGCGATCCAGAGGTGGTTTGTTTGCATTTAGTTTGAGACCAGGGAGGGTAGAACCGAATGGCTTTTCTTTTTTGGGTTCAGAAGCACTACATTTGTTCAAAAGAGCGCCTAAAATCAAATATTTAGGGAAAATTCTAGGATTTTAGACTCTTAAAAGCCTTAGAATAACCCTTAAGACTCCTTGTTTTTAACAAGATTTCTCAAATCACTTTGAAAAATATTTTTACAATATAAATAAACTAAAGCATTTAAAAAATCAAACAAATAACGAAATAAACCTACCTTTAACTTCATATTTTGGCCCCAAAATCTCTTGTCAGCAAAATTGGCAAAAAAGAACCGAAAAATTCCATTGTTTTGGGGCCAAAAACCCAAGCGTTCCATCTAAAAAAATCTTTTATCTCCCCCAGAACCACCTCTGAAACTCACCACTCCTTGAGAATCGCCTGCTGGTTCTAAGAGAGGCGACGTAATCCGGTAAAACCGCAGCAATCACTCACCCAAAGCTGTTTAATAATTAACTTTGTTGTTGTTTTCCTCGTCCGCAAAATTCATTATTCCTGAGAAGAAGAGGAGCCCCTAATCCAAACAGATGACCCGTTTCCAGCCGAGACTTTGCATAAGCCATGAGCGTCTCGGAGTCACGACTCCACTCGAGGTGCGAGGGGCGTTCCGATGGTCACCGCTGATCGAAAAATTAGCTCGGTGATTAATTTACGAGCGTCGGAACAAAGGAGCAAACCACTTACCACTACAAAAGCGAGCCAAAGTCGAGCCAAAGGTTGAATAGATTCATAAATATTTCTTTTGCCGCTCCCCGCTCAACGCCTGCTCCGCTCTCCAATGAATAAAGTCGTCTCCGAGTGCAGGAATAACAATAATAATGTAATAAAGACAGATTATCCCCCTTTTTGTGCTTCCGTCCACCTTTGAGTCAATGTCGAGATGCAGTGGACAAGAACACAATCGATGTCTTCGATGGCATTCAAGTTCAAATTCATTTACACTTGTTTTGTGCCAATCGACAGAAGCAGCGCACGCATTCCAGGCACACACAGAAACATGTCTTGGTCAACTTTATTGACCATCCATCGGGTGAATAGGTTTGAAAGCCGGTAAAGCGTATGCCTTGCTCGGCAATTCATAAATTAAAGTGTTTCCTTTGATATATTGACCGGGTGCGCAACGGACAAAGGGATTTAGCGCAGATTGAAAAAGTGCCCTGTAAAGCCCAGGCCCCAGAGGACTCTAGTGGGTCTCTATGTCAGATTCATCTGTCAAACTTATGACAGGAAGGCTATTTTCGAACAGTAAATCAGTAGCTATATAAAGAACCCTTGTACCTGATTTGGGAATTTTTTTAGACCAAACCTCATTTTTCTAGATTTGAATGAGCCTAAATGAGGAATTTTAAAGTCCTGTTACGCATTTCTAGGCTCTTGAACACAATGATACAAACCTACCAAACCATTAAAATCTATCAGACCATTTACTCCTTCGAACCATTAAGAGACTCCAGACCCTTTAGACCGTTCAGGTATTCAAGACCATTTAGACCATTCAGCCATTCCAGACCATTTAGACCTTTAAGGCATTCCAGACCATTTAGATCATTCAGGTATTCAAGACTATTTAGACCATTCAGGCATTCCAGACCATTTAGACCATTCAGACCAACGAACGAAATAGAACAATTTTGGTCAAGCAATCAAGAAGAAATTGCGAAAAAACGGAAGGTACAAAAATCTGGACAAACAGACAAACCAAGATGCCTCCTCATTTCCGCCAAGAGTCCCCCAGAAGTCGATTTGCGAGCGAAGTGAGGCAAGGAAAAAAGCTGGAAGATCAAAGGTGAGCAATTCAATTTAAAAGAATGCGCTACTTGGTACAGACATCGGGCTCAGGCAGACATTTAGATGGTTTTCGCTGTTGTAGGTACACCAGCCATACATGAATACCACCGCCTCTTTTGTCTCTCAATCGCTCCAATCTGCATGCACTCCCGCCGCCCGTAATCCGTACACAATATTGCATTCCAACTGACTAATCATCCGCGATGCAAGCTCGTTTGCATACGTCTCAATTTTTCCGTTCCTTTTTCCTCCTCCACCTCCTCATCTCTGATTAAACTTTTTTCCACATATTGGATTACCCCCAATTCCAATCTCCTAAATTTCATTGATCCCAATGATGTGAAGAACACACATACCGCTCATATAAAATCCTTATTATCGCAGAAACATACATATATTGACATGACAAAGACGACGCGAGGCACACCACATATGTAACTTTATCTCGAACGTACACATGGAAAATTTTAAAATCCTCGTGTTCGGATTGAGGTCGGCTTAAAAAGGGAAAATTATCGCACTTTTAAATCGTGTGTCGGGGTATGCAAAAGCGCGCGAAAAACGAAGGAAAAGGACTCAATTTGTTTACAAATCACCGAATTTTGCGAAAACCGGGACATAAATTATCAAATCTCATATGCAATTTATCCCATCGACTGATCCTCTTAAATAGGAGAACGTGTTGGCAATGTGGGGTGGCTTAATCAGGAAGGAGATAACTCGAAAGGTCGGCTGGCTTCTTGGTGTTGAGGGTAAGGATGCCTTGGGAGAAAAAGACTGACCTTCATTTTTCTTTTGCTGTTGAGTATTTTAATGATTTAGGGGTTCAGTTCAAGACAAGGACTTTAAATGGTCAAAAAATACTCAGAAAAACATAACTCTGATCTTTGGACCGTTGTCATACTCTAACTGGACTTTAAGAGAAATATTCCTGAAGAAATTTTAATTTAAATTTTTTTTTTCTCATAAAATTGGTTCTTGGAATTTTTTATTGATATCAAAGCCTTTAGAAAATACCTTTTACTACATGGAAGGTCATTCTTGTTTGTAAAAATCCTTTTAGAAGCCAAATTGGTCATAAATTCAACGCTAGAAGACTTGATCTGGGGTCAGTTACCCCTCCTGGACAAAGTTACGCCTCTGTTTCCCAAAAAAGTAGTCTCCAGCGACATGTGATGGACAGCTTGACAAACTTTTTCCCCCGCAGGCGACCCAATCTAATCTGGAGCGCGCAAAAAGTCGGTTCCGAACGGCACAGTGGCACCCAGCCTTGCGGTTTTGCGTTAGTAATCATAATCAAACAACAATTACCTACAACTGATGCCACACATTTCGTGTAATTTAGTTTTGCACTCACTCACTTTGCCATGTCAACCTGACTCTTGTGTACAAACTGTAATCGTAACGATTCCGGAGACATGGGGACAGAATGTGGGCCAGTTCTGCTGCATTTGGTACAAATGACACATCATTATTCAGGCAACACTAACCGAGAGAGACTAATGACTAATTACGGCAAAATATGGTCCAAATTAGTGCCTGGGTGTATTGTGACTTTTCCAACTTTCAATTGGATGGGGTTGCCTTCCCCCTCCTCCTCCCCACAGTCTCTCTCTCTCCCCCTCTCAGCCGCACTTCGACGCTCAATGACAACGTGTGCTATTACGTAATGAAAATGTAATGACTTTTGGTTTACCGTTTAATAGCTCGACTTCATTTGCGAAAAATCGGGGCGCGAGCGAGTGGAGTTTAAAATTTCAGTCACATCGAGACTCCACTTGCGACTCTGTCATCATTTGAATTTTTGTCGGCACGCCGTGGGACGGAAAATTCTCCTCCTGCTCGCGCCCACAACAAACAACAGTCGCTCTCGCTCGAGCTCTGAATTGGACACAATTATGGTTGTGCTGGAACACGACTTTTTATTGTCTTTTTATTGCTGGAAGCGAATTTTGGTCCGTCTGTTTGCCCTGGGAGAAATTTTCAACTGTGAAAATAAATCGGAGAAAAAACTTCGAAAATAAAATGAAATTAAAATTTAAGGCTGAACATTTGGAAATAAATTTGAATTTTTAGAAAATTGAAAAACAAATTTTTATGAAAATCAGGTCAAAACGCCATCTTGATTTGTTCAGGTCAAGTTTTCTTCCATCTCCAGAGTCAAAACCACTACTTAGTCTTATGCTTCTATGATTTTGTCTATGGCTTTTCTAGACCCCATTTTATTTTTTAAAATTAGTAAAATTTAATCCAAATGTAAAAATTAGTTTGAGTAGAACTCCAAGTCCAGCTAGGCTTTACCTCCCTCGTGCAGCTCCCGTGCCAACTGTTGACCATCCTGCAGTCACGCATGTTACTCCAGAGCATGTCCAGCCTCGTAACCGTGGAAATTGCAGCACTGTAAACGTACTATTTAAAATTCATGTATAAATTTTAATTTTTGGACACATTTTGTCATTTCGGAACTTACGTGATTTTCACCCAAAATCGTCCGTGGCAGTACGTGGAATAAATATTTATTGTAATAAAAATTCCGCTCGTCCGATGTGCGAGTAAATGGCTGGGCGAGGAGTGAATATGTGGCGTTTTAATGGTGTTTGATAGCGAGACCTGCCACCTGGAATGAGTTCCCGCGTGCCGAGCTTCCTGAGACCCCCGGCTCGACGTTCTGCGGTCTATAAAGTATTGATTATCGTCAGCTTTGCCGTTTCCTGCGGTTTCGACATGTGTTTCACCCACGGTAGCACAATCAGCGCTTTATGATCCTCTGGCAGCCGTTTAAGCCGCGCTTCATCGCTGTTGACACTTCTTTATCTCCCTTTAATTGATACAATCACTCGGTACTTGCATTCAAATTATGCGAGCGCCTCCAAATGTTTGCTTTATCTTTCAATAAACAATATTTACTGTCAACTTGTCGATTTACAATGTCTTTGATAAAGATTAATTGATTTTTCCGCGACTGCGGTGGGTTACACGGTGACACGTGTTTGGACGTGATTTTGTCCGTCGGTCTTGCTTACGGAAAAACCTCCGGGAGTGTTCTTGGCTCAATTTTGAAGCTTAAATACGATAGAGATGGCTTTAAAGCAGTCTAGGCTACATTGTAACCTACTGGAAGGGGTCAGAGAGGCCTCTTGTCTCTGAATAATGACCTCAGAGTTAGATTTCTGAGCACAAACTGAGCACTTTCTTATCTTAGAATAAAAGTATGCTCCAAAAATGAGCAGCAAAAAAGTCTAGGAAAGACAATACGGGTCTCATGTCCAAGTTAGTAGCCATGAGGCTGAGGTTGACTACTTTTCTTCGAACAAGTGGCCAGTTTTTGAGTTTCCCAAAATAAACATGTTGGGTCTAGGAACGTTAATGAGTCTGAGGTTCAACTGAAGCACGTGAAAAACTTGCTCTCATGGGACCGAGGCGAGGGTTACGCAACATAATTTACCTCTAAATACTCGAACACGAAACAATTACAAGGAAAAGCAATTATCTTGTTCATTTTCTTGCACTCACAATGAGATAGAGAGATTCAGTGCAGCCGTGTGTTTCGTAAGAAGGTTGCGACTTGCGTTAAGACAATACTAGGACATAAATCATGGAGGAATTTCTCAATACACTCAGTTATATTGTTGAGCAATCTCCACAAATCTTGCAATGTCGCCCGATATTTGCAAGTGTGAGAGAGACTCCGAGGCACCTCAGATCGGAGCATATAATGCTGCAAATTAATCTTGCGAGCGACGTGTTAATCGCTAAATGGACTCGGGCCCATTGTTAGGCAAATCTGGCACGACAGAAGGAGGGGCTGCCCCAAGGTCAATGAACAAGAGAAAGGGATGCCCGGGATTCCCGGAACGGCACTAAGATGATTATCAGGCCACATGTAGACAAATGATGCGGCCGAGAGTGTGACAGGGCGATATCTAAGGCGCGTTCCGTAACGACATTTTAATTGAGGGATTTGCGTACATTCTTCCCTGCGTGAAGAAGGATTTGCCTCTTCTTAATACTGCGGTCGGGGCACCCTCTGGCCCCTGAGTTCCCGTCCCAGTGCCCGAAAGAGTCCCCCGAAGGAACCACGCCGAGCAGAGGGCCCGAGTCCACACGGCAGCTTTGATGGCATTGGGACTTTATTTAAACATTTATGGTCAATTTAATGGCAGTGTTCGGCCGTCGTCGTCGTAAAAGGGAACAATGGGAATGGAGCAGAGCGAAATCTTGAGCCAAAACATTGTTGCAAGTCTCTTCGTGCTGCCATAAATTTTGTTTTAGCACCCGATAATCAGTCTGAACGAGTCGCATTTTGAGTTATCGCTAATAGAGATATGGTTTTTAATAACTACGGAGCAGCGTTCTGACGTGTCGAGAACGCTTCGAGAGGATATTCGATTAGCCGGCCTTTTTTGTCGGAGTGACGGCGCTCAGTAAAAAAGTGCAATTGGAGTTGACGTGTCCGCGTTGAAATTGGCACTAAATTATTTTTAATGACCCGCTTGCGGTCGACCTGCACGATTTACGGCCCAAATGTGTTAAAAATGAACTCGGACGTCTTTGTGATGCTCTCCAAGTGTCAAAAGGGTGTCTCGAACGCATGCCAAGAGTTAAATAAACATTTTGCTCGAACAAGTTTTCGAAGTCTCTTGAGTCAGAGTCTTGAGTTTCAAGGATCATCAATCTATTTCGACCTTTTCTTTAGAGCCTAAATATGTGACTCAAAAAATAGCCATACAGACGGACAAAAAAGCCAGATTTTAAGACATTAAAAATATGTATTTAAATTAAAAACGTTTCCACTCAATTCTATAGCTCTAAATTTCCATCCCTAGGCGCTGGGGCAGACGGTGCTCATGCACTGGTCGTGAGGTCCGACCCCGCACATTCCGAAGGGCCTTGACTTGGGTCTCCCCAGGAACTGCTCCACCTTGACGTTGGCAGCGCTGAAGGCAGCCACGATCTCGGCGTGTCTCTTGCACAGGAACAGGTTGTAGTTGATGATGACCTCCGTCAGACGGGGGAGGTACATGAGAAGCAGCGACTCGGGCAGGTCGTAGAGGTCGTTGTTGTAGAGCTGGATGCGCTTGAGGGTCTTGCACTCACGAACGGCGTTGGCAGGGAAGGCCTTGAGGTCGTTGTCGCTGAGGTCCAGAACCTCGAGGTCCGAATTCATGGAGAACTGGAAGCTGCTCAGCTTTTCGATGTGGTTGTTCTTCAGGAAGAGCATCTGGAGCTTGGTGTTGAAGTAGAAGGCGGTGTCTGGGAGCGTCTTGATGGAGTTGTCGCTGAGGTAGAGCATGCGGATCTCCCGGCAACCCTTGAGAGCGTCCTCATGGATCACCTCCAGGCCCTGGTTGTGGATCAGGAGACTCACGAGCTTCGGGAAGGCCTCGCAGAAGGCCGAGTTGAGCACCGACAGCTGCGAGAACTGGACGTCGACGCCATCCACGACGTCAGCGGCGATCTCCACGGGCTTCACGCGGTATTTGGTCTGGCTGCGAGCCACAAAGACGTTCCGGATGACGCAGGCGTGGTTGTTGGAGGACTCGCAGTACAGATTTGGTACGGCAATGTCCACGACTTTGTCGGCTAGGGTCCCCGAGAGGACGAGAAGGGCTGAGATGGCGACGAGTTTCAGCATTTTGGGCGGGTTGGAGTCGAACTGGAGACGCCAGAGCCGGTGGGCTGCTTAAATAGCCCGCAAAAATGATAGAAGGTGACACGAGGTGTCTGTCTTATCGGAGATTATTTTGCCATCTTTCAGCGCCCAGAGCTCCTACAGCTGATAAGTTTCCCTATCAGCATTCTTTGGTGATTTTTCAACAGAACTTGAGAACGCCAGACGAGTCACCCTAATTTCTCATTGCGTCATGTTCGAGACAGAGGCGTAGCTGGAATTTTTATGAGGGCGGACTGATTCAAAAATTTTTTAAGTGAAATTAAAAATATAGTTTAAAAGTTCTAGTTAAAAAATCAAAATTTTATCTTAATCGGTTAAGAAGTTAAATTGAATAATTCCCAATCCAATATTTTTTTCAAAATATTTATATTTTAACTTAAATCCAAGATGGTGGATTTTAAAAAATGGCGGCCAACTCCAGAGGCTCCTGAGTTGACTGTCCAGAAAAAGTGTCACCCTTAGTTTCACCTCTGGTTCGAAATGTGCCTCAAAAAGGAAGATTACGAACCAATAATTTTCGAATGATTTCACACACATTTGCCAACTCGTCTATCCGATCCCGACGACTTACTAAAATTTGTTTCTGAAGGAAGTCCCTAAAATTTTATGCGATGCGACATGTGATGAATATCGCAAACTCATGTTTTATGATGCGTAAGAGGAGCGAAACCTAGTTTCGACGCCACACCTATTTGAATGAAAAATTGAAAATGTGAGCATTGACACCAGAGGATGTAAGAGGGAGGAAGAGAAAAACAAATTTTATGTCTGCTGGTACATTTAACTTGAGCTTGATATGTTTCCGTCTGCTCATGTGTCAGCAGCACACGAAAGAAGTAATTTTTTGTGGGATCTCTGCATCAGTATTCGGGTCATTGAATTTTGGCAAGTTTTCCTCTCATCCTCTGGCTCGTTTTTGTCATCTCCCCCGTCATCAGGTGATAACTCAATTTCGAATGTCGAAACCCGAGATCCAGAAACGGAGAAGCGGGCTCATAAAAAGGTGTCTTCAAAGCAAACGCATTCCTCCACTGACACGACGATAACATAAACAAGGAGCACTCATAATGCAGCATCGTATCTCCATATTTATTTTTACCGGCTGAGCTGGGAGTTTTTGGACCTGAAAAACGATTTTTTTGAGCTTCTTAGGTTCGATTCAATTGATTAAAAGGCGTTGTCTTGCTCACCAAGCTGAAAAACTGGCGAAAGCAGGGCAGAGTAAAGTTTATTTAGGCCAAAAATAGAGTCGTTTAGGTCCCCTTGAGCCTTCTTATCACTCCTTGAAGCTTTCAAAGTATTCTCAGGTTCTCAAAATCCATTGAAATCATTTAAAATAAAAATAATCAAACCCCTAGGAACCAAAAAAGTGCTACCTAAAGCTTCTACATCCTGCTTCTGGCCTGAAATCATAGCGTCTCAGAAGCCAAAAGAGGTCAAAGAGGTCATAAAGGTCCAGAAACTCATGCAGCCTCTCGTAATCCGCAATAAAAACTATGAATTCAAAAGTGCATCGCGAATGCAATTGAAAATTGTTATGCATTTGTATGCCCATTTTATTCCGGTCCCCGAGAATTCAAGAAATACATAAATTATACAAAATATCACCAATATGTGCCACTGTATCACACTTGTCGGTCCACGAAGCAGCGCAAAAAAGTCCCTTCTCGCGATACAACCTGCAGGAATGTCAATGGATCGTGTTGGAGTATTTAACAGCTCGCGAAGGGGGAAAATGTGTTATTGAAGCTAAAAATACAAACGTCAATCAATTAGAGGCACTCGCTGAAGCAAGGTTTCGTCGTAAATAATAATTAAGTCCTCGGTAAAAGGCGCAAAAAATAATTAATTACACTTCTTAATGACTTGTATCGAGGTGTTTCTTTGACGCTGCCCCTGGAACCGACTACAGTGGCGTTTCAAGAACTGGACGCTGATTTTGAGGTTTCAAAACCGCTATTTTCTCACTACGAGGGGTCTAAACTTTAAACTATCAGTTCCAAAATCTAAGCTAGGGTCCTTGATGTCAAAGTTTGAGCCTTGATGGGCAAGCTGAAGCCTTAAAATTACAGCTCAGGCTTCAATGACCAAGTTAGGAGCTCGAATTCGGTCGAATTAGGTCCCTAAATTCAAGCTATCGTCTCAAAAACCACAGATAGGGTATTCAATTTCAAATGTGGGGACCAAACTTCACAAAAAGATACCTTAATCCTACGCTTGAGGCTTAAAATTCCACATGAGGTGACTTAATTCGAAGAAATTGGCCTCCATTTCAAGGCAGGACAACAAAAATCCAACTAAAGAGCCCTTTATCCCAAGCTAGAGTTCAAAAATTCCAAGCTAATGACCAAAATTCGAGGAAACAGGACTCACATTTCAAAGCTTTGTTTCAAAATGGACCCCCTGAAGGATCTTGAAACCTAGTTACGCCTCTGCTTTGGAAACGAATTTAAATAAAAGGTCCGATAGAAGGTCGGGGCCAACTGTGAGCAATATTAATAAACAAACCCGGGAAATGGGAGTTATGCCGGGTGAAAAATATATCATGCGAGTGTGGTTCCAATGGCTTTCTTTCCCATAACTCGCATTAAATATTTCATATTTCGTGTGAAAGGACTCCCACCGTCTCTCGCCCGCCGCATGGGAAAATCCGGAGGAGGAAAGGCAAGAGTTCGCAAGTGACAACTAAGATACACGACTTCATAAATCGTTTTAATAAATAATTTAATTTTGCACTGCACCTTCCCGCTCCCGTACCGTCGACCCCAGCCCGCTCACGAACCTAATATAATTTTTGCACACATGCTGACTTACTGCTGCGGTGGGATTTGAGGTGGTTGCCGCACCAGGGAGCCGACGCGTGGAAACTCGAGGGGTCAAATGGAGGTCAGAAAGAGCTCAGATATCGCATTTCAACCGCAAGATTTCCTCCCGCCCACAATAACAATTATGCTGCCTCGTTGACGCACAACAACAGCAGCAGCGTCGTCATTATCGTGATCCAAAGAGCGGTAGTTAATTTGACACCCCATTGATTTCCCGCACACCTTCCACTAAAGAGACCGGGAGCGAGGAAATCGGTGGCGTCGTCATTAGGAGGCACGTCAAGAGCACGGAACGCGGATTAGCGGGACGTCAATTAGGCGGCTGATGACACATGAGGTCGTACCTCGATGATTAGCATAAAAATGTAAATTAAAATAAATCGTTTCGAACGAGAACGAGGCATACGGCGAGGCGGGATTCGAATTATGTGCTTGCGTATTGTTACATACTGCAAATCCGGTGATGTCGGCGCTTACAGAATTTCGGCTTCGTGATAAATTCTCTCAACCTAACCTACGACTACCTGGTCTTTGAAGGGGAAATTTTTATTATTGGACTGATTTTGTAAGCAGTTTTATTTTTTATTCATTAAAATTTTGGAAAACTTAAGGATACGTCTAATATTCAAAAATGGGATGTTTGAACAATTTTGCATAACGATTTTTGATTTAAAAAAGTTGCTCCTTGAAGGTTAGGGATGTCTCCTTTGTCCGGAAATAATTTTAAAGGGTCAAAAATTTAATTGTCAATCAATTTGTCTTCAAAAAGAAGTGAACAAAATTTTCCCCAGAAAGGATTGGGAAGTCGTAGAATTGGCTGGTTCTCAAAACACTCCTAAATTGGCATTATTAAATCATTTTCAGCTCCCCTCAAAGTCCAGTTGCCCCTCAAAGAATCAGCAAGTCGTAGGATCCGCCCGAGCACCGCTGCAACGCAATCTAAAATAATGATATCTAGCTTAGCATAACATTTGTCATTGTGTGGAAAGGGATTTGCAAGTTAGACTCGACTCAAAAATTGCCTCACCGCACGTTCATAAATATGTTCGAGGAATTTGCACTGGGAGTCGAGTCTGCCTCCGCCTGGGATCTCCTATCATTAGAATTCTACACATTGTGGTTATGTGATGCTGGATTATCAGATATCTCAGGACATCTACACACTCACTCACCCGATGTATGATGTTATTAGCAGAGCAAGAGAGCGAGGTAGCATCAAATTGTTACGACACCGAGCTTCCATGCCAGCATATGGGACCAGCAAAGTTTGCCGAGGCGGGAGGGAGGGACTGACTGCGGAGTGAGGACAACTATAATCTTGTTTAGAAAATTTAACTTTTAATCTGTCTGGGATTTGGGGGATTCTCTCACATATTGGCTGCCGTTATTCACCTCTTGGAGGGAATGTGAGGCGTCACGGAATTCGGTGGTTGGGTTTGGAGGAGGAAATTGAACCGAATATTTTCCTTGAGCCGAAATAAATATTAAACAAGGTTGTAGACATTTTTCACGAGAATTTCCTCGTTAACAACCGAATTTTCATACAAGATATTTTTATCAGAGATTGTTTTTTAGAATTAAAATTTTTCTCTCAAATACTCTTTCAAAAAGTTTCCATGAAAATTCTGGATTCAATTTTCCTAGCAATTTTTGACCAAAACCTTTCTACATTTGAGAGTTTTCAGGAGATTTTGCTTTTTAAACACCGATAAAAATTTAACCAACCAGAAAATTTTTACTCTTGTAAAAAAAATTCTCCTTAAAAAAAAATTCTCTGGCCAAGAAACGTAACATTCAAGACGCGTCGCAGCCTGGCAAGTTTATCGAGATGGTGATGATGAGAAAAATAATTTATTTACATTTCAACACAATTCCAAAGTCGGCTGGAGAGTGCGGGGAGCACGAGCACCAGATGCAAACATCTGCTGGGGCCCGCGCCCGGGCAAGGGAAGAGCATGTAAATGATGATGATGGTGCATGCATCAAAATCTTTTGTTGTTCGCTTTTCTCTCGCAAGTTAACAAGAATTTGATTAGATTATTAAATTTTACGATGCGTCTAACGATTTTCACAATATTGTTTTCCTCAAACTAACGGCATCGCTTTCTATTGCTGAGACGATAAATTACGCAGACATCTTTGATCTCCGAGACCCGCGCGTGGAAGTGATCACTCTCACCATTGTTTTCCAAACAAACTGTCGGTTTCCGCTCCGGCTTTCCCAAGGTTTCCACCACCCTTTCCACCGAGATACATTCGATTCAATTCGTTGCGAGTGTTATTGTATTTGCGCCTCTCCAGAAGCGCCTTTCGGGTATTTGTATTGAAAAATACACCCATAAAGCGGGGATAATTTTCGATTTAAACAAATTTATGGCTCTCTTTGTTTGTTGTTCTTCTTTGGCTGAGCATCCAAAGCATTCCCCGGCCCGAAGGTTAAGAAAAATCGCAAGCAGAGGGAACAAGGACGTCGTCCTGGGACGAGCAAATTGATATGATGTGGCATAAAATTCAATTTAAATTTATTGCGTTACGATCTCGAAGAATCTCGGAAGGGACTTGCATCAGTTTTGTTTGTATTTTCCTCTCCTCACGGAGTCGTCCAACAACTGCAGACAAATTGGCGTCTCGTCGCCGGTTGATTAGCACATAGTCAAATGTCTGATCCAATTAGCGTCGTTTAGCGATGCGAGAAGTCAGACTGCAAGTGTGTCGCAGCGTCGTCCGCGTGTAATCAAATCTACTCACTGGTGTGATAAGTGCCAGCGTTGCGAGAAACAAGTAGCTTAACGCCGTCACATCTGATGATATTAAAATGTGCGTTCAGATTGACGTTTTTGCCTTTCACGGTGGGAAACTGGGAGCGGAATGGTGCGGACAAACAGCTAGGGGACGACTTGACACAAATTAAAACGATACACAAGTGGAAAAAAATTACTTAAAAGGTTTTTATTGAATATCTGAGAAGTTTAGTATTTTTTAAATTTTTTTTTCGATTTTTATTGGACATAATAGAGGTGATGAGGGGGCGTTGTGACTTCTTGGGGGTAGTATAAGTAATATTGTCCCTAGAGGGGGTCCATTTGTGCGTCTATACGAAACCTTGGAGGTAGAAGAAGGCCTTGTAAATAATATTAGGACAGACAGACTCCCACTCTCACAACAAAAAGCCACTGAATCGACATGAAAGACGGTGATCTGAATTCCGATATAAAAAATTAATTTATAAACCTACCAACGCCTCGCCTCGTCCGCCTCAACTTGAAGGAATGAGACACTAAGCGCACTCGAAAAAAATCACAGTATCATCGCCGAGGATCAAAAGTGAAGGAATTCCCATTCTGTGGGCTGGGAGCGTTGATAGTGATAAACGAAGTGTGAAAAATCTTATTTAAGCTCTCTTTTACATAATTTATTTTGGCAGACTGACAAAATTTAATTAACACTGCGCCACTGCCCTGCCTGCCTTGTCGATCAAAATTAAGCTACACGATGGCCGTCGAGCTGGCTGTGAGAAATCGGGACGCAGCTTGTTTGCGAACTGCTCTCATTTCCAATTCAGTTCACATTCCAGCGCGCATTCAGCAGAAGGCAGTGGAGAGATGGAAAATGTGCTCCGGCATCGACGAGCGGGCGCAAAAAACTGCGAGAAGCGAGTCTTAAAAAGTATTTATTTTTGTTTGAAGTCATTTGATTCCGGCTGCTGGCATGGAGCTGCGCAGCTCGACTTGATGTATGTTACAAGTTATAATAATATATTGATTGTCGTAAAAGAAATTAAGATGTCATCAACTTAACGATGATCCAAGTCGATATATTTATCGGTAGCAACTGGAGCTTGCGTTGCCGTTCGTTCAAGTCTCAGAGGGGGAGTGTGTTTAGTTTCTCAGCCCTTATTTTGTATGTTTGTTTAGCATTATTTATTTCTTCTATATATTTTCCTGTATCCTTCTAAGCTTTTCTTGGGTTATTTAAACTTTATTTTATTATTTTCTTATTAATTTTGTTGAAAGGTAATAAAGGACTTCAATATTCAAGTTCAAAAAGTGGGGGTATGTCCACAAGTAGTTACAAACCTTCAAACTCCCCACACAATTCATTAATAACTGGGGCAGCCTGCTCAAGAAGTAAGTGTAGCAAAGCAAGACAACATAAGTGACAACGATGTCGACGCTTGGCAAAATGAAATAATTCCATTTTAATGCAGAGATCAAGTTGGAGTTGTTGAGGCCTGCAGCTATTCTGGAACTGGCCAGAGGAGTTGGAATTGATGACATTGATGCAAAAAATAAAAACGTGACAAAAGTAAATTGTTGTCTGTTATGTTTTTCGGCTCGTTGAAATTTTTTCAGTTAATCATACAAAGTCAAGTTGAATAATTCTGCTTCTCTCTCCATCTCCCATTTTGTCCTTACACGGCTAAAACTTTTTTATTGTTTCTCGATTCTTTGATGTATTATTTTATTTATCTTCCCCAGCTCCTCTCGCTGCTATTTTTATGCGCGTATAAAATATGTTACATTTATTACAACATTATCAATCCATTGCTTTTATCGCGCGCATAATAAATGCCGTGATATGCGAAGGAGAACGCGCGCAAGGGGACCAGGTTGGTGGCGGTAAAGCCGAGTGATGGGCTTTCTGGCTTCAGTGGGGCCTAAATAATCCTTCTTAGAATTTATGAAAACTTTCCTAGATCCTAAGGCATTTTAAAAAATTTGGGGAATTTTTTTGGAACAAAACTTAAGAATTGACTAAATAACCTCCATTTTGGACCATCGTTTCCTTCTATCACTTCTAAATTTCTAAAATAATTTTTTTTCTCTAACCGATGCAAATTTATCCTCCTTAAAGGCCCTCCCTAAGCTACATCCCTGACATTACGGACCTGAACTTTAACACAAACATAGTTCATCAAAATCTTAATTTTGTTTTCAAAACATCAGATGGGTTTTTGGTTCTCAGAGTTGTCAAAAACAGCACCTCAAATTTAAGTGATTAAATTACTTTAAAAATTTCCAAACTTTACTTTGACCTTCCTTGACCTCTAAAATTTATTTTTTCGGAAACTTGAAAGTGAACAATTTTTAAATAATAAATTTCCTCTAAACCTGGTGTCAGACAGACACTGAAAAGCGGCATTTCACCTCGAAACTCCACCAGTCCGGCATTCTTCGACCATATTTGCTGACGCTCGAGTGTCAAATGCTCCAAGCGTGTGTGTGTATCATAGTTTATGGTTATTATTTTTATTTTTGTTTGCATATTTGCCAACTGCAATACCCGATTGATGGATCCTTGGGGGAACATCTCAATCCCCGACTGCACTGACCGATCGAACACACTAACTAACCGTGAATTAACCAATATTTGCCTTCCAATTTGCATTCATCTCTGTGCACCACTGCCAGTTTAATTTAGAGTTTAGTGCATAGCCATTTTGTTTGCGCGAATGCAGTCGAATTGCTAACTCGGAAGGCAAACATGGATTTGCCGACGGGGGAATTGTGAGGTGCAGTTTCGGAGCCAAGAAGAAGGCAAGAAGAGTACATAGAGAGCCATTGCGGAGCTGCTGCCAAGGGAAATTGGGTGTGGCAAGCTCTAATACGCGCATAGAAAGTTTTAAAACCATCCCAATGCGTTTAAAATACACTCTGAGCTTATTTACCGCTCTCCTACGAGCTCTTGCCGACTGTATATTTCACTTACGTACTGAAACAAAGCGCGGAACGCGACGTGACGTGCGCGGCGGCTCTGGGAGTCGGGGCACAAAAAGAGGAAAATAAAGTAGTAGCGGAAAAAATACTCAAACGTTTATTTACCAGGCCATCTAGCAGCCAACCGGATCATAAAAAAGAAACTTGGCATTTCTATATAATTTACTACACTTGGGGAGCCTACTGCCTACTGCAGTACTTTTACTCGCCCACTTTGCTACTATCTCGGATGACAATGTGGACTTTTTGCTCGCTCTCGGGCTGATATATTGCCGACATTGTTCGGAAGCGTTCCGATTTCTGGCGTCTGGCTAAAAATAATCTCCGTCCAGGTCTCACGCTCTTTCTCAGAGTGTGCCGGAGACTCTTCTATAAAACCTCCATTTTATTGTACCATGAATACATAATTTCAGACCTCCATTATTTCCCATTCGAGTTTGTCGCCGTTGCCCTCGGCCACATGTCTTTTTGCCGCACTCGTACTCGCCGTAGTCGACCAAATCCAGCCAGCCTCACCGTATTACCGTAATCAAGCGTGAAAAAAGCGGAATGGAAACATTTCGGCCATATTTTATTACCATCATATTCATTTATTATCCGCTTATTGTTGTTTAGTATTTTGTTCTATCTCTCTAATAACATGCGAGTCTAGCGCTTGCCTCATTGCGAGCTATCTAATAATCACAGCGTACTCGTATGGCAGCTCGTATTGTTTGTTTCGTCATCCGATTGCTGGCGAGTGGTTTGAAGCCTGAGTGGGATTTCAGGGGGTTGTGTAGGCTCTTTTAGATATTGAAACGATTTTCGTTCCTCAAAAAAATTCTTAAAATATTTTTTTCTCGTTTTAGAGCTTGTGAAAATTTATTTTGAGAAAAACTACTTACTAACTCTACGATTTCAGGACGTAAATAGCTTCAAAAGCTCTCAAATGTCCTTGTAAAAATTCATTTTTGAGCTCATAAACCTCAAATGAAGATTTGGAACCGAGTTGTAGTGTTGAAGAGTTGATTTCTTTGGAGAAGACGGCTCTAAACTACTTCTTAATTTGTGTGTTTAAATTTTTTAGTCTTTAAAGCTCTCTTAAGACCGAAAAACTAATTAAATATGGCTCAACAGTCCAAAAGAAAATTATAAGAGAGGTCTAAAAAATTTTTTCATGGTCTCTTTTGAACTGAAAGTCTCAAAAGAATCTCTATTTTGGAGGAAAACTCCTTTTTCAGACAAACAGACAAGCCCGAACCCGCTCTGGTTCCCCGTTAAAATAAACAAATCAGCCGAAACAAGTTTATTCCACCTCCCATACAACTCCACACACTCGCAGATATTTTAATTAGATCATTATTAGACTATAAATCCGGTTGGCTGTTTTTGGCTCTGGCTCTTCGGCGCTCGCAGTCCCGCACTCCGGCACTCCGCTCAACGCTATATTAACTGCTCTGGCACTGCTTGTTTTTGTTGTGATTTCACGTCTGTGTGCAACATACACACACGATATAATTTATATCATTAGGAGGCACTGGAGAGTCTCCTCCACACTCCCCGAAACACAGCGATGGTGGTTTTTCGCCAAAAGAGTCCTAGCCTGTATAGAGCTCTCTATGTTCCCTTCCTCGAAGTATATAATGCGAGCAGCCATTTGATAGCTCAAACTCGCACACAATAGGCGCAAACACAGGAGTCGGGTATGTGCTTGCCGTGTTGGAGATACAATAAATAAATTGCTTTGCCAGTGCCACTGCCGATGACGATGCCGGGCTGTGGATGTGGGTTCGGGTCGGGTATATAAAGTTACTCACTCAACTGTACTGCTTCTGCTACTGTACTCTACTCTGGTGCCGCCGCGACTTCTCGATGTGCTGCTATTGTGCACTGCTTAGTTATATTGGAACGGGGGTCATTCTAGGGGGGGCCTTTTTGGTCAGTCCTCTTACTTCTCAGATTAGCTCTTACATGGCCTATGGAGATAATAAGAGTCTTAGACGTGCTGATAAAAATTAAGGGCCCTAAAATAAAATTTTAAGGAAAGTAAAAATTGCTTTTAAAAATATTTTAAAGCTTGTGTAAAAGAATTTGGGGTTCAAACTATTGAACTTAGACTTCAAAGGTCCTACAAGTCACTTTTTACAGGACTTTACTATAGGTATGTTACTGTTCAAGGATGACGAAAATTTTTTCTGCCTCTTACTGACCTTCTCAAATAAGTATAACAGCTCTGAAACAGCTCTAGAGCCCTTCAAACTCCAAACTCTAAACTTTGAACCACTTTTAGTAATATCTTATGGACTGAAGACTCTTAGACCAACGAGTAATTAAATTTTAGTAGTCTATAATCTGAATAAATAATTTTTTCTTGGCCCAAAGTTCGATATTTGGATTTAAATCCTTAAAAGAAATCCTGAGAATAAAACAAATGAAAGGAATAAGCCAACATCTAAATGCAAACCGTAGAATGCCCCTTTCTCAGTACTGAGTTCAGTTAAGTCTACTTAATACCCCGTCAAGCAAACCTACCAATAACCCAACAATATTATTTAAATAAAAGTTGCTTTTTTGTGTACTCACTCAACTCACTTCTCGCACTCTCTGCCATACCTCCATGCTGCCACCAGTCTCTATCTCGCCCTGCCTAGACTCCGCTCTTATCTCCTCGCCGCATGTACGCGCGCGCCTATGTACCCCGGGCTCGCCAGCGTGGCTGCAAAATCAGCCATCATCGGTGGGGCGCAGCAGCAGTGTCGGAGAGAAGGCGAAGGCGAAGAAAAACACACGAGTCTATATCGCCTCTATTATTGTTATTGTTGTGTTTATGTGAGGCATATGATTCGTATTGTAAAAAGTAGGAAGGCGATATGTACTCGAGTTTAACCATACCTCCTGAGCGCCCATTGGACGGTACTCCGCCTGCGTCAACTCCTATGCGTGCTGTACGGGCCGTGTGTCAGCGTGCGAAATATGAACTCGTTTTTACATACACACTTCCCAGATTTTATATCACTTCAGTATTTATCAGGTAGTTGATACGGTTAGTTCGCGACTTGATTTTTGGCACGCCGAAGTTAATTATTAAGTGCTTATGTGCAAAGAGACAAGGAGTTGCCACTTAATCACATCCATTGATTGCTCGCAAGTGCTCCGTGTCACACTCGCATCTCCTCACCAGTAATTAAAACTTGTGAAGTGAAAATTCCGCGAGCTAAGGAATCGAATTGTGATGTGAAAAACGTGATAAAAGGCATTTTTGAAGAGAAAATTCGAAGCGGAAAAGCCCCAAAGAAAATGGATAGCTCGAGCTACGGCTCGTCCCACCTCTCCTCGCCCGCCCTGGTGGTCTTCTCCCAGGCCGCCAACGGGCTCAGCGACGCCCTCAGACTCCAGCGACCCTTTCCCTCCCAGGTACCACTGACCCCCCATGTCCCTCTGCAGAAGCACACTCACCTTTCGCCTTTCTAGCTCCCGGACGCGAAAGACCTGCACCATCTGTCTCTCTCGTACGGCGCCCACTTGCTCCACGGCTTCCAGCCGAACTTTCTGCACCCTCACTTCAACCCTGCCGTCACCTCCGCGAGCTCCACGAACCCCTTCAGTGGCGGCGGTGCCTTCGTCAAGCCGTTCCCGACGAGCCTGCCACTGCACTCGGCCTTCGCACCGCCCAAGGGCTTCGGTTTCGGCCTTGAACAAGTAGGTTCTCGCACCAGAAATCGTGAAAAGAGTGCTCTTTGGGAAAATTTGTGTCTCAGAATTTTCCTCATCAGTTTTGTGAGCTTCAGAATTAAGTTTTTCGTGAGACTAGAGTGTAAATTTAATGGAAAAGTGAACTCTTCTTGAGAAATCTGTAAAGAAAACTGTGATTTCCATCCAGGACAAATTTTCTTCTCGAAAGGAAATTATGTACCAAGTCTTTTATTGACCTAACAAAATTTTTGGGCGAAAATTTTTCCTCTATAAGAAATTTATCTGCACATTTTTAATCCAAAGAAAAATTTTTAGGCAATAATTTTCTCTCTGTAGGAAACTTTTTCCTTATGAAAATTCCAAAGCCCAATTTTCCAAGCCAAGCTTGATTTTCCTTCAGGAAAAAATTGTTTTTCATGTTTTTAACTGAGAAAACATCTTGAGTAGGTGATATTTCCATATTGAGGTGAATGTCCGCCAAATAAAATTCCAAGCCAAGTTTTTCGTCCATATACCATTTTTAGTAAACTTTTTCTTCCTCTGGAAAGCTTTTCCAAGTACGTAAAAATTCCAGAGCTGGAATTTCCCTTGAAAAAAAATCTATGACAAGAAAAATTTTCATTTCGAGAAAATTTGCCGCTTAAAAAAATATCTAGGGCAGATATTTCCCGAGTCAAATTTCCCCACAAGAGCACTCTTTAGACCAACTCTCTCTGCCGCAACCCTCACTAATCGCCCCTGATAGTCTTCCACCTTCTCCCCCAAGGGTCTCTTCGGCAGCGAGGCCTTCCGCACCGACTCGTCCAGCCCGGCCTGCACCAGCCTCTCGCCGCCCACAAAAGACGAGTCCATGGAGGGCCACAGCACCAGCGAGGACGGGGAGCGAGACCGCGACCGGATATGCAGTCCATCGAGGAGCCCAGAGCCGCCCGGATTCAGACGTGAGTTCACATACATTAGAGCTTTTATGGTGTCTCATTGTTCGGCGACCTTTTATGGCCACGTTAAAATCCACTCGCTAAAACGTCTTGTCGGTGGCGGTTGGGAAAAAGATCATAAACGGGCATCATTCCCGGATTCCCGGAGCAGTCCTGGAGGCAGTTAAAAGGATCAACTCGCCGTAATTAGAGAGTGTGCCGAGACCCCGGTCGAGTCAATTTACACATGTGTGATGTTTACCTCGAAGTGCAACCCACACGAAAACCGAGTGTTTAAGTGATTTTTCTAATCCTTTAATGGGCCCATTGCGGTAAAACCTGCTGCCATAACTCAAAAGCGCGTGTGAAACTTTCAAATTTACTCGCTCGCGCCCCCGATTGTTGATTGTTTTCATTTCTGGCGAGTCGAGAGCCGATGCTCATGATGCTTTAATTAGTGACACTAATGGATTTTTCAATAAACTACGGTATGTCGGCTCATTTATCAAAAAATCCTATTGTTCGAGCTTTTAAAATACTTTCCGCGCGCGCAAAGTTTCACTCCGAAGGCGAAGCCGCCAAATGCAAACAGGCGGCTCTCGCTCCGTCTTTTCGCCTTGTTCCGATGTTGTCTCAAGCTATAACAATAATTGTTCAATGTACAGTTTCCATTTGCTTGTCTCCACTCACTCGCTGCGGCAACATTCTTTTCCCCGCCCGGATTCCCGGGAAAATTTTTAAAATTAAGGCGTTTTGGAATTTTTTTTTAGACTTTGAAAGATAATTTGGCCTTAATTTAAAAATATACAAAATTAAAAGTTAAAAATTAAGCTTCAAAAATTTGTACCAGACTGACAGACAAAACCTTTTCAACAAACATCTTTTTAAATATCAATTCAAGATTTTTGAGAAAAACAAAATTTTTTAGGACAGACAGACAAGCAAGTTTATGTCTTGAAGTTTAAAAATTCATTCAAAATATTTCGTAAAGACAACAAATTCCTCAAACGTATGTTTTCTTTTTAAAATTTTAATTAAGCTTGAAATTTTTTTAATACGTCAAGTTGCTCGAAATCTTTGCCAAAAAGACGTCAAAAGACAGACAATAAAAATTTCTTCCATAAATATAATTTTTAAAAAATTAATTGGTGGAAAATTCTACCGTAATTTATTTATAAAATTTGACGATAATTTTAAAATATCAGGTCAGACAGACAGACAAGCCAGTTCAAGAAAAAGCCCCCGAAAACAAGAGTTTCGCTCGTAAGACGGCGGGAATAAGTTACAAGATGCACATTTAGTTGTTTACATTCTTTTAAACCTTTTTCTCCTCTGCACTCTCCAGTCCCTCTTTGATCGGAACGCGCGTGCAAGTAGTGAGAGAGACAAACGCAAAGAAAAACATATCATCCGTATGTCCGATGCGACTTACATAAATAAATATGTTAAATTACATATTTTCCCGACAATATCTCAGGAGTCAAACGAGAGCGAAATGCGAGATTTATAAACAAACCGAGGGGAACAATTGGCTGCTTGGGAGATTGCTTTAAAATTACCAAATAGGCCGTAATCGTAATAATTATCCTTCTTTGTCCTGCCAAAGGACCACCAGGGACTGCGAGTAAACATGCGTTTTGGGTGTTAACGACTTGTTTATGCCAAGTGTGACCCCTGCAGCTGCATGGAGCAAATGGGGGTTCTCCTAGAAAGACTATTTGGGCCCGTCATTGGTCTCTATCTTCAAACTTAAGATATTTAATTATGAAATAAAATCTTTATCTATCAATTAAGAGCCTTTTTCACTGAATTAAGGGTCCTAAAAAACCTCTAAATTTGAATTTGAACCCTTTAAGCTTAAACCTGGAGCTTCTAGCTTTGAATATTGGGCTCTCAAAGTTTGAATGAATGTAAAACTCACAAACGTTTCTGGAAGAGAGCTCCTAAAAATCGGCAAGCCCGAATTATCACCCCACAAGTGGCGTTAAATCGCAATTAGCAATTCACAAAAGAAACCCGGAATCCAATTTTCAATAAATATCGCTTTTATTAATTTCCTCCCACTCGAGAGGTACAATTTCCCAGAAGAAGGAGCCTCTGCGGGGGAGAGAAAAGAAAACAGGAGAGAATACCTTTGAGTAATTAATTCCTTGAATATTTAATTAGAAATTTGATTCCGCTCCCGTCACCGGCGGAATAATGGAAAGAGAAGTGTATAAATCACTTGAGCGTCTGTTTTTCCGGGGGAGGAAAGCCACGTTTTTCCACTTTTCCGGGCACGTCTTGTAATTTCGGTTAATCACGGGTAAGAGGAAAAAAGTGTCCTTGAGCGTCTGCAAATGCGAATAAAAGGCTGAAGAGGTCCTCTGCACGCACATCAAAGGTCCCAGTGGCGTGTTTGCGTCAATTGAATTCGATACATTTTGACTTTTATGATGTGTTCCGGAGCACCCTCTCTCTCGGGACGTTGATTCAGAAAAACTCAAAGCAACCGCAAAAAGGACAACAATGAGTGACGCAGCACAAATAAAAACCTTTCCACACCAATTTGTTCCAGATTGCTCAATTTCGCTTTGAAGTCCGACGACGCATTGTGGGAATACACACGAGTCCCATTCACTTTTATTATTCAATGCGTTTTTACAACAACTAATTGACAAATTACAAGGGGTGTTGACTCCTCTTGAAAAATATGCGCCCGCTCCAGTTTGCAACGGTAAAAATGCGAAAATTGATAATTTATGACGTTGCAAAATGGATTCGGGGATGCCCGTGATTGAACTAATTGATGATGTGCGACAAATGACTAGAATATGTTGTTTTGAGAGGACGATTTGTCACGGGCAGTTGGCGTCGGGGCGGCTGGCTGGCACCTTTTCAGAGTGAAAGAGAATGGGAGAAAGGAGTCTAGTGTTTGTTTTCTTTAGGTCTGGCTGATTTTAACGAATTTTAGAGTTAGAAAGAAAATTTTATTTTTCTAAAGGTGCTTCAACACGAAGTCCTTATTTCTCGGACACAATTTTTCAAAAGATAAATATTCCCCAAATTCGAATTTTAATATTTTAAAAAGAAGACAATTTTTAAGATTCTTTGACTTAACATTTGGCTTATATTGGTACAATAATTTTTAAAAATAAAATCCCATAGCTTGAAGAAATGCTACAATTTTTTATTTGTAACATTAAAAGTCAAATGACTTAAATCCAAGATGGCTGATCTTTTTTATTCGTGTGAGATTTTTGATTATTTAGTAAATAAATTATGATTGGTCATTTTTTTAATTTAAACAAAATACCATAGCTTTAAGAGGCTTCCGTAAAAATAGTTTTAAAGCAACAATTTTTGGTATTTTCAATTTTAATTCAAACTCAAGATGGCGGCCTTGTATATATGACCTCGTTTTTATTTTCTCTTTACTTTCTCGAACTAGAAAGTTAGTCAGGAAAAACCCACCTTTGGGTGGAAATGGGTTAGCGTGGTTTAACGCTCCTGTTTACAATTATTGACTGCATCATTATCCGAAAACGAAATAAAATAAAAATTAATGAGTCGCACAAAAACTAAAACTGCTGTTGTTTAATTTTTATTGCCCCACCGAGCAGTGAGCACATGTAATTTGGCAATAATAAAGCACTTTCGCCTCTTGGACCCGATCGGCCGAGCCATGGCGAGTGCGAGTGCGGCGGAAGGCTGCAAAAATGGAATGCAAATGAAAAATCCAGCGCAAAACCGCAAAACTACATACGAGGCGCGAGCGTAGTCGGAAATTATGTGCGTAATATTTTAAGTACACGGGGACCCTCTGGCGAGCGAGTTCCGGGACCAGGTCGACCCAAACGTGAGGGACGGAAACGCGAGCGCTGGAGGACGGGTGGCTGGAACTCCCGACGATGATGATGATGTCACAACGCATAATAAGATATTTTAAAAACTGATTACGAACGCAGTGGTCAAGCTCGGTTACCCCCAGCACGATACAGTGTGACAAAAACAGGTGAATGGTGATGACTATTTTAGGATTCATGTTGCGGCTTTTCGCTTTTTTGCCTGCCCCAGCCCCACGTCCACTCTCTGCCCGCTCCTCCGTGATGCATGACAGCGACAACGATGGTGACAATTGCTCTTGCAAAAGTACGTGTAAATGAATGCGGTTAGCAGCAGATTTGAATGAAAAATGCGGCGCTCTGGAAGGCGTCCTTTTAAAGCGATCTGAAGATGCGGGAGCGGGTGGACTTCCAAACCATAAAGCAATTACTGGAGGAGTAGAAAACCACATAACCACTGGCAGTTTCCTCGAACGTTACTTCCTTGTGGTGGGGAGAGTCTTGCAGCTAGTGGGACTCCCAGGGGTGTCTTTCTTTGCTTTGAAAGTCTACTTTGAAAAATCATTAAAAATACTTGCTGGTTTTTTACCACCAAATAGCTTCAAAATTTAATTAAAATTAATAAACACTTCCTTAAAATGCTCTGTGGGTTTTTATAAGCTGTCTGAGTGGAGTTTTTTGATTTAACAGTAGTAGACCGTTTTGACCGAGCCCCGTTTATTTAAAGCTAAAAGAAGCCCTTATGGTTTTTATGACCGGAAATTTTTCTACCAGAATTTTCAAAATATAATTTAGAGAATTAGATGAAACATTAAATTTAAGCTCGTGGAATATTTAGGTCTTCAGCTTGCAAATGTGTCTTATGACAAATCTATATATAGCCCCTTTTAAGCTCTTCTTTAGATGTAAAATTAAATTTGGAAGACAGCTTATGGAGTTCAGAGAAGATTTTTTTGGAACTGAAAAAAGTGGCTTAAAGCCTTGAAGGATTTTCCCAGGGCCCTTTAAAATATCATGGCCCAAACAAGCCAAAGAAAAACATCTTGTAAAATTTCCCCAGACCCACTGGTGTCTGAGAACATGACTTATCACTTCCACACGATATGTTTTCCGGATCTATCTGCATTCCGCCCGTCCGGGTGCACCCAAATGAGCAAAGTTTGCGCATCAGTGCAAATGATACACACACCACATGGAGGCCCATCAAGGCGCTGGCGGGAAGTCGCTCGCTCCTCTCGGTCGTCCGGGGAAATGAAGTTGGTAACATGTGTTGAGGGATGTTCATGGGTGCCACAACAACTGTTCTGCCAACTTTTCGCTCGTCTCATTGTTTTGTCAGACACTGTGGCTACAAATCGGACGGAAACGTAATTTTGCACAACATCACATTGTTCGGGGCACGCTAGTCGCTACAAAGCAGTATTCAAATTCACTTTGCTCGCATACCTTTTTGCCCGAGCAGCAACAATTGAAGGAATTTATGTAATGCCTTTAAACGTTTTGACTGATTTCGCAACTCGCGAGGCTCGCCCGTTCATCTGGCCGCTGATAAGCCATCGATTGTGGATTATTGTTTTTATGCAAATCGCGGCCCCGATATGGAAGTGGAAGGTTTATTCTCGGCGAACAGATGGGGAATTTTAAACGGTGCCTGCTCGAGAGTCTGAGCCCCCGATCGGCCGGGAGCTCCCGGAGATCCGTCACTCAGTCCGTGTCGCGTCGGAGCAGCAAAGAGACACGCAAGAAGACAAACAATAGCTCGCGACATCCTCTCTCTCTTGCACCTTGATTTAGTGCCAGTCTGCTACTTCTCCCGAACAATGCGAAATTTACAAACAGCAGTCGAGAACTGAGAAGAGTATGTAAAGTATACATTTTAAAGTCAAATATCATCAATTTTTCAAACAAAACACTTTCAAGAAGGCGAAGGCTTTGATGTGAATCGCGGTCGCGCGGGAACGGGACGGTAGCAGGCAAGGAGACAGCAGCTATTGTTCCCCTGACAACTCTTCCTCCCGGCTGTTTGCATAAATTCGCGGATTTTAATTTCACTCGCGAGTCTGCGGGACTCGTCAAGGTTGCCGGTACTAATTTATGGCCTCTTGACGAACTTCGATGGGCCCTGGAGACCGAATCTCCCAGCGGGATCTTTATTGCTTTCGTCTGACTGACTTGAACTTTTTTGGAGTCATTGGAGTCTTTGAAACAGGGCTGTGGTAGGCTTCGTTTCACCTCAAGGTCGAAAATGTTGTTTAAGTTTTCCACTCTTCCTGTGGCATTTTGACGAGCTCTTGGACAAGCTGAAACCTGAATTTAAAATAAAAAAAAAATAAAAAGAAACGTAAGCTCTCACGTGTCATTATTTGACTTAAGGTTCAGTAAGGTTCAGAAGAAAAAAGATTCTTTAGACTGACTGATAAGATGGAAGCCAGAAACAAAACGTGAGACTTAGTGGATTCCTCTGGATAAAAGACCTCTGCAAATCGGTTTATGTGGCCTCTAAAGACCGTCAATCTAACGAATCCTCCATATTTGCATTGCATTTTTCAATCAGATAAGCCAAAAAGCAAATTAAAATTAATTCAACGTTTTATTGCGCGTTCTTTATTCGCATTTATTAAAAAACTCCATTGCTCACAAATATAATCCCTGTTTGAACTCATCCCTCCTCTATTCCAATATATTTATACCGTCGCTGAAACCATGCTTGAAAAGTTTAAAGTGACACTTCATTATGATCCCTGTGGCAGATATTTAATAATATAAATTGTAATCCCTAAAACCAACTGGAAAGTCAACAATTACCAGTATCCATCTCTGTGTCGTCTGTGTCTAGGTTGGTAGCGTAGAGGCAGAAGAGGTGTCGTTGTCACTTTGTACCGGATTAAAATCTGGAATAGTGGTGTGAGGAACATCTGGGTTACGGTGATCAAACAGGATTTGGATGCACTAAAAAGCGCATCGCTAAAGGGGTCAGGGATTCCCAAGATGGCAGCGGTTGGAGTGATTCACCGGCGGGTGTACGTGGAGCCCTTTTTCTCGGTCTCATTCCAAATTTCTGGCTGTTTGGGGGCTGAAAAAATTAAACCATCTCATGAGGCTTCTCTTGAACCTAGTTTGGTCATGCAAGGGGTTGAAATAATGAAGTTGAGAGTGAGTTTATTCCATTTTCAGAGACCTTATCTTCTTTAAAAAGCGCATGAAAGGCCACCAAAAGGTCAGAGGTCACTGTTAGAAGAAGTTTTTAACTACAAAAATCCGAGATAGCCTCTTAGATTTTTTACCCGCCAAATTCGATGTTCGTCTCAGGCCAAGGACCCCATTACGGCGTGTCTGCGATAATGCGTCCCGAAAGTGGTTGGATTTAGAGGATTTGCTCGCAGTGCGTAATGACTCGAGAAATAGGGGTCGAGAGATAACCACATGTGCGACACTTTCGGGCGAGTTTGGTATCGATTGGGAGCACAAAAAGTAATTGAGGCGAGCCCGAATAATAAATCAGGAAGCAAAAACGCGGAGAATGGGAATCAGAGGAATTTATATGTTCCTCGCGCTTTGTCTCGGCTCGCTCTCGAGTCTCTCTGGCGTGCCGACGCGACGGCAGAAAGGAAGTTGTAAAAGAATTGATTTAAAGTCGAACATCAAATTCCCATCACGATTAAAACATCAACCACTTTTTTGTGCTCCCGATATCCCGGTCTCGGGCAGTGCATGTTTGCAGGTGAACTCGCACATCTAAATTTCAAATGTAGTGACGAGTTATGTGTTATTTGGCAAACAACAGCAGAGTCTAGAACCGCAATCACCCGAGTGCTTGGCAGCCCGTTTAATTCTGGCTAATGCAGGCGGCATTTTTCGCCGTGTGATATGACGTGGCCCCTCCGACAATATTTATTGCATGCCAATTAATTAAAGTGACTTAATGACCAGCCATCCGCTCGGGAGAAACCATCGCTCACGGCTTATCTCGGGGTATTAACTCCGAATTGACACTCGACAAAGCTCAATCTCTGCTGCCACAGTCGGCTTTTGTTCTCCTCCTTTCTCTCTCTCTCTCTTGCTTGCCATGTTGGAGTGTAAAACAAGTCCGAAAACATGAATATAAAATTCACACCCCGGCTCCATCATCAACGCTTGTTATAATACTGTCATTGATTGGCGTTGTCAATAAAAGCTAAATTTCCGAATTAAAAATGATTGTAATGCATGTGCGTAAAAAACGGCCATAAAACATGTTTTAGTACTCAGTCGTCACTCAATGTTGGCTCGCGGAACAATGAGAACATCGCAAAACACGCTGGCAGTAAAAAATTTATGGCGGTCAAAAATGCAACAATGTTTTTTGGCACTTAAGCGCAAAATTGAGTGTCTTTCGGGCATCGGATTGGCAAACGGGGGGTTTATTTCCCGGATCTTCCATTAAACTCTCTAAAAGCCCCATAAACTCGACAAATAGGCTTCTGATTCGTCTCCTGAGGTTGCTTAGAGGGGCGTTTCTTTTGTGTCATTCGTCCTTTTTAACCCATTTTGTGCCAAAAAATAAACGTTAGATTTTTTTTCGTCAAAAAATTTATATGAAAGGTTTTTTGAATGTAAATTAAACCATTTGTGACTGGTGGGCGCTTGAGGGAATATTTTAAATTTTAACTTAGAGAGAGGATAGTAATTTATTATCACATAAGTCTGGTTCGAAATGGGTTAGCCGAAAAACCTTCAGATTAATTTTCCACCCCATGGAAAACTTAAGTATAGCCCATTAAAAAATTTTATCCAAAAAGTTCACTTTAATAAAATGTAAGTAAGAAAAAGGTTCATTTTGGCCATTAAACTTATTTTCGTATTTTGTAAAATTCAATGAACAAGTTTGAAATTTTTTTAATGGATATAAAAAATACTATCCAATATTTGACCTCCGAACACCCTTAAATCTTGACTTAACAAAGAAGAAAGGAAATTTTTGCTCAGTTTTCACCGCTCTGATTCCATTAAAATTAGCCTTATTGACCCACGAGAAGAAATCCAGGTCGAAAATGGGTAAAATCACCTTTATTTCGCTCAGTCGGCTCGGCAAACCACGTCATCAACCTCGCTCATGGTCACGTTCCTCTCCTTTACGGGCTCAGCTGGCTTGAAAATGCTGATTCCAGCCTCATACAAAGCCTGCACAGTCCTGTTGACCCGACTGCAGGGGTACAGGTTATCCGAGATGGCAATGACAGCCAAGTTCCTGTTGTTGTTAACGATGGTGTCGATCTCGAGGTCGACAATATTGTTGGTAGAGAGGTACAGAATACCCAACTCACGGCAGTTCCTGAAGGCGAGGGAGCTGTAGGAGCTGATCTCGTTGGCGTTGAGGAAGAACTCTGAGATGATGGGGTTGGTCTCGAGCAGGTCCGAGGGCACGTTCTGGATCTGGTTCTCACCAAAGTTCACGACTCGCAGGATAGGCGAGTTCCGGAACAAGTTGGGAGGCAATACTTTGACCTTGTTCCGGTACATGTTGATGTAGTTGAGGTTGGAGCAGTTGCTGAAGGCGCCCTCTGTGAGCACCTCGATTCCGGAGCCAGAGATCATGAAGGAGCTGAGGTTCGGGAAGGCCCGGCAGAAGTCGTTGGTGATGACTCGGAAGGTGGAGGTGTATATTTGTACTATGATGACTTCGTCCGGGGACTGGGCGATGATTCTGTAGGCGAAAACCTCCGCTGGAATGTCGATGTTCCTCAAAATGCAGGTCTGGTTGGAGCCTTGCTCGCAGAACAGGGTTGGGGATATCTGGGCCGAGGCGAGCAGGGCGGCTTGCAGGAACACGACTGTTTTGAGCAACATTTTTGGAACTTGTAGTGCCCGTTCAAGGGAACTGGCCCGCTTTTATAGAGAAAAGCTTATCAGAGGGGGGTTTTTTGATAAGGAGACCTAAAAAGTCATGTCATAATTAACATTCGAATCTTATCAGCTTATCGGGAGGAGAATCTTGATTTCTTCGGAACACCATTATATTAAGTAATTACTGATTGGGTAATTTTGGCTTCCAAGTTCCGGTCCGGTTGGCTACTAGCGACCGCAGAAGCAAAAAAGAAAAAGTCGAAAAAAATCCCGTCTCAAATCAACGCCAGCTTACAATCGATTTGCATACATTTTGTTTACGATTTACGAGGGGAACAGGTGTTTTGTCTTCTGATCAGCTTATAAAGTATTCGTATCACTTTTCTCGTTACAACTCGGGATGCCGCAATATTTCAGTGAGAAGTGAATATTGGCCGATAAGTTTGCACATCCGAGAACCCGAGAGAAGGGGGATAACGAGGTCGAGGGTGAAGCAGAGACGAGAAAAAAGTTTAAAGTGATTAAACGGGATATAAAAATCGGGGATCAGAAGAAGAGTAAATATGATTCTTTTCTCGGCATCCCTCCGCTGGTGACAGTTGGCCTGTTACTGTCGCATCGCTGCACATTTCTGCGCCAAGGGATGGGATTGCTCTTACATTCCTCGCTCCTTTCTCTGCAGGATGCAGGAGGGTGGAAGGTGACACGGGATTAAGATTACTTTTTCATTCAATTATTCCACTAAGGACGGTCTTTTGAAGGCAGCGAGTGACAAAAAATTTAATAACGAATCTGTTTGTTTCCAGGTGTTGGGCCAAAGAAGCCGCCCCTGGGCACCCCATCGCCCACGCAGCCGTGCTGTCCAGTGTGCGGCGTCCAGGTCCCTCCCAACGAGCTCGAGTCCCACTTCTCAGCCGAGCTGAGCAGGCTGGCGAAGCCCAACTCGTACATGGAGAGACAGGAGCTCCGTCGGACTCTCAGCATAGAGATGCACGCCGTCCAAAGCAGCTACCAGGGCCGCACTAGTCGATGGGAGGTAAGGAAAATGAGGTGTATTGGTCGGTATTGATTGGTATTGATTGTCCTAAAAGTGAAAGGATGAAACAACAATTTTTGGCTAAATAATATTGTCCTCGAAAAATTTTAGGGACGGTAAATACCAATCAATACTGACCAATACTGATTTATCTGAGTTGAGAAATATCCTCATTTACAAATATGTTTTAATTCTGTTGTCCTAACTTAATATTTAGGGTTGTCATTACCTATCATTACTAATAAATACCAAAATCCTTCTTCACATTCATGCTTCGTCAATATTTAGCAAAGTTTCATTTCAAAGAAAAATGTTTTTATCCTCACAAAATTTTGGGGTCAGCTAATACTAACCAATACCCCCCTCTCTGCAGACCTTCAACAGGATACGAACCAACCGACAGAGTCGGCTCCGAGGCAAGTTCAGGAAGCGCAGGTTCGACGGCTCCGACGGCGACTTCTCCCCCCTCAGCACCTGCCAGAGCTGTCCCGTGTGCCACGGAAGGCTCCAGCGAACCCAGGAGGAGATCGCCCAGCATATCGAGGAGTGCGCCCGCAAGCAACAGCAGTCCAGCCAGGAGGAGGACGAAACGGTTGACGTCGAGAGTATAGGAGACGAGGCCTCTAACGGCGCCATCAATATGAGCCAGTCGCTCAACAACAACAACAATAATAACAACAACAACAACAACAATTCCAAGCACGACCCGTCAATCACGAGTCTGGACAAGCAGCCCGAAATAACGTCACTCACGCCACTCATGCCGTCGCACTGGGAGCGTCTGGGGCAGCAGAAGCACCACCATCGGATGCCACTGCCGCTGAACTGCAAGAAGGACAGCAACAACATCGCTATCCTGGAGGACTTTTACAAGAGGGCCTGTTTCGCGGGCTCCAACGGGTCCCTGCCACCTCCCAGTGATGCCATCTCGCGAGTCACGCCCACGAGCAGCGATCAGCGGATGGAGGTGGACTACCATCACCACCACCCGAGCCGGGAGCCCACGATAGCGCACGACAACGACGACGAGGTGGTCGTGGACAACGCCGAGGACGAGCGACGACGAGCCCAGATCTCTCCTGGAGGTGACAAGAACAGGTAAAGGGTCGCGTCTCTGACCACAGAGCTATAGAACTAGAGGGTTACTCTCTTGTTGTAGGGCTCAGTCTCCATGGGTATTTTGTATTTTAAAAAGACTCTTCCACAGCTCAGAAGAGGCCACGTCCTCAGTTGAAGTGGACTCGGCGACGGAGACCAACCCACACAGCGTTCGCTCCCAGGGACTCACCCCCAACTCGGAGTCATACGTCAGCACGTCAGAGACGGCCGAGCCGGCCTCCAAGGCGCAGGTTCTAGAGGAACTCAAGGCCCGGATACGCGAGCTCGAGGGCTCTCCTCACCACAAATGCTTCACTTGCAATGTAAGGAAATTTTTTAAGCCAGTTTGTCCGTCTGTCTGTCTGTCTGTTTAACGTGAGTTAGAAATTTCTTATGGATTTTTGTTTGATTTTTTCGGACCAGAGGCGTAGGAAGAATTCAAAAATAGGGGACCAAAATTTTTTTAAAGCCACTTTCCCACAAATCTTAAATAGTTGCAAAAAGAGACTCAAATAATGTCCATACGAAAAAAATTCTTTTGTAAGAAAACTTTCGAATTTCTTAAAATAAAATTAGTAAATTAATAAAAAAAAGTGGAAATGTTCCCTTTCCCTTACCTATGCTACCCCAAATATATTGAACTTATTTTAATTTTGCAGGAAAGCTGTAAGACCCTTGTCCTCTCAACGATCTGTGGCCACTACTTGTGCGAGGACTGCTGGATCCACGAATCCGTAAGACTCCTAAGGCGTTTGAGAGAGGCTCTTTTGACATTTTGAATGTTTTCCAGGACACCAAAAAGTCTTGCCCACGGTGTAAAATCATCACGTGCAACAGTGATTTCCGGAAAATCCACGTCTAGAGCCCCCTTCCGTCATCTGAATCGTGCAATAGCCGTCTCTGTAGATAGCGAGTTAAGCAAATTTGTACATACGTAGCAGTTTATGAATCTCAGTGTCAAAGTAGACCCATTTCTCCGCTCCTTGGCCCACGCTAGGTAACTAAATGTAACGTAAGGTAGTCGTAAGATCCGATGTTATATCAAATATGTTCCAAAACTATTAAAAATGATAATGATACAGCGAGTTGAGTTTCTGATTCCAAAAAGGTAAGATCCCAAAAGACAATTTGCCAACGCTGCATTCAAATGAAGACGCCCATTTACGGCTCGAAATCATGAAAATCTAATAACGACTTGCTAACGATGTATTTGCACACCTATTTGTCTGCGCTTTGTATTTTATTATTGCACTGAACATTGTGTTGTGCCCACACACCAGCATTTTCTCACCAAAGGCTCATTCGTATTCAAATAAACGCTGGATTGCTTGAACATTACCGCGCGCATGAATATAAATGATAATCTGGGAGCCCAATTATAGACAAGTCTGTTACAATCACAGCTGGACGCCTTTTATGGACGCTGAGGACCGCGTAAATCAAGAGGGAAGTCTCCGTGTCTTTGTCTAGGGTTTTCTTTCAGACTTCAAGGTTTTTTACTTTCGAAGGAAATTATTTTTGTGTGAACATTTTGACTGCTAGTGGCTTTGGCAGAGTTTTTTGGTACCCAAGGATCATTTACTCTCTCTTATTGGAGGGCTTATTCAGACGTAGAAGCTTTTATGGGATTAAAAGCTGAATAAAACGCCCCCAGAGCTAAGTTTTACACCTTTACGGAGGTCCTCAGAATTGAGCTGAACGCTTCCAGACGTCTTGAAATGGTCCAGAAATGAATCTGACAACCTCAAAGTTGGAATAAGACCTAAATAAGCCAACGTAAGTGTTCCTAGAGTCAAAGCAACTACTATTTAGTGACCTTCAGCAGCCTTTTAAAAATTCACAAGAATGCTCAGCCGCCCTTTGACCACGCCACTGGACTTTTCTTGTGATTTTAAGGAAAACCCGGGGAAGAAATTTCCCCCCAAAGCAACTTCAGACGTCTAGAACTTGTCGAACTCCAACAGGCACAACGACACTTGGATTGTTTGCACCTCTCTCCAGCACCTCTTCAGTCTCCATACTCCTCAGCATATAAAACATCCTGAATCGGTGGTAATAACATGCAACACATGTTCTCGATAACACTTCATATATATTTTCCATGCTCCCTTTTCGAGCCGAGAGCTCTCCCATCTGGTGGCACTTTGGGACCTGTTTTTCACGCACAAACCGTACACATATACCTTGATATTGAAATTACTCACAAAGCGGATGAAATGTTTATGTTTATTGAATGTGATCTGCGCTGCAAAATATTATAAAACGCATTGAATGCAAATTATGAAAAATTATAATATTGCCGATGCATAATGCAGGAGCTGAGACTCTTTAGGAGGTGCGCTTTGGAGTGTCTTGGGTACGGGAGTTGGCTTGTGAGGTGGTAGGAGGTTTTGTCTGTCTGTCAGACGTCGTTTGTGGGTCCTTAATATTTTTGGTCCGTCTGTCTAGGGCTTTTTTTAAGATTAAATATTTTTTGGGGGATTTTAAAACTTCCTAATTTTTTTTTATTTAATATTTTGTGATTTATTTGAGCTTTTACGGGTATCAAGACCCTTATAAAAATCATGTCCTTTAATGAATTGATAATTTTAGAGTCTTTGATTAAAACTAAGGCTCTGGAAGTAATGGAATTTCAGAAATTAGCTTTGAAAAATTTTTAAAATTGACCCCAATTTTTTATCAGAGCCCCAAACGAGCCCTCCAAACCACTGCCTGCCCCTTTGAATTCAATAAATAAATAGTGTTTTTATGGTGCAGTTTAACAAGATGCAGCTACAGATTGTCCGACGTTCGGCTGGAAGCATAGACATTAACAACAGTAGCACTCTGCGCAAATCATTTAGTTGTCGTCGTTACTGCTGTTGCTGCTATTGCTCTTGTATTAGCCATCAAAATAAATAATTCATTTGAGTTATTGTATGATTATCTGCAGTTAAGCAGCGCGCTGATTGAAAATTAATCTTATTGATAATGCAATAAAATATATAAGCGATGCCGGGAACAAGTTAAATACTATCTTCGATCTGCCAATAAATCTACGAGGAATCTATATAAATCTGGAATTTCAAGCCCCGCGTCGGGGTCACCCGTCTCGGGGAGCTCTGGGAGGAACAATTAGGTGCATCTGGTGCCGCAACCGGACAATTAATATCCCCAGGGCCACCACATTACTCGGCAGATATTCAACATCATCAATTTTGCACGTTCATCGCTAGGGATAGGGCACGTGAAAAACTTGGCCCATAAACAATTTTTAAATCAACTAATTCTGGTGTTTTTTGTGTCACCTTTGGTAAGTCTTTATTACATTTTTAGTCGCCCTATCAATCACACCACCAGAATTTGGGATCGAGAGAAGCCGAATATAAGCGTTCAATAAAACTCGATGATTTATTAAAATTTCCGCATAAAGAAGTGCCGCAATGTTTGGTCAAGATTGAGATCCCAGCCGGAAAAGTGACAAATGATCGGAGTCGCGGCAGCTTGGCGGGGAAAACATGCGTTCAGATTATCATTTTATTATCCGAAAATGATTGCCCGATTGCCGTCGATATTGTGACTTTTCCTCCCAGCACGCGGACGAGGGGACACTTTTCCGCTTTTATTAATCGCATCATGATGTAATAACTCCAATAAAAAAATAAACATTTATTTTCTTTTCATGTTGTCACATGAATGACGGTGGTGGAAGGTCGGTCGCTCGTTTTCTCTCGCTCGCAAAGAGGGCAATTAAATGCGTATGTAGGGGGCAGATTTGTGTCGACAGCTCCGTATATTATCTCTCGTTGGCATCTTCTCTGCGCCCGTCATAAATTGAGTCATTTTTTACGCGGATCCGTGTGCACTTTTTCTCCGCGAAAAACGCGAAACGGAAGGAGGTGGCATTAATTCAATTCTTTAAACAAATAAAAATTAAGTGCCTTGAGGAAAAACGGTTTTTAACCCATATTCCTCCCAGTAGCATATTCGGCCAAAAATTTTTGGTCCCGAAATAGGTCCTTGAAGCCTTAGAATGGCTATGTTTACCACTAGAAACACGTTCACAAAGATTTTAGGCCAAAAAAGTGGGTTTTGGAGAAAAATAATTTTTCATGTGAAATTCATAAAATGACCAAACCTCCGCTCGTTAACGAAAAATCGATTTCGGAAATTTTGGCCAAAAATTTTTTATCTCGAAATCGGTTCTTGAAGCCTTAGAACGGCTATGTTTACCCCTAGGAACCCGTCCACGAAGAGTTTTGGCCGAGAAAGTGGGTTTTGGAGAAAAATAATTTTTCATGTGAAATTCATAAAATGGCCAAACCTCCGCTCGTTAACAGAAACCGAAATTTGGGATTTTGGTCAAAAAATTTTTTCCGAAAAAATAGTCCTAGAAGCTTTAAAATGACTTGGCTTGCCTCAAGAAACATGTCTCCAGGAATTTTGGGTTGAAAAAAAGCGATTTGGGAAAAAAGTTATTTTTCTAAGACGCATAGTTGTTCAAGTCTCGAAGATTTTAAAACTAAAATTTTTAAGATTATGAATTTTATTAAAGAGGAAAATCATGTTTGGTCAAACTTAGCTCAAAAAAAGTTTTTTCGAAGCTTAAAATTGCAAACTAGCAGATCTGGTAGAAATTGGGTTAAAACCTGGGGCGCAGGCGTGGCTCTGAATCAGTGTTTTAACGCCCAAATAATCAAAGCTGGAAAAAAGTCATTAACGTTATCTTTATGGAATGGAAGACGCGCATTTTTCAAGTACGCCTGTCGTTTGTCCTGATTTTAATTAAGTTTGCGAGTGCCGCCACTCCAAACGGCCTCCTTTGATAATTTACACTTTTTTTTCTCCGAAGAGCTCGTTTGCCATTTGCTCACCCCTCGGAAATTAGCTCCTAATAAACAAGCGTTCCTTTTTCCGCGAATCCACGGGAGGAGCGGCAGCATCTGTCCGGAGCTCATTATTTTGTCAATAACATTTTTAAACCGAATCGGCACCCAATAAAAAAGCCCAAATACACATTTTTCCACAACATCAAAAAAATATTTGTATACTTTTCGCTCTTCATCAATGTTTAAATCCCATATTTGCTCATGGCCGGCGAAAATACACACCCTCACCGCATCGTGTATCATGTGTCCACTAAAAAATGATCCTGAAAAATAGTCGATTCGTCAACGGGGCTGCTGCACTGCAGAATTTCGCATTCGGGGCCGGGCTGCGGGCAGAAAAAATATTGCAAATTAATTAACCATTTGTTATATTGGATGCAAATAACAAATGCAATCCGACATAATATTTAGCAGAGTGGAGTATTGATTATTTGTTAGAAAGAGAGACCCGGACTGGCCCGAGATTGATGCAGAAATAATGACCCCCGGTGACGCGACAAAAAGCGCAAATCCTTCCTCACCCTTACAGAGAGCCGCACTTCTTCTCTCTCAGCGCACGACCGACTCTAATGGCCACACGAGCTTGTAGCTCTGTGAGACAAACAAAGTGTGAATCAATCAATTATTTTGCATCACAAATCACAGGCCGGCAGCGTTCCCATGTCGAGTCGGTGGCAGTTACTGCAAACAATGCCATATTCGTCATGATAGATGGCCGCTCTACCTTTAATTAAATTGGTGGCTCGACTTTGCCGGCTCTTGGTTTCGTTAGCGGCGGAAGGGTCGCGAGTCTGGTGCTTTCAATTCAATTAAATGGAAGTGGTGGACCAAGTTTTGAGAGTCAATAGCTCAAACGCTATTTTTCAGGACCCAAAAAGCCCGATAGAATAGTCCTTTGGGGCTGGAATATGCATGACCCAAGCTTGAATTTTCTAGATTAGAGTAATTGGGACTTCTGTAGACTGGTCTCTGTCTCCTCATTTCGACTGGGAGGTCCACTCTTAATAATTAAGATTACTCTTGCAAAGGCTTCGATATTGGGGTTCTCATAATTTCAGAAGTTACCGTTTTTTTACCGGAAGGAAGTTACAAAATAAGGGGTCACCCTAGTCTAAAGAATTATTTTTTTAAAGCCAAAATCATGAACCCAAAGTTATTCTTGAAATTTAAAATGGGCAGGCCACTATCCATTTTCCACTTCACGAACTGAAGAAAAACACCAGAGTTGGGAAAAAAGAAGGTGGTAATTTTTTAAAGGTTTAACTCCTCTAAAAACCTGAAGTCGAGGGTCTTCAAAATTACTGCCCCCAACCTAGGAGATGAGGCCCACTTCAGGTGAAAAAATTTGCAGGGTCAGTGAACCCCATGGATCATAAATTGATGAAGTTATTCCGCTGATTTCAGATAATTCACGCCAAAGCCGCTTATGTCCATAAAGTTACCGGCTTGAATGCGCGTTTTATTGGTCTCTAGCGGAATTGGAACCTTGAATGGAGGTGCTCAGAAGTTCTCCCTTTCTCCCGAGAAGAATCGTCGATTTCACTTTCAAGCGCATTTATTGCCTCCTCCTCCCACCTCCGATCAGCCAAAGTGTCCATAAATCTCGTTATTCAACTTGGCTTACAAGTCTTTAGTTCCGCCGATTTAATGCCATTTTTCGTTTCATCGCGTTCCAATTCGTAATCCCGAGTCTCCCGAGTCGCGAGAGAGCAATTTTAATTGAATGTTTGACAAATCCGCGTTCAATTGCGTTCGACTTTCCCCCGCAATCGAGACTCATCGGCATAATTTATGGGGGCCTTGGAATGCGCAAATTGCACCGTTTATTGTCTTCCAGAGCCGCCTCACTCTCCTGCATCTCCGTGACCCCGACTTCTTCTCCGACTCTCGAGCAAAGTCGCCGCCAGCATTTTGCGTCTCTATAAATTCATAAAAAGATAATGTGAAGGTGGCGAGGTGTCTTAAGTAATTTATTCGCACTACATTTTATGGATTAAATTGAAAGTAAATTATAAAGTTGGGGCAATAAAAGTTTTTACGGCGGATGCTGACTGCGGGAGACGGGTGAGAGACTGATCGGCAGGATTTATAAACTCTGATCAGTCACCGTGATCTCATGAGCAACGCTAGTGGGGCTTTAAGTGGCCATTTAGCCTTATAGTGTCGTCTGTATGGTGGGAGTCGTTAAACGGTGGACTTTATCGCATTTCACAGACTGAGCTTGCTACAATGTTGGCCACAAAGGAGTTCTGCTGGTCCGAGAGTTGAACAAAGTCGGCCAAAGAGCAGGAATTTGTATCACTAGCCACTAGCACCTTTTCTGGCCCTTATAGATGTAAGATAGAGTTGATAAAAATTGAGAAAAATTGTGTTTAACGATTTTCCACAATTTCTGTACTTTTTCACAATTTCAAACGAATTATTATTTTTTTATTTGATTTTAAACAAACTCCCTTCTAAAAATTTTTTAAAAAGGGAAATTAAATTTCTTCCTTGTCCTTTAAATCTACCCGTCCTTGGATTTCAGCTTATTTTAGAACTTATAGAGTAGCTTAACAAGGCACTTGTGAAGGTCTAGTGTCTAAAAATGTTGTGAGAGAAATCTTTCGGTTGAAAACTTTCCTTTTAGGATTAAAGAGACCTCATTTAAGGATTACCAAACAACAGAAGAAAGAGGGTGGTGATACGGCTAGACAGACTCCATTTCAAAGTAGTAACCATGAAAAGACCTGAAAAAACGAACCCTTCAATCCTTTAAGAACTTAGGATCTGTTTGAATATTACGTCACGGTCTGAGAGAGAGGGGTTGGAGGTCTAAACTCTCGAACGAGTCCTTACCAGGTCTAAAGCTAGTTTTGTTCGATAAAGGAACAAGAGGAAGAAAGATAGAGAGAACCCAGATACGCCTCTGGTTGCACATAGTCGGCCGAGTTGCAGGAATTTTTATTGCCTGACGTACCTTTTGTTCCCAACTACCCCTTGTTATCATTAAAATAATATTATTTTTGCCTCAACTGCCCTACCGAGAGAGAAAGATATTATTAATAACGCAAATTTATTAATTCATTGACTTTCGAGGGACGGATCGGAGCACGTCGACCATATTCCGGTCCGCTTTGTGCTTCAATGGCGCAGAAAGATCGTAATCGATGGGCGAGGCGTGGCTGCGATTCATTACTACTCCAATGGCTCAGATACGAGTCAACCGAGTCGCGAGAATCTAGGCTAGTTTTTACATCAAACACGGGGACTCGAGCGCTCCTCCTGCCGCCACTCGACCACATTTGAATTTTTATTAGTAAAATCATCAAAACGCGAGAGTGATCACTCGGTATTTGCCTTTCAATTCCCCGCATTTCTGCACATTTCCTCGTTTCGCGTCTCGTTGCAAAGGCAGATTGTTCATTATTTATTCAAAAAATTTACAGATGCGCTTGATATTCAAATCCACGGGCCGCTCTGTCTCAAATCCACCTTCATTAAGAGCAATTTTTCAACCTCTTTGCGCGCCAGGAAAAAATTCGATAATTAATTTCCCTCCTGCGCCGAGTCTCTCGCAAATCATCAGAGATTTCTTTAATGTGCAATTATGCGATATTAAAGTGATAAATGTAATATTCGGCAAATGTTGGTTCCGCAAATCCGAGGGTGGTTTGAGGGTTGTAACAAGTTGATATTGGGTGCGAAGGAGCGTAAGTACTAGGCAGTGAGTGGCAAATGATGAAATTGGGTGAAATGTCGTAAAATTTAGTCGCAATGGGGAAATTACGTCCAATGACTTACTTATTAATTTCGAATAAAATTTAGTGGAAAATTATGCACGCACGAAGCCGGGGGGAGAATTACTTTCTCTTACTTGCCCTAACTAAAAGGCCAGAGACAAATTTACAGTCGAGAGTAGGGAACTAGACCAGGACAAAGGGGTTTTACTCACATTCTAGACTACTGATAAACGTGCTCTCTTGAATCACAGTCAAAACAGCGAATTCCAACTTATTTTCGCCCAACGTCGAAGTCAGTAAAAATCTGAGTAAATAGTCTGTCTCATGAGATTCGTCGTCTTCTAACAAGAGAACTAAATACATATGAACTATGGCTGAAAAATTTGGAGCAATTTAAGGTCGTCGATCGTGTGATTGCAATTCAGGTCATTGGCATTCCTATGAGAATGTGTGGGATAGACATTTTTCTCGGTGTTGTTAAAGGGGTTTTTCAAAACCAAAACTTGCTTTTTTTCTAACATGAAACTTCCTCTAGTGACTGAAAGTTGTGTCACGTGGTGTTATCGATTTTAGACTGAAATAGACGTTTTTATCAGGACTAAGTAACCTTTATTATTAATTATTATTTCCAGTTACGAAAGACCCAATAACTTATCGCTCTCGGCGAGACAGCTTCCTGGAGCGCTTCTCATGTCACAAACTTGGAGCGCTCGGGCCCACACTAACCCGGTTGGGCAAGGTAACACATTGATTTTGGGTGCATTTGGATCAATACTGTAATTGCACGTGCAAAACTTCGTGCAGTCCAATTTATGTGCTCCGCTGTTGACGACGCCAGCAATATCGAGAACTTGACACTCAAGAGGTTCACAATTCTCCGGATCTTGGACGAAGTCAAAGGCGCTGGACCCTGCTACGACTGCCAAGGTGATGAAAACCACTGCTACAACTAGATTCGAATACTCAGGTTTATTTCAGTGGATGAATTATGTTAGATAATCACCTCTCATAGCTACGACTCCTAGAGACCCGTCTCTCTTGAAAGATCAGACTACTTTAACCTGGAGCACACCTTTTCTGCTTTTATAAGGAGAAACTACCACAACGAGATCCAATACTAATATATGAACTTCCATGTGGGAATTGGAATTCACGAAACAGACATTTTAGGGCGTACTTTTGTGAGAGGTTTGAGGCCTAAGAGCAGTGTGAGTTTCTTAGCAAACTCATAGCATCGATGAGTGCTTGCAATCACGATAAGTGATGAGCCAAGATTAGAGTTTTACCCCATTTTCAATGGTCTTCAAGAAACTGGACGAAATCGATGAAGTCATGAGAAAATGAGGATTAGACAGCTTAGTCATTAAGAGCATTCGAGCTGGCCTTTTTAATCGCAAAACGACCCTAAGTAACAAGAATGTCTGTTTTTCGTTTACATTTGAATATAGACCTTCAGATTCCTCACTCGTTTCAGTGTTAGTGTGTCTCGTCACGGCTCGTTTCACGGGTTCAGGCCCCAAAAGCTGAAGCCTGAATCTGAAATGAACGTAGTCTCTTGATGATAGTAAAGAGCCCAAATTTTTCTCTCTTTCTCTCTCCCCTGGCTCTTCTTCTAAAATTTTGTGAATTTCCGTCGATGGGAATCTGTTATTGGATCCAAAAAGCCTCAAACTCGAGACCTTATTTTGCTGCCGTGACGTCTGTTCAGTCGCCTCAAAACCTCAATACCAGACTGTTGAAAATTGTGCATTTTGTGGGCTTCAGTACGTGATATAAAGCCTCAGGAACAGTAGCTCTGGACGTCACTTTGTTTAAAAAATTCATTTAAAAAGACCTTATTGCCATGAGAAGTAAATATCTCTGGAAACAGTATAATTAGTGAATCTGAAAATTGTTTCTTTATTAAGTTTTAGTTTCTGTTCTCATCATAATTGGCTTGGCGGCCTCAAATGTGCGCTGCCAGACGGAAGATTGTGGAGTCAATGACTGCCCTGCCACTGATCCCATGGACTACAACATTTATAAACCAAACACCAAAAATTGCGGGAAGTTTTGCCAGAGCAATAACGGGGAACTAATTGCTCACGACTGTCCCGGAGGGTTACATTTCAACCCAAACATAAATGTGTGCGATTGGCCCAACGATGCTGGATGTACGGCATCAAATCAACAACAGGAACAAGGACAAGAAGAAGGGCAAGAACAGGGTCAGGAGCAGGAACAGGAGCAGGGACAGGCTCAGGAGTAGGAACAGGCGCAATGAAAAAAATGTCATCAGCTGACTCCTCTCCTCATATTTCTAGGGACAGTGACTTAACAGGCCTAAGAAAGAATTCTTATAAAGGGTAAAATAAAAATTTTAAGTTCTCCTTTAAAAAGATGTTCACCGAAAAATCGGCAAAAATTTGAATTCATGCAACATTTGACAAATCGCGTCACGAGAGTAAGAGAGGGGTGAAATCCACGTCCGTGACTATTTTTTTAAAACTTGTTGTGACTCGTAAGTGAAATAAAACCTCAAAAACTGCAGTTCACCAAGGTCACCCAAAATCACCCTTTTCGTTATGACAAGTAAGTCAGAGTCTGATTAGTGAAAAGGATACTTGAAAATTTCTTCTCCTAGTTCGTTTAATCGTTGGGCTAGTGATCTCAAGTGTGCACTGCCAAGACCAAGATGTAGAAGGGTGTGGAAAAAATGGCTGATGAGTTTAACTTCAGTCTCCAAATTCATAAAATATCTAGAAAACAAAATAAACTTTTTGAATGAAAAATTGCTTAAATCATTCGATAAATGAGAGCAGAATTTGGTCATTCCAAATGTCGACCCTAGGTAAGTATGGGTGACCATACTCTCAAACGATCACGTACTTGATTAAACCCAGTACTTGGTATAAAACCTCGGGAACAGTAGCTCTGTAAAGCACTCCACTAATTAAATTCGTCGAAAAACGATCTTATCGCCATGAAAAGTAAGTCACTCTGAATACAGACTGATCAAGACACCTGAAATTTGTTTCTCTAGGTTTGGTTACTGTTTTCATCTTAGCTAGCTTGGCAGTCTCGAGTGTGCACTGCCAAAGCGGAGTAGAAGGATGTGTAGAGCAAACCTGTGGAACCATATACAACCATATAGCACACGTAAAGTGCAATCTGTATTGCAGGTGTAGTCTAGGGAAGTTGTATGTTACGGAATGTCCCCTTGGATTATACTTCAACCCAGATTTAGAAGTGTGCGATTGGCCCGAAAATGTTGATTGTACATCAGATTAACAACAGAAAAAATAAAGTGTTTTAAAGCGACCGAAAAAGCCTTATTTCACATTTATTCTCTCAACACTTAACATTCTGTGGCCAGTCACAAACCCTTAGTTTTTCGTTGAAGAGTAACATAGGAGGACACGGAGTGAAAAACAATCTCCCATCAATGCTCAGTGCAGTCTTCGTTCGGGGCCCAAAGCTCTTCAGTCTCTGGACAAACGAGACTCTCACATCGCTCTGTGGTGCCCACATTTGCAGCTACTAGGACAGCGAGGCTTGGAACTTCAGAAATTGAGCCTTCTATATTACGGCCTGTTCGAATATCACGTAACGGTCTAAGAAGGGGGTAAACATTTGAACGAGCCTTTACGTTGTATTTTCATGACTGTAGAGTTTTAGGTCTGTATCACGTAGCAGCTAAAAGACGAATGCCAGACCGCATTATGGGCACGATTGTCTCAAAATGAGAGAGAGGACGACATTTTAAGCCACTTCTAAAAAATTAAAAATCTTCAACGGTCTTTTTGTTCAAAAATGAATGAATCGTTCGGCCGAAACTTCATTCATTTCCCTCATCAGCTGTTCCATTCATCTCGCCTTCGGAAAACACGAATTCCTCCGCGCAGAAAACAACTCGGAAACGTCCAGAAATCGGCTCTTCTATTGACTCTTGAGGTAAGTGGGCCTTTTTCTCGCCCGAACGCTCAAAAGTCTCGCTATTCGGGTTGAAATACGCCAAAACAAGTCAAAACTGGAGAGTTGAAAATTTTCTAGGTCACGAAGGAAATTCATTGAAGAAAATACCAACTCCACGGTCTTGTTTGCAGAACTTGACATTGACGGTGGGTGAAGAAAGATGCCGTAGATCGAGGAATGGACGAGATTATCTACCGAGCAAACCAATCGTTGGAGGAGCTGCAGGTTTGAAATTGGATTAGCTGGTCGGTGTGAATTAACTTCGTTTTCCTCGACGTCTCTCAAGGGTTAATATTCCATTTTCAATGCTCCATCAACTTTTCCCAGTAGATCCGCATGTACTGAAGCGAGAAGCCTGCTCTTAGCTAGACATTTGCTTGCCTCACTAATATTCATAGATTTTCTTTGATTTGGCTTATGTAACACCTACACAGAGGTATTTTTGGTACCTAGATTTTTATATACTGTTCAGACAAATTCATTGAGCCCGTCTGTCGGTCGGTAGCTGTTGAAGTAGAGCATGAGAGAAAAGCGTTAATTTTTTAAAAAATATTAACTGGCTTTTTCATCAAGGTGCGAACTACGATGGCTGCAGAGAACAGCATGAGGATGGCCCGCCAGTACTCGGACGAGGCCCGGAGCCAAGCCATGAGGGTAAATTGAGGTCTCCTACGCTCAGAAGAAAATAGCCCAATTTTGTCGTTTGCAGGCTTTTAACGACTCGTCTCTGAATGGCGTGAAAGACTCCCTAAGAAGTGCCTGGGATGGCATTCTGGGCGCTCGTACGCGGATCCAGGCCCTGCTGAACGAGATCTCGGACCCACGGCTGCTGTACGAGCAGCTCACGAACATCTTCCAGGACGAGAGTAAGTCTTGGCCCTAGAGTAACACCTCAGACTAATTCTGCTACCTAGTTTCAAGGAACAACGCTTTCTTCATCCTGGTTGGACTGGGATTCGGGACCACTGGAGGCTTTCTGCTCGGACTGTGGCTGGCCCGACCCCATCTCGCAGAGCCCATCATGAAGGCTGTAGCCTGTGTCTCATTCCGGGATACTGACGTGAGTAGCCACCATAGAGCTCGATTACTAGAGAGGGATTGAAAAAAATACGACAAAGAATTCAAACAAACAGTAAGGCAAAAAAAATTTCATTCCCCCTCTAGTACGAGCCTCTATGACTCTCCTAGAGTCGGTCTAAAAGCTCCCTTTCCAGAACGTCACCATTTGCCAAACGAACGTCCCGCATCTCCGGAGCTCCTCGGACATCCTGGTGCGAGTCAAGGCGGCTTCGGTCATGCGACTGGACGACAGAATCGCCAGGGGGTACGGCAGGTATCTGCGGAACCTCATCAACAAGTACGACTCCTTCCACCCCGAGCTGCCCCTGGTGCTGGGTCGTAGCTGCTCTGGGATCGTCGAGGCGGTTGGTCGGGGCTCCCGGTGCGGGCTCGAGATCGGAGACGAGGTATGGATTGCCTCTCCGTGGTACTCTGCGGGTCTGGCGTCGGACTACATCGTTACTCCTGAGACCCTCGTTGCCCGGAAGCCCTTTTTGATTGGCTTTGAAGGTGCCGCTAGCTTGCCCTACAGCGGATGCGTGGCTCTATCGGCGCTCAAGACTGCTGGACTCAACGAGCACACGACGATAGGGAAAAGGTGAGGGCTCTGAGCTCACATAGAATCCATCTCCAAGTGGTTTAAGGTCCCTCAAAGGTCCCTCTTAAATTTTGTTTTTGCTATAATCAATTTTTAACGTTTTAAATAATTTTGAGGCTCAGTAAATGACTACGAGAATCCATCTCCAGGGCTTAACCGATATTCTTTCGCTTCCAGAGTCCTCATAGAAGACGGCTGCTCCCCGGTGGGATGCGTCCTGACCCAGCTCGCCAAGAAATGGGGCGGCTTCGTGACCACAACTTGCCACAGTCGCTCGGCCCCGGTCGTCAAAGCCCTCGGTGAGTAGCTCGTCTTCCCAATTTGTTGTTCCTCGTTGAGTTTGCATTTCTTTCTCTTCCATTATCATACCCATAATCATACAGAGGAAAGAGGTACGTACGTCGAGCTCGTCTGGAGGTGGAACTGATCGGGGTCTCTCGTTTCAGGCGCCGACGACATAATTTCCTTCAGCAACGACAACTTCACCCAGAACTTCTTTGACAAGAGCATCGCACAGTCGAACTTCATCAACGAGCTGACGTCTCGGGAGTCCTACGACGCAATCTTCGTCACGACCAAAGTGCAGTACAGCACAGACTTCCTCTTCAAGTTCCTCAAGCCCGGTGGCAAGCTCCTGAAGACCGTAGAGCCGGACCTCGGGTCCGACGAATACGGGATCTTTATGCGGATTTTCTACTCGGTGAGTTTTTGGTGTTTAATTTGCCCTTTGTTGACCTTGAAGCTCTTCCAGATGTACATTCGACTCAAGAAGTTCGGCTGCTTCGTGCTCCGCACGGAACCAGAATGGGGAGGACCCCATCTGTGCCATTTGGCGCTGGACAGACTCGCTGGGTGAGTAGAAAAGACTCAAAAGAAGCAGTTAAGTGCAAGTTTGGCTTCCAGGTACGTGAATGACGGCGTTCTCCAGACAGTGGTGGACCAAGTTTACTCCCCCCACGAGGCGGAACGAGCCATCTCCCACGTGATGAGCGACAAGCGGATCGGGAGCACGCTCATCACGTTCAGATGAGGCTCGAGGGTCACGTCTCATCTGAGCCTGAACCTGAGTCTCGACTACGATGGGCTCGAGGGAATCTAGATGTGACTTACGGACAAACTAAACTAATTCGTGTATTTTGAGATTCTTACCGTCATCGTTTTGTAAATATCATTCATTCAGATCAAAGTGTACAAAGAGTTTAAGAAATTTACCTTAAATAAAACTAAAGTTCAAAACTAGAGAGGCAATTTTTGAGCTTGCTTTATTTAAATTTATTATGAATGAGGTTTCCAAGGCTGAGGGTAGGAAAAGTACCATTCCCTGACGGCTTCCCTGAATTATTTTGTTCGACTGATTTTCCTTTACCCTTAAAAATTGCATATCAGAACATGTAAAGTAGATGCAGTAACAACATATGATTTTTGTGTAGAAGAAAACTTTAACCATTTTCTCAGGAAAAATCCAAAACTAGGATTTTCGTTAAAACTAGGAAAAACCAGTTCTGATCATGTATGAGGCTCTTCAAGGAAATTTTCTCATGACAACCAAAGCTCACGGAAAATTAAGCAAAAAAGCTAATCCATTTCTGAGAAAAATCCTTCTTTTCTTAAAGCTGACTCAAGGGGTCCAAAATTCAAAGAAACCCCAAATTTCTCCCCCGAAAATCGAAGAGCTCCCAGAAGATGAAAAAAACCTCCTTCAAGTGATAAAACCAACGCATCTTATTTTTATTCTGATGGTAATGATTACAATTCTTGAAAACGATAATAGCCATTGTCTAAAGTAGGGTGTTCCTATTCCTCTTCCTCCTCGGCCCCGTCGCTTCCGTCCTCCTGCGCGCCCTCCCCGTCGAATTTCATACCCTCCTCGTCCTCGTCCTCCTCGTCGTCTCCCGCCACCTCCGTGTTCTCCATCTCGGCCCTCTCCATGCGTCTCGCCAGATCAGCCTCGTCCACGGCCGTGACCTGTTTCGGCGCCATCTGGATCTGGAAGACGCCCCCGAGTCCCGTTATCGTCTCACGGATCTTCTCGATCGCGAGCTCCAGAGCCTTCAGACCGTCAGCCTTCTCGGGCGTCGACGTCGTCATCACGTACAGAGGCGGCGCAATCAGGTTTATGCGGATCGGCAGCTCCTCCGTCGACAGCTCGAGGCCAGCTCTGAGGGCCGTCTTGACGGCATCGATCCCCTCGTATCCATAGCAGGCACACTCAATGTCCGCCCGGATCTTCACCGCCTGCGACGTCAGCTTGCGCTTGATGTTGCTGAGGAGAACCTCCTTGGTGCGGGCCTCCAAGTTGCACTCATCGAGAAGGGAAGGGTCCAGCACGCACTGCTTGAAGATGTCGTAGCTGGCAGCTTTGCTCTTGTACTTCTCCTCGAAGTGCCACGCAGTCTTCTGGTACAGCTCCTCCAGCTGCTCGTTGTTCTCAAACTTGAGGATGTCAGCGACGTGCCTCAGAATCGAGTTCACGGCTTTCGCCTTCGAGAACCTCTCCGTGCACTTCTCCACGTCCTCCGCCGAGACTCGCCTCTTCGACAGGTCGATGTACCCCTTCTCCTTGTCCACCCTGATCACCACCACCGGCTCCGTCTTCCCCACACGGATCAGCTTGTTGATCGACCGGATGCGCCGTCGGGACAACTCAGACAGCAGGATCATGCCCTCGATGTTGTTGTACTCCAGCAGGTGGACGTACGCCCCCATCTCGGCGATCGACCGGACGTTCACCATCACGACGTCCTCCACCTGGAAACAGTGAAAATTGAGCATGAAAAAATTCTAGAATTTAGGGAGTCGTCCAAAATTATCAAACAATCCGAAAATAGGTCGTAGCTTATAATTCATTTTGGACGGAACTCCTCTTGAGCGTTCAGCCGCATCCAAAATTAGGCCGACTTCACCCTCAACTCCGAGATATGCTCACCTCGGGGTACTTTTGTTTGTAAAACCGGCACGTCAATACCATTTTGAGCTCGTTCGCAAGTCCTGGAAGAGACAATTGGCATGAGAAAGCCGCAGATTCTGGAGAAAAGCATGGAATAGGTTAACCGAAACCCGGAAACCGCCCTCCCAACCCGGCGATCGGAGCTTCGGGGGCGGGTCTGTGTGAAACTCGGGTCCGGATCGGCTGGAGTTACCTTTCTAAGCAAACTACTGGGGGTTTGTTAAGCCTTTTTCCACTTTATTGGAATTTTTGAGGCTGATGCAAATCTACAATGTGGCAGGCAACTTGAAACTTACCCTGGACTGGGAGAGTGCACGAGTGTTGGACTAATCCGTGTCAGATCCAACCGATTGGCCCGATTCGACTCAGCATTTTCCATAAATGTGCCTCATTTTCAATAAAACTCGTCTCCAAAAGGATATTCGAAGAAAAATTGGGTGATTTAAATTTCGAAATCAATAAAATTCTCCAAAAACCGAGCGATATCGGTTTGTTGACATACGCCAGAATGCATTCCGATGAACCCCAGTGCTGTCAAAGGAGCTGTCAAACAATTTTTCCACCCAGTCTAGGAAAAACGTTTTTTGTAAAACTTGTCGATTGCTTCGCGTTGTTATTTTTAAGTGAAAAAGTGGATAAATCTTGCGAATTTTAAGACTAAATTATTGAAAGCAGACACAGCTGAACGCCAAGCATCCGACTGTCGTTTATCCAATTGTGAATATAAAGTAACTGAGGAGAAAAGTGAAAAGGAAAATTTCAAAACACTCGGTTGCAACCAACATCTCTGGATCCGCCATTTTTATAAAATTTTCACTCACAAAATGTGTAAAAAAGTACCCGAAACGCAGTGAAGTTCGGTCAAAAGTGCTCGAAATCGGAAGCTTAGTGAAGAATGAGTGAAAATGGAGTCGGACGACTTGATGATGAGTAGCGAACTGAACTTCGATATTCAGGACTTGGGGCTTCTCTCCGATGACCTCACAGGTTAGCGATATTTCCGATAAGCGAGTGTTTTCTCACACCGAACGTTCTTTCAGGTGTCTCATCGGAGATCCTGCAGCCAGCGGAGCCTCTCGCAGTGATGCCGTCCTTGAAGGCCCCAGAGGGACCCGACCTGCCCCTGCCGGAACCCAACAAGATCCGGAAACCCACGAAACCACCTGTGACCGCGATAGCCAAGGGACCAACGGCTCCGCAAGTGAAGAAGAAATCCTCCACCGACCTCCTGAGTCTCCTCAGCCAGGACGGCCTGGAAACGGACGCCTCTCTTATGCCCGCCCCCGACGAGTCCAGCCCCTACTTTCCCGAACGCTGGCCCGGCAAGCTCTGTATTCTGTGCAATTTGGGCGAACGGAGCCAGCTGGGACAGGGCGAGATGTTGCGGTTCGAGACCCCCACGGAGATCCCAGCGATCCTGGCGGAGGAGCGTGTGGAGGAGACGATCGAGGAGAAGCTCAAGGACCCCCAGGCGAGCATTCTGGCGAGCAACAAGCGTCAGAAGGGCCTCAACAAGTGCAAGGTTCCGGCCGCCAACGCCGAGTACGTCGACGAGCTGGAGAAGTGCATCGGCCACGTGGACCCCATGGAGTTTGCCAGCCTCACGGACGGCGGTTTCTACTACGCCCACCGGTCCTGCGCCATCTGGACGTTCGGGGTGCAGCGCGAGGCCAACGGCACGTTCACGAACCTCACTCCAGGTGTCATTTCCGCCCTCAAGGCCAAATGTTCCTTCTGCACGCGCTACGGGGCAAGTCTCTTCTGCAAGTTCTCGTGCCCCAAGGTGTTCCACTTCCCCTGCGTGGCTGCTGCCGGCGGGTTTCAGGTACGATTTTTAGTCAATTCCAAGTCTTCTTCTTGAACTTTGAGGGCTAGAGTTTCGAGGCTAGATTCATTCTAGTCGATAGTAGGGATGACGTCATTTACGGCTTTAGATCGAGGAAAGCTGAGTCAAAGCTATTTTGAAATTGCTATTGACCTATACATCCAAATTTAAGAGCCATCCAGAGCTTGTTTTTGGACTCCAGATCCTAATTTTCCTATGTTCATAGTATGATAATTTTTGATCGAAAAATGTATTCTTATGAGCTGCTTTTCGAAACCTGAGAGCGCAATTTTCTCAAATCCAGTTTGATTGGGATTGGTTTTTGAGACCTTTTGTCGATTCTTTTGGTTGCTACTTTGCCACTTTTTGCGAATTCAAAACAATAATTCTTAAAATTAGTTTCGAGCCCATATTGGAAATTTTGATCTTCAGACCCTAATTTCGGTCCCCTTCCAGGTCATCCAGAGCTTCACCTCCTTCTGCAAGGAGCACCTCGGTCAAGTGCCTCTGGTGTGCACGACAGAAGACATCAACTGCCGCGTGTGCAGTGCCCTCGGAGACGTCGGGAACCTCATGATGTGCTCCCGCTGCGGCGACCACTACCACGGCTCCTGCAAAGGGCTCGCGCAGCTCCCCGGGGTCCGAGCGGGCTGGCAGTGCGACTCGTGTCGCATGTGCCAAATCTGTCGCGTCCCCGACTCCACCGAGGGCCGTCTCATGTCCTGCGAGCTCTGCGACAAGGTCTACCACGCCAACTGCCTGCGCCCCGTCATGACGTCGATCCCGAAATACGGCTGGAAGTGCCGGTGCTGCCGCGTCTGCACGGACTGTGGAGCTAGGACTCCGGGAGCCGGGACCTCCTCGCGTTGGCACAACCACTATACGGTCTGTGACTCGTGCTATCAGCAGCGGAACAAGGGCTACTCGTGTCCGGTGTGTCTGAGGGCCTACAGAGCTGCTGCGTACAGGGACATGGTCAAGTGCAGCACGTGTCAGAAGTTTGTGCACGCAACCTGCGACCCAGACGCCGACCTGGCGACGTACCAGGCGAAGAAGGAGGCGCACCCGGACTACGAGTACGTCTGCACGCCCTGCAACAAGCTGGCCCACACGGGACGCATCGTGGCTGCCATGAGACGGAGCAGCAACAGCATCGACGAGGAGAGTCTGACGTCCCAGGAGGGCTCGGCGAGTGGGGCAGTGGAAGCGGAGATGGAGGTTGATGTGGGGGAGTTGAAGGCGGGAGTTAGTGACTTTGGGCTGGGCAAAGGGAAGCCCTCGGGGCTGGTGGCGAGCAAGATAGCCAAGAAACGGCTCGGATTGGCCGGAGTCAGCAAGGTGAGTTCACTTCAGGTCTTACATTCGGGCCAAGGTTGTGGGAAATAATACTGCTGTGACTTTTGAGGCAAGCGTAGATTCGACTTCTGAGTCTCTCAATGCAATATTTTTTCCATAATATTTTTCAACGTTTTGGGTTCTGTCCTTAAACTAAAAATCGGATAAGGACTCTCTTTGGGCCTTTAAAAAATTTTCAGGATAATACTATCCGCCTAAGTTTTAAAATGAAGCTTAAAAGCCCGTTTTGAGCTCTTTTTAGACATTCCTAAGGTTATCAGGGCTTCCAATAAATTTTTTAAAATTTTTACAAAGACGACAGAGAGCCGCTTAAAAAGTCTTTCAAGCTCCAATAGAGCCTCAACTTTGCATTTTGCCAAAACATAAACCAGAGTCTTCATCCTGCCTCTCTCTCTCTTTCAGGTGAAAACGTTTGGAAAATTGCCTTTCTTAAAGAAGCAGCGCTTCGGGGACCTCGGACGCAAGGTGAAGTCGAAATCCAAGTCCGCAGCGGGCTTCTTTGGCATCCCCGGGGTCTCGCTCCAGAAGCCGACGGCCGACCCGAACAAGAGCGACGACGCCGACAATGAAAACCGCCTTATCCTCTGCTCCGCCAAGGACAAGTTTGTCCTCACGCAGGACATCTGCGTCATGTGTGGTGCCATCGGAACCGACCACGAAGGCTGCCTCATCTCCTGCTCGCAGTGCGGCCAGTGCTACCACCCGTACTGCATCAACGTGAAGGTCACAAAGGTCATCCTGCAAAAGGGCTGGCGCTGTCTCGACTGCACCGTCTGCGAGAGCTGTGGTCAGCGAAATGACGACGCGAGTCTCATCCTCTGCGACGACTGTGACATCTCATATCACACCTACTGCCTTGACCCGCCCCTCACCTTCGTCCCGGACGGCAACTGGAAGTGCAAGTGGTGCGCCTCGTGCCAGAAGTGCGGTGGCACCGACCCCGGAGTCAACTGCGTGTGGCAGAACAGCTACTCGGAATGCGGCCCCTGTGCCAGCCAGGGCCTCTGTCCCATTTGTAGCGAGGGGTATTCCGAGGGGGAGCTCATAATCCAGTGCGTGACTTGTGACCGGTGGCTCCACTGCATCTGTGACCAGATCAAGAGTGAGGCGGACGCCGACAGGTGCTCGGAGGACGGCTACAACTGCATCCTGTGTCGACCCGCTGGCGTTCCCCCGCCCCACCTGAGGCCCAAGAAGAAGCAGTTCCTCGAGAAGTCGTCCAAGTCGCAGGGCTCCTCGAAACACGATGACGACGTGGCCCCTCTAGCGCTCGATGGAAGTCACTACGTGGACGGGGTCTACCTCTCAGAGCACGGTCTTCACCAGATCAAGTCTCTGCAGGTAAGCTTGGTAGGCTGTTTTAAGACTTTTCAAATGGCTATTGGGGTCTCATGGCCTCTTCAGCCTATTAACTTTAGGAAATTAAAATATCTCGTTCAAATTTTTTTTCCTTTTAATTTAAATCTAACTGTTAATTTCTGAACAAGCCTCAAAATTATTCTCCCAAAAATCCTGAAATTAAGTTTTCTTTTTTCCTTAGAAACGGAACCTTAACTCCCCCTTGACCTCTGCAACTCTTCTAAGACTCTCTGAGACCTCAGGATTTAGTTTAAGGATTTTCCAAAATTTTTAAAAGATTTAAATTAAATCGAAAAAAATTCTAAGAATCCCATAATCAAAAATAACATCTCTAAATTTGTTTTTGAGCTCTAAGTCCAATACTCAAGCCCTTTTTATCCCATTTGCAGGCCGAACTAAGTCGACAGAAGGCCAAACGCAAGCCCAAGAACGCCCCAGAGCCCCCGAAAGACGACGGAGTCTTGGCCGCCATAGAGTCCGTAATAGCGAGCAGCAGTCTGGACAACTCCTTCGAAGCCGCCGTGGAAATGATGGACCCACGCGAGGAAGCTGAAATCTACAAGGACGGCATGCAGTGGCCCTCGAACGAGCCACCCCCAGAAGGCTTCACGTGCGTCACAAACGAGCAGGGCTCCACTGTACTGAGGAAGAAGCGCCAAAGAAACCTCCAGAAGCTCGGAATCGGCGGGTTCGCGGTGCGGAACCGCACCTTCCGGGCCAACGGCAAGGACCGGGATGAGGAGGAGGGCGAGGCAGACGAGACGAAGAAGAAAAAGGCCGCCGCCCGCAAGAAGAACAAGAACAAGCTGAGTGAGATGTACCCGAACTACCTACAGGAGGCGTTCTTCGGCAAGAGCCTCATGGTGGAGACGCCCGTGGTCAAGTTAGAGATCCAGAGCAGCGATGACGAGGTAAAGCCGTCGTTTTCTGACGACAAGACCATTAAGCTGTCGACGGAGGAGCTGAAGCTCATCAAGGAGGTGCAGAAGAAGGAGCAGGAGGAGACTGACTTGCTGGAGGGCAGCAAGGAGAAAGAAGACGTACCTGATATCAAGAAGGAGGAGCCCATGGAGGACGACACGAGCGACCCCGAGACCTTCAAAGACGTATTTCCCAACGACCTAGTTGATAACGACCTCATAAACACCATCATGAACGACGACGAGCTCTCCAAGGCTTCAGGTAGGGCCTCTTTTACTTTTCTTTCAAGTCCCAAGATTAAAGTTCCAAAAATTCCTTTATTTTCTCTAGGAAACTTGGACGACCTGACCTCAGAAACCGGGGCTCAGAAGGACGAGCTGGCCGAGATGCTACAAGACCCCAATTTCAACATCGAGTCCCTCGGCACCATGGACGGCAACGATGTCGAGGAGATCTTCAAGGGCGTGCTCACGGACGAGTCACAGGAGTCCCAAGAATCGATGTTCGCCAAGTCCATGAACTCATACTCCCGTACTTCCACGCCCTCCCATGCGGGCGAGCTGCCCCCCAACGTGATGCGGTCCCCAGCGCCGCAAGTTCCGCCCCCGCAGGCACCGCAAGTCCTTATGCAGTCGAGTCCCCAGCACCAGATCGCTCCGGTGCCCAACCCGATGGTCCAGCCGCCGCCTCCCCAGTCGATCCCGATGGTCCACCCAATGGTCCAGTCGCCGATCGGGGTACATCCGCAGGCCATGGGGATGCCAACGCCCCCGCCTCAGAACCAGATGATCCCGCAGCAGGCCCAGATGATGCCCCAGCAGGGCCAGGTGCCGCCCCAGATGATGGCAGGCAGCAGTCCGATACCTTCGCGAGGGTACTATCATACTTATCACTATCGTGAAAATTTCCATTACCAAAGGTAGGGGTGGAGAACAATCTCTTGCTTCAGTTCCTTCCAGAGGAGAATCAGCTTTCAATATGCACCCGACACCCATGTTTAAGTTGTTATTGGTTGTAAGAGTCCGTGTCGTTTCTCGAAGCGCCCTCTGGAGTCCTCTCAGGTCCCTTCGTAGAGTTGAGTATGGAAGTTTTTGCCCTCACAAAGCCTCTTTTCTCAAGTTAAAAAAATACTCAATTCTTCAGGTCCAGAAAAGAGGCTCTAGAGCGAGCTTTGGGGTCCCGGTAAATTTTCTGTTTGTTTTTAACCAAAGTTGTACTCAAAACAGCTTCATTTTGCACTTCTCAACACACAAACACAAGCCACGAACACGTCGACGGCTGATTTCTGTAGATTTTGTGCTAATCATGACCCCATCAACCCCCAAATAAATCGTAAGCTAATACCGACCCACACCGAACGTGAATCCTCCATCCCTAGCTTTAGCAATTTTTGTTTACCGACAGATATTTTCCTCGATTTCGCACTTTAGCTTGAGCACCTGATTTCAAGTCACGAACTCATGAACTTCTTGCTGCTGAAAGGTCGCGAGATCGGGATCCGCTCCAGTTCCCTTTTTAATGCGAATTTTCCTTTTATTTTTGTACTGTCGAGTAGAAATCAGTTTAGCCCTGCCTACAGTGACCAGATGCAGCCTCAAACCTGGCAGCAGCCTATGAACGTCGTGCCCTCGATGGTTCCGGGACCCCCTCCCATGGACCAGGGCATGGTTGGCATGCCAATGGAGGACCCAGCGATGAGCGGTATGGCAGCCGCTCCCATGAGCTACAATCAAAAGACCTCAGAGAGAATGAAACAGGACGAATGTAAGTCCCACTGGTTGTAAGATTAGCGTTTGGAAGACTTAAGTCCCGGTCAATTTTTTTTTTTCATAAAGAAAATTGTAAAGGGACTTTTTAAAAATATCCAAACCCTAGTCTTGAGACTAAAAATAGCAGCTAAAAATTTTTTCCTCTCCAGGTCTAGGCGAAAACGCGACAATTTCGTGCGTCCTGTACGCCAACACAAACCACCCGGAGCTCAAGATCGAGTACCCGAACTGGAACGACCGGTGCAAGCAGATCCTGAAAAAGTGGAGAGCGCTCTCGAACGAGCAGAAGCAACCCTACCTGTCGAAGGCGCGCGAGAACCGGTCGGCCAACCGCATGAAGAAGGCCCAGCAGGTAAGAGCATGCCTCCATTGCGCTAACTCCCCCCAAAATCTGCTAGCATATCGTTCCCCCCTTCATTATATCTGTCACCTCAGCATCGCATCTCATCCTCCCTCCCTCAATATCGCAACCGGGTATGATGTAACTAATCCATTTTTGTGTGGACCGACAGTTCCTTGAATGCCTATCGGAGCATGGACGGGTCAAGGTTTTGTCATCCTTCATCTGTTTTGTTCGCCGGGAACATGGTTTCACTATCCTGTTATTTATGTGTCGCCCGTCCGTCCGTGGTCGTGAGGCTCTCCCTCTTGCATTCTCTGCGACATCAGAGCCGCTCGCTCTCAGTCTCTAAATTGCTAACAAATTTAAGGCCAAGATGAGCTAAATCGGCCCTTTAAATTAACCTAAGGTCGGTTACTCATGTACGGCATTTAATCAATTCGACACTAACCCATTTCCACCAGCTATTTTATCTAATGGGTTAAAAAATTACTCCCCTCAATTTTTGATGAACTATGGCTCAACTAAGGTTTTCAGAATTCCTTTAAAGAAAATTAGTTGGAGTTGTTATTTTTTGACTCAAAATAATTCGGTCAACATAATTATATGAATTTTGAATTTTTTTGTCCAAGCCTGGATAAACAATAAGTCAACGCTTATTTGTCATAAAAGATAGTCCAATATTTGTGGAAAAGAGAAATTATTGAAAAGGGGTTTACTATAAGACTGATTAAATGCGGCATTAAATTCCGTACATCAGCAGCCGGCCTAACACGCTTCAAAAGTTTTCCTTAAGTGCGTTTACACTGGAGACTTTTATGACTTCAATAATCAAGACATTTTCATTCAAGTTTTTAAGTTCCCTTAATTTTTAACAAAAAAACCAAAAACTTGCTAGCGAGCGGCTCTGTCCGACGTGTCTCTGCGGAAAAATTGTAAACCTTGTAAAACCACATAGGTGTCACAGAACTCACCGAAAGATAGCCAGTCGAGCAGCAACCAGTCGCCCGCCACCACCCCGACGGCTGTCGTGCCGGAGACGCCCCCGTCTCCGCAGATTCAGGTGCCCCAGTCACCGGTGCAGTTCAAGGTGCAGCCGCAGCAGCCCCAGCACGTGCAGACGCAGCAGCAGGCGATGTCACTTGAGGTGCAAGGAAATTCTAATTTGGATGGGGAGACCGCTAACTCTAGTGTAGTTGAACTAACCTCTTCCTCCTCCACCACCCCCTCACAAACTCACACATCACCCCCTAGTAACACTTCTTCCGAGTCGCACTGTACAGCAACTAATAATCCTAACCCAATCGCTCAAAGTAGTACTACTAACCGCACTGACTCGGAGTCGCCCGAAGAGAAGCCCGCGAACATCTCGGTGGCCGCCAACATCGCGAACACCTTCATAAACATCTCGAACGTCCAGAAACCCGCCAATATCGCGATCTCCCCGCACCACATCATGAAGACCCTGACGCTCGGGACCGGCAACCGAATCTTCGTCCCGAACGTCATTGCTACCAATATCTCGCCCCAGTTCACGGTGCACCACCAGTACCACCCGTACGCGGCCTCTGGACCCGCTCCCAACGTCACCGTGAACCCCAACGGCAACTTTGCCTCCAACTCGAACGCCGTGATTCGACCTCCCTTCCGCGGTCACTTCAATATCATAACAGCCACCTCGACCCCCAGTCAGAGCCCGATCCTGGCCGCGTCCCTCCAGACGATCAACAAGATCGCCTCGACGCAGGCCGCCCAGCAGGCTCAGCCCCGCTCGATCGGCAAGGTCGCGATCATCCAGACGGGCGCAGAGAAGCCCCGCGTGGCCACCACCCCCGACCAGAATATCCGCGTCCTCACCCCCTCTGAGATCATGCGCACCCTCCCGTCGTCCCTGCAGGAGAACTCCTTCGACACGACCACCACAGCCTCCTCCTCCTCCTCCACGGACCAGTGTAGCACCAGTGTCGCGCTCAGTAGCCCCTCCACGACCTCCTCGTCGCCCGTCATTTGCTCTCAGCCCACTTCCGCCACTAATAACAGTACTTCCACTAGTATCACTACTACTATCACCACCTCTACCTCTACTAATGCACAAGAAATGGTGAGAATAGATACAAAACGTAAAAAATTAACGTGCCAAATTTTGATCGTCATTTTTTTGAGTTTTCGTTTCCTTCGACTTTCCGGAGTGTCGCACTCTCTTTTCTTGTGCTCTTTTCTGCTACCGTTTCTAGATTTTGAGTGTTTTTACCATTTATTTGTTTTGGATGTGCAATTAAGCCATTTTTGGAGTAGTTCATGCATAGCATACTGCACTCATAGCCGAGATTGCTTCTAATGGTTTTTATAGATTTTTTTTTCTACCAAAAAATTTCCCATATCGCCTTATACCGATAGCCAAGACAAGTTTTGGAAAACATAAGGTGGTTTTTTAAAAAGTAACATCTTGAAAAAAATGTATTGTCAAGGCTATTGATGTAACAAGTTCTGGTATCAAAAAAATTGGTGCGATTGGCAGCTACTTTCCAAGTTATAAATAGCCAGGCCAGTCTCTCATGCTTTTTTTAATGAAAATTATTTGATTTGAACTAAACATTAATTTTAGAATTTTATTTTTTTTGGCTACAAAAATTCTTGTCTTCTTATTAAAAAAAATATTTTAGAAAAAATCCCTTGACAAAAAAATCAAGGCTATCAGTGTAGAGAGCTATGGTTTCGCGAAAATATGAGTTTCAAGCTGACTGAAATTTGCGCCCTTTTCTCTTCCGCACCTGTCGCGGCTGACATTTCGAGTGCCCCTTTGGTTTTGGCTTTTGGGCGCCCGGAATCTCAGCCCTTTGCCTCCTCCGAGCAGCAAACGATGGTCCCAAGGCACGTCTTTCACGCAAACTCTATATTGGAACGTCTTTTTTGCGTTTTATATCTAGAATAACCCAATTTTCTTTGCATGTTGTATCTAACAAATATATCCACAGTTGCATGACTAATAAAAATTCATTCCATCTAATAAATTTGGTAGCTCAGTAGAATTTATTCCTCGCGCGGTTCTGAACCACACCAGTAGCCCTAGCAAGTAGATTTAAGCTTCTTATGAGTTGAGTTTCTTTTCTCGAAACACGAATCTTTGCATGCCTTTCAAAAGAATCCTGTGTGAGCGTTTGTGAGGCCTCCAGAGCCCGCCTCTAACGTCCCCAACCCTTTCAGGACCAGGAGAAAATTAACGCACAGCAGAAGAGCGAACGCGAGGCTAAGCAGGAGCGTCAGTGGAAGCAGCTCCAGGCCATGCGGGCCCGGGAGCAGCAACTACAACAACAACAAATCCAGATCAACGACCCGAACATGCAGCAGAGCCCGGATATCCAGTCTCCGAACCGCGGGGTTCCACCTCAGTTTGTGTCTCCGGCGGGTCGGCCGATGCTGGCGCCTCCTGTAAGTCCCGTGAACTTCCAGCACCCCGGGATGAGACCCGTGATGGCACAGCAGCAGCCCCAGCAGCTCCAAAGAGGGCCGATGGGACAGCAGAGGCCCATGAACCAGAGTCCATTCTCGCCCCAGAACCAGCCTCAGTCCCCCCACGACCTGTTCCCGGACCCCCCGACTCCCCTGAGCCAGTTCCAGCAGGGAGGCGAGGAGTACGCCGTCCACAACTCGCCCCAGCAGCGCCAGATGCAGGGCCACCAGAGCCCCAACCAGGCCAATCGCAGCCCCGCCTACCAGATGCAGGTACAGCAGCCTCAGCAGCCCTCGCCGGCCCTCAGACTCAACCTGGAGACGGCGTACGGGCATGCAGCGGCCCCCGGGACTCCGAGACCCTCGTTCGCGACCAACACGGTGCGTCCTACGGTCTACGCCAGGCCTCAGGACATGTTCCCAGGGCCCGGAAACACGTCTCCGTACTCCCCTTCGCCGCGCCAGGACCCCTTCCAGGCGCCCCAGACCCTCCAGGAGGGCAACAGGCAGCTGAGAGACCTCCTGCAGCGTCAGCAAGGACCCCAACCGGGCGCTCCGGGACAGCAGCAGCCTCAGACTCCACAGCCTCACTCGCCCATCTTCGAGGAGAACCCGCAGGTAAGCCAGGGCCAGCAGGTGCAGGGGCAGGACAACACGTTCCGACAGCCCCTGCCGCCCGGAATGGTGCAGCGGCCCACGAGGATGCCCATGAGCGGTGGCAAGATCATCCGGAACCAGCTGATCCCGGGAGGGCAGATCGTCCAGGGCCCGAGAGGCGTCCTGATGAGCCCGGACCTGCGTCAGAAGCTGATCCGCCAAGGCGGCGGAGTGATCGCGAGCCAGCAGGTCATCATGCAGGGCGGTGCTGGACAGCAGATCGTCGTGGGAGGCCAGAGGATGCCTGTGGCGATGCAGCAGCAGATCATCCAGACGAGTGCTGGCCAGGGTGGGAACGAGCAGAACGTGATCCTGAGTCAGAGACTACAGAGACCCATGCAGCCCATCCAGAGCCAGTCTGCCCAGCCAGGACAGAACCCTGGAGGCGAGAACCAGGAGATTCCGGACATTGTGACGGCGGAGATCGAGAAGCTGGAGCAGGAGCAGGAGGAGGCTCTGCCTGGAGAGGAAGTCGGAGACATCCTGGGCAAGCTAGGGGATGATGACGACGACCTTCTGGGTGAGTTTGTTTTTGTAGGCTTCTTGAAGGCTTTTTCTGAGTTTTGGCTGTTTAGTTTCTCTCACTGCCGAGATGGGCGACGAGTTCAACCTCCTGGAGTACGCAGATCCCGACTTGGATACCAACGAGAGTGGCGAGAAGACCAACATCTTCGACAGCCTGGAGCTCGATGAGCATATTGACACCTCAGAGAAGGACGACAAGCACAAGGACCCGTAAGTTTAATATCCAATTTTGCGAAAATCAGCTCTAAAAACCTAATTTTCATAGGTCAAAAATGCTGCAAAAGGCGGCCGAGGCTGCAGCAGCAGCAGCTCAAGCTGGCTCTCAGCAGCCCGGTGTAACGCAACCCGTGCAGGTCCAGATGCAGAGCGGCAAGACCGTGAATGTCCAGATTCAGAACCAGCAGCCGGGTCAGCAGCCCCAAATCCAGCAGCAGATTATCGTGAACACGTCCCAGCCAGCCCCACAAGGACAGCAGGGAGTCCATCTGCAGCGCTTCAAGACGCTTCAGCAGGGCAACCAGATCACGCAGCAGATGCTGCCTGCAAATTTCCAGCAGATCCAGCAGCAGATGCTGCACCAGGTCCAGCAGGCGGCGGCCATGGGGAAACCGATCCCCGTGGGTAGCCAGGTGATGTCCAAGGAGGGCGCTGTCGGGATCGTGACTGCCAATAACAGCGTCCAGATCAGCTTTAATCCGAGGTAAGTGATCTTATCTGACTGTCTGGCTTATAACCTTGAACAATATTTATTTTTTTATTCGCGAAAAAACTAGTAAATTGAACAATAGAGCTCCCATATGCCCCCTAAAGCTTATTTCTTGAAATAGCTAATTTAACCAATCTTCTTTCCAGACTTCTACCCACGAGGATGCCCCAGTATCGACTACAAGGTCAGCTAGGACCCCAACAGCAACCCCAGGGTCAGATCCAACCGGGCCAGGGCCAGCAGGGACCCCGAATCATGATGCAGCAGGTTCAAGGCAACCGCATAATTTCCCAGACGGCCGTACCTCAGCCCCTTCAGGGTGCCCAGCAAGGACCCTTGGCCCAGCAGCTGCAGACGGCGGCACCACCGCCCTACCCTGAGCCCCCTCCGCCCTACCCGGGCCAGAACGCAGCCGCCCCCGGCTCGCAGGTGAGTGCTTTGCCGACTTGGCGGGAGAATTTTAAGTGTTTGTTGGCATTGAAGACAGAGACTGATTGTGTTCTTCTTTTGATCTTTTGCATGCATCTAAATGTTGTTTGATTGATTGAAATTTTTGAAAAAAAAACAAAAACCCCAAACATGTGTCCATTTTTTGACTCTCATTGATTGTTTTTGATAGTATGAATTTTCTGATTTTGATCATTCTTCTGCGCCGTCCTCAATATACAAGCAGCGGCCATTATTGCTACAGGTGAGCAAAGAAAGAAACAACAATTTGGTCAAAGTGCTTCCATTTTTCAAAAATTAGATTTGGTTTTTGATTTTTTGCACGCAAATGTACAAATTTCGATGGCTTTTGTTCGAATTGCAATGCCTGGTGTAGCTAGTGTAGGAGTTCCCGAGACCCAAATGAGCTTATAGAGATTCTTTTGTCTTTTGAAGGAGCAGCCTCTGTTGCTAGAAGACCTACTGGAGCAGGAGAAGCGGGAACAGGCTGGCCAGTCGACGACCAATCCCAGCATGATCAACAATCAGGTAATGACGTCAACTCACGTGTCAAATTTGTCTGTCTGTCTGATTCTTAGAGACCTGTGGAATTTTGAAAAATTGCTAGTTCCATATACTTCATCCAATTGAGCTGAAATTTTAGTATGTTATTGCTCGTGTAAAATCTAGAAAATCGTGGAACCATACCCGACCCCTAACTTGCACAGGGACGAAGCTAGAGACTTTCAAAGTTTGTATGGAGGGAAAATTTTACTCACTCTGATTAAGCTCAAATTCAAAAGTTTATTAAACTTACGTTCGATCATGTTTTTCAGGAGCTTGAGAAGATACGAGCAGACCTGATGGACTCGACCCCGCCCAACCTGCAGCCCCAGCAGCTGCCTCAGATGCCCCAGACGAACCAGATGCAGAAGAACCTGCAGACTCCGAGACCCCAATTCGCCCAGAGAGCGGCTCCCCAGCAGCAGTGGAGAGCCCAGATGCCGAACCCGCAGATGCCGGGCCCCTCTGTGGCCGCTCCCGTGACCCCCCAGACCATCCAGCAGAATGTCCGTCTGTACCAGGCGAACCTCCAGCCGGCCCCTCCGATACCCCCAGAGACAATCAAGACGGAGCAGGACCAGCGCATGCAGATCCAGTACGAGCAGTGGCTGGAGACGCAGGGTCAGAACCTGCTGAACCAGCTGAACTACTACGAGGCCGAGATCAAGAAGCTGCGGTCGGCGAAGAAAACGCTGAACACGAAGCAGCGACAGCTCAAGAAGACGGGATCGGAGCTGAACGAGGAGGACACGAGGGAGCTGATGAAGGTGACGGCGGAGCAGGCGGTGATCCAGAAGCAGCTGGACAACTCGCGAAAGCAGTCGAAGCAGCACGCCATCATCAAGCAGGACTACGAGCACAAGAAGATGGCCCGGATGCAGCCCCAGCAGCCTCAGGCTCCGATGGGTCAGTCCCCGGCCCACATGGCTCCCCAGTCCCCGCTGACTCACGCCGGCCAGTCGCCCCACCACCACCCCCAGATGATGCCAGGACAGTCGCCTCTGCAGTCCCCGAGTCCCCACATGGCGGCGTCTCAGAGCCCGGGTCCAGGGATTCTCCAGAGCCCAGGAAACCATGGAGCCAACTCCAACAGCGCCATGAGTCCGTACAACACCATGAGCCAGTCGCCCCGCATCGGGACGCCGCACTCCCAGAACGCCGACGACAATCCCTTCAGTCCCAACATGAACCCAGGGTGAGTCGAAATTTCACCTTTTTACCTTCGGAAAAATTTGTAGGGTTTTTATTTTTTGAATTATTTATTTCGTGCGTAGATTGACGGAGGTGAAAATGGCTAAATCCATTCACGAACTCCTCAGATCAGTTGTTTTGACTTTCAAGAAGCTAACGATGCATGAAACAGTTTCTTCGTCCTCAGTCGGACGCCCTGTCACAAATTTCGGCTTTAAGTATTCAAGTGTTTCAAGTATTCAAGTATTGGTTTCAAGTAAGAATCGGTCTCATTCCCTGGCTTGAGCCAGTTCATTGGGGGGCCAAATGTTCTGAGAAAAAATGTCCTTACCTTAGATGGTCCATTCTTACGGGTTTTAGGCTCTTCATGAAAGTTTTAATATTTCTTGGTAACTCACTTTATTACTCTATTAGACGGTGGTTGATTCTGCCCTAACAGTTACAGGATCATGGAATTTTTCTGCTGTTCTGAAATCATATTTTTAACCCTTAAGTGACCTGTGGGAATCTACTTTAAATAATGCTAACACTTTTCGGGCTGGTGGGTATCTTAAATTTAGGCCTTTTAGGATAGTTTTTTCCGAATCCCAATTTAAGCACTCGGGTTCTGCTTCATGAGCTCGATGTCGCTGCGCATCATGTCCGTGACGAGCTCCTCAAAAGACGTCTTGGGAGCCCAATCGAGCTGTTTGCGAGCCTTGGTGCAGTCTCCGTGAAGCAAATCCACCTCAGTAGGCCGGAAGTACTTCTCATTGACGCGAACTCTCACGATCTCCGTGCCCTTTTCAACTCCCACCTCGCTCAGTCCCGACCCCTGCCACTCGATCTCGCGTCCAATGTACCGAAAGGAGGCCTCCACGAACTCCCTCACGCTTCGAGTCTCCCCCGTGGCAATGACAAAGTCTTCGGGCTTGTCCTGCTGCAGCATGAGCCACATGGCCTCCACGTAGTCTCGGGCGTGTCCCCAGTCCCGCTTGGCGTCCAGGTTGCCCAGTTCCAGCGAGTCGAGCTGCCCAAGGGAGATCTTGGCGACGCAGCGGGTGATCTTGCGAGTCACAAAGTTCTCGCCACGTCGAGGGCTTTCGTGGTTGAAGAGGATTCCGTTGCAGGCGAACATTCCGTAGGCCTCACGGTAGTTGGTGACGATCCAGTAGGCGTATAGCTTGGCACAGGCGTAGGGGGAGCGAGGGTAGAAGGGCGTTCGCTCGGTCTGAGGCGTCTCGAGCACACGTCCGTACAGCTCCGAGGTTGAGGCCTGGTAGAACCTGGAAAATTAAATTTTAGGAATTTAGTTTTTGTCCAAAATATTCCCGATTTAAGCTCATAGAAACTGAAGAAGCCCCTAGTTCCGTCCCTGTGTAAAACAGGGACCAAAACAGGGACTATTACATACTAAAATTTTAGCTCAATCGTAGAAAGTATGTGGAACCGAAAAACCCCTCTGGTTACGTCCCTGTAAGTTTTTCGGGAAAACCAAAATACCACAGGTCTCTAAACCTTACAGTTTCGGAGCTTTAGAACTCAGGCAAGTGAACAGACAGACGGAAAAATCCAGCAGACAGGTTCTGGTCTACTAACCTGACAGTCTTATCGAGCCCACAAGTCCGCACAGCGTCTAGGATCCGCAGCGTCCCAACCGCGTCCACCTCCGCCGTGTACTCGCTCAGGTCGAAGGAGATCTTGACGTGACTCTGGGCCGCCAGGTTGTAGATCTCCACGGGCCGCACGGTACCGATAATTTTCACGAGACAGCTGCTGTCGGTCATGTCCCCGTAGTGCAGCTTCATGAGCCCCTCCTTGTGGGTCTTGGAGTCGGCATAGAGATGCTGGATGCGGTGGGTGTTGAAGGTACTGGCCCGCCTAACGATCCCGTGCACCTCGTATCCCTTCTGGAGCAGGAATTCAGCGAGGTAGGAGCCGTCCTGGCCCGTGATGCCGGTGATTAGAGCCACTTTCCGTGAGTCACCCATTCTGCTGCCACGTTCAAACTAGAATAACGAGTTCTCTTATCTTTCGCAAAAGTTAGCTAGTTTTATCGACTAGTGTAGGCTCCCTGCCGCGTTCAGACTGACGGTTCCGAAACTCTTCAGTTTTATATCAGATGTGTACTTTGTTTACAAACTCTACTGCTGTATAAACTAACACGAATGTTTTCACGATAAGGTATTCGTCAAGGGTCTTGAACCCGGCATACGCTGAGGCTCTCTCGGAGAGGAACCGCAGAATCAGGCGTTAATTGGACCAGTTTTTAAAATATTTTCTCTCTTTGCTTTGGGGGGTTTTTCGGCAGTTTTATTGGTAAAAAAAAATTCCGGTAAAAAATGCTCTTTAAGCCTTCGACTAGATCTTGCTGATAAGGAAAGATCAAATCTCCGATGACTTCACTCAAAATTATGGACTTATTTCGTCCTAAAACCTTCCAAAAATGTAAAAACTTAAAATTGTTAATTTTCCCAAAACCGTCCAAATTTTGGGAGCTCTACTTATATATACTTTAGTCTTTTTAGACTGCAACCATATGATAAATACCGATAAAAATTGCAATGGAGTCTGATAAGAAGTCGTTCCAAGAAACTCTCTGAAACTAATCGACTTTATTTCTCGATTCTTTCAGACCTTCGCCATCTCCGTCGCTCCCAGGCCGCCTCACCTCTCCAGCTCCGCGAATGACGTCTCCCCAGCACCGCATGGCTGCTCCTCAAATGACAGGAGGGCGTCTTATCACCGCGAGTCCCGGAGGTCAGCAGTTCCCCGTGAACCAGCAGAACATAATCGTGCAGAACCAGTTCGGCCAGCAAGTGCAGCAAATGCAGCAGATGCAGCCGCAGCAGCAGAACCAGGCGAGGTTCATCCGGCCCCAGATGATGTCCAACGACCCCAATATCCGCATGAGAATAGCGAATGCCTCGAATTTCGGGAACCAGCAGATGCAGGGTCAGGGAATGCCCCAGCAGATCCAGATCCGACAGCAGGGACCTCCTCAGGTGGTGCAGCAGGGAGGCTACAACTCCCCCCTCGGGAGTCCCCAGACGGGTCAGCAGATGATGCAGGGAGGTCAGCCCATGGACCAGAACCAGAGGACCATGATCCTGGTGCAGCAGAGACAGATGATGCAGCGTCAGATTTTGCAGCAGCAGCAGCAACAGCAACAACAGCAGCAGCAGCAACAACAGCAACAACAACAGCAGCAGCAGCAGATGGGGATGCAGCAGAATCAGCAGATGATGCAGCAGGTAATATATTATCGTCTGTCCGTCTGTCTGTTCGTTTGTCAATCTTTTCCCAAAATTTACTCTATGAAAACCTAATTCAAAGACCCTAAAATATGTTTTGACTACCCAGAAACCAGCATATAAATCTTAAAATCTATTTCAGCAGGTGCAAGGCCAGCAGCAGTACACGAGGCAGAGCCCAATCCACCAGCAGCCGCCCTCCCCGCTGCTCAGCAACACCCCCAACTCGCCCATGATGCCTCGGAGCCCGATGGTGAACTACAACCAGCAGCAGCAGCCACAGAACCCCACGAGTCCCATGATGATGGGCAACTCTCCGCTCATGCGCAGACCCCCCAGTACCGGGGGCATGCCCGACAGACCTCAGAGTGTCGAGAGCTCGCCCAGAATGTACATGGATGGGGGAGGTGGTGGCGGAGGACCCCACAACCCGATCCCCATGCTACCTCCCGAGGGCTTTAGGTACCGAAAGCCGGGCTTGTACGGAGGCACGCCGATGTGGGGGATGGGAGACCGTGGGAAGCGACCCCCAGGTCCGCCCCCCAATGACAAGAAGGCAGGCATGCAGGTGTCGATCATCAAGAAGAAGGGTCCGCAGCTAGTGAGCCCGGAGTACAACGAGATCGACGACAGCTCCTGCACGCCGCCATCGCTGAGCCCTGGGACGTCGGCGACCGAGGTGACGATGCCAAAGCTGAAGGGAGCTAAGAAGGAGGACGTCGTGATCATCGACAGCAGTCCGGACGAGAAGCAGCGGATGCTGGACTACGACGACGACAACGACAAGACTCCCCTGGCCACGGAGATCAGCCTGAGTGCGGCAGCTCGCATGGAAACGGACGAGATCCACATCGAGCAGTTCAGCAGCGGGTTTGACAGCATGGCGGGAGCCAGTCCGCTGGACGGGGCGGAGGGAGTGCATGACGAGTACACGCTCTTCAACTCGGACGTGGTGGAGTACGTCGAGAACGACGAGATCATCCACGCGAAGGAGCCCCAGACGCAGGAAACGGGGGATGAGGAGGTGCACCCGGAGTACCAGGACGAGGTGAGGATAAAAGGCGATTTCTCAAACCCAATTTTGGGGGTTTTCTATGTGTTCTAGAGATTTAATTTGGTTTAAGCCAACTAAGCTCAAAAATGTCTTATTCCCTCAGGTGAGAGTCATTGAGTCGCCCAGCATCGAGGTGTCAGAGGTCATCGTAGTGAAGAAGCCCGATCTGGGAACCGATTTCGAGGCCATGATCGACGGGGGAGGCAGTGCTGTCAAAAAGGCAGAGGAGGAGCTCAAGCAGCCCTCGGTCACGATCACGAAGCGCGAGGTCCACGAGACGCCAGTCATCACGATTTCGTCGGGGCCGAGCCAGAAGAACGTCCAGTACACGCGCGTGCCCATCTCGCAGGCCCTCCTGAGTCAACGCACTACGATCGTCAATACGAACGCCCGCAAGAACCTCAAGGAGGCGGCGCAGACCACGGCCAAGTACTCGATCGGGAACACGACGATCCAGGTGCCGGTGCTCAAGGGGGTCTCGATTGGAGGTCAGTCGTCTCAGGCGCCACCTCAGAAGCCCAACATGCAGGTCAAGAAGGTCGTGACGTCGGCGCCCCTGAACATCCTGAAGAGCCCCACGATCATCACGGTGGGGAATCGCAAGATCCAGGGCTCCAACATCGTCACTCTGGCCTCTCTGGGACTCGGACAGACCATGACTCCGGCCCAGATCACGAAGGCCTTCACGAGACCGCAGGCCATCCAGGTCCAGAAGACGGAGAAGGCAGGGGAAGCCTCGTCGGCTGCCGTGGAGAGAATCATCCAGCTGCCCCAGAAGGCGTCGGTGTCGTACACGAAGCTGTCCTCGCTGATGGTGACCCAGGACACGTCACTGCCAACAAAGATCTTCGATGAAGACGACTCGATCTCACCCGAGAGCAGCGCCGAGACGGAGGAGCACGAGAAAATCCTGGAGGCGTCTAAGGCCGAGAAGATCACGGTCGTGAAGATGCCAACGAAGGACGACAAGCCCGATGACGAGCTCATGGACATGATGGCCTCCATTACAGGTGAGTTTTGAGGGGGTCTTCTCCTAGTTTCAAAAAATAACATTTGGTTTATTTTCAGGAGAATCCAAGCTCGCTCCACCGGTGACGCTGATCCAGCCTGCAAAAATTGACCCTCCAGAAGAGATTATCCAGCCGATCGAGGACAAGCCAAACCGCATCAACTCCTCGCCCAAGCTAGTCACGGCACCCTCCTCTACCGGTCCATCGGGCGAGAAAGCCAAGGGAGTCATTCCCGTGCACGTCATTATCAAGTCCCAGACGTCAACTTCTCCGCCCATCCTCCAAGGACCCACGGGCCAGCGTCTCGTCTCGGTCGTGCCGCAGCTCTCGCCTCTCTCACAGCCCAACGAACTCACAACCAACGTCGCCAACGTGTCCCAGCAGCTGTGCTCCATCATGTCGAGCATCAACCCGGCCACCTCCACGGCCATCTCGAAGGAGGACTCGAAGGAAGACGCCAAGAAGGAGACCCAACTCACGCCCTCGACGACCACCACGACGATTCTGGCGGCCCATCTGTCGCAGATGAGTCAGCAGCCGCCCATAAACGCGCCTCTGACGTCGCAGCAGGGCAACATTGTGGTCGTGAAGCACATCCGGGGTGACAATCAGCCTATCGTGGTCATGAGTCAGGGGCAGATCGGCCCGGGAAACAGCTCCGTCATCATCACCCAGACCCCCATAAAGTCCGGAAACTCGGAGCACCAGCGCTTCAGTATCCTCAGCAACCAGCTAAACCAGCCTCAGAGGATCATCAACTACGCAGAGGCAGCGCAGAACCCGCCAGCTCTCGTGGTGGCAGGTCGGCCGGGGGTCATCTCGACACCCACGAGCGGAGGCAGCATCCTGAGCGCGACTCTCTCGGAGCCCACGACCAAGATCATCACTCCCACGAACCTGTTGCAGACCCAGCTTACGTCTCCCTCCCCCTCGTCCTCGTTCAGGAGATCCAAGTCCACGGACGAGGTGCCGGCGATGCTCAAGGACCCGGCCCCCATCGTCCCCACCAGCAAGAGACACAGCATCGAGGCGTCGACCCCGAAGCTCCTGGACGAGTCTGACGAATCCGCCGTCTCCTCGACCACCACCAAGACCGCCACAGAGAACAAGACTGCCCTCAACGCCTCCGCCCCTGACACCCAGAACGTCCTGCTGAAGCAGCTTCTCCAAAACTCGGGAGGTGGCACCGCCCCCGCCCCTCCCCCCGCCTCCATCTCATCCCGACCCATCACGATCCACAACCAGCAGCGAGCTCCCAGTCTGGGACTCGTCAGCTCCCTCGAAGACCAGCTCTCGAGGCCTGTGATTCCGCCCCCCTCGAACCCACCCGCCACGTTGCCACCCTCCCAGATCATCAGCTCGCAGCCCACCGTGAAGCTCACGCCCACGAACTCTCAGGCCAGCAGCGAGAGCCAGAAGCCCAAGCTGGTGTCCCGGGAGACCTCGTTCGTGTCCAAGCCACCGGTCCTGGCCAACGCTTCCATCTGCTCGCACAACCAGAGCTCCGTCTCCGAGATCCGCAAGATCATCGGCAGCACCTTCACCAAGGACGAGCCGAGCTTCCTGTCGTCCTCCATCCTCCCACCCGTCTCCATCAACCGCGAGGCCTCCAAGACCCCCGAGGAGACCATGCCTCGGATCGACGGCTCCATCCCGAGCGGACCTCCTCCCAACATGGTGATCAAGAAGGAGAACATGATCCCCGCCGAGGTGCTCCAGAACTCCCTGAACCAGCAGGCAGCCGCCGTGGCTGCCCAGAACCGGGAAGCAGCAGCCCTCGCGAGTCTCCTGAAGCCCGTCGAGGAGCCTCCCAAGCCCCAGGTGCCCGAGAAGCAGCCGGAGCCGCCCGCTCCCGAGGTGCCGCAGATGGTCCCCGAGGTGCCCAAGGTGCCGGAGATCAAGCAGGAGCCGCAGGAGCTGACGCAGGAGCAGCTGGAGGCGCAGAGGAGGGAGCAGGAGAGGGCAGCAATCGAGCTGAAGAAGAAGAAAAGACGCGAGTACCAGAAGAACCGACGGCTGATGCAGCAGAAGAACGAGGCGATGAAGTCGACGTCGCAGAAGAAGCTGAAGAAAACCAAGTTCGAGGAGGACTACGACACCTATATCGACAACCTCATGACGCAGCTCAGGACGCTGCCTCCCATGGCCATCCTGGAGCCCCTTCTGCCCCGCAACTTCAACGCCTGTCCCATCTACGGCGCCAACGACCTGTCCAAGTTCGCGGGTAACAAAGGTGAGCTAGCTTGTGTGAATTTTTCCAGTTTCTCCAAATGTAGCCCCAAAGACGGTTCAAGAAATAACAGTCGGTGGCAGTTTCCTTATCTTTGACAAGATATATCTTTTTATCAATATTTCAAAGAGCTTCTTTACACGTTTTTGACGGCTCGTAACTCATAGTATCAGTATGTTTTTGTTATCAATCTACTCACCACTGAGATGGCATGAAAAAAACGGGTCCAAAAATGCCCTATTTCTTCACTCAGGGTCGGTAATATTTCTTAAAAAATTATGTCCCAAACGGGAGGTTGAAGAGCCTAGATTTAGTCATTTTCTGACAAGCTCTGTGTCCTTTTTATGACCATTTTCGACCTTCAAAGCCCTGTTCTAATTTTTAAAAATTTCCTCAGGCTACAGCTTCAACTGCGGAGAGCTCCGAGGTGAGTTCGGGCGATCCGAGCTGCCCTCTGCCGGCGACTACTACAACATCAAGCCCTTCGGCTACCAGTCACCGGTCCCTGAGCCGCCCCCGGTTTCCACGACCAGAGGCTTCTACGACCAGGAGTTCCCGCCCATCCGGTTCGACTCCGAGGAAGACAGCCGCCGGGTCCGATACGAGTATCTCTTCAAGGACCGCGATAACGACACTCCCGACAGCATAATCAGCTCCTCAAGTCCGGAATGCCCTGCGTGGGAGGTGCCCATGCACTACCCCGGCCTGAAGCTGATCAAGGAGGAGAGCGAGGATGAAGAGACCACCGTGAAAGCCCGGATGTCGCCCCCGATTCCGCTCGTGGCTCCCATCCCGATCCGTCTGAAGCCCGGAGTCCCGATTGCGATCGAGAAAATCGACAGCAACAAGGAGAACGAGGGCATCAAGGACATCATGACGCTCAAGTCCAAGTTCGGGTCGATGCCTCTGAAGGACTCCAGCAACCTCACCGTCACGCTGACCCTCACGTCGGCCGCCGCCGAGGACATCATGGGGGTGCTGAGGGACTTGGCAAACATCCTGCACATTCCCCCACCCGCCTCCTACCAGATAGTGGAGCGCACTACGACCCCCACGAGTCAGAAGCTGGGGCTGTACCGCACCAAGGGCCGGGACGGGAAGGAGGGCGAGTCCATCGACATCCAGACGATCCTCAATGGCAACGCCAAGTTCTGCCGGCACTGCGACGTGGTGATCCTGAACAACATGATCCGGGCCAAGGCGACCGAGTTCCCGCTGCTGGCCTCCAAGAACTCCGAGTTCGAGACGGAGGACCTGTACTTCTGCTCACGGACCTGCTACAAGCAGTTCCAGTGGCGTCCTACCAACATCATCGACGACAAGCTGCTGGACAAACCGCAGGAGGTCGACGACGAGCTGATGAAGATGGAGGTGGACTTTGACGAGTCCAGCAAGACCTCCTTCAACAGCGTCGAGAGCAGGAGTGAGAAGGCCAGGCGGTTCCCGGACGACATCGAGATTCCTCCAGCTAAGGTAAGGCCTTTTCATTCTACTTCTTAGCTCTATGAGGCTTTCTCTCTTGGATTCCTACTTCTGAGTTCTAAAAATCTTAAAAACTTGCCTTGTTGGTCGTCAATTTTAGCTTTAAGGTGAGGTTTTACAGCCTGCTTAAGCCACTAGAATTCCTCTTGAAGCTTCTAAAATTTTAAATTATTTTTATCAAATATTTTATTCCTTTTACGAGATCTGGAAGAGGGTTTACAAGGAAAAAGGCTAAAGGCTTTGACCTTGGACTTTAGTTGAAAGCCCAATTTTTTTTATTGTTGAATTTTAAGAAAAAATGCAATAACAATTTTTTAAAAAATAAAATCAACTCTAGGCAAGGTTAAAAGGGTTAAAGTCCCTTATTCTGCGACTATTATAGGAGGATTCTTCCTAACCCGACGACTTTTCAAGAGAAAGTCAAGTATCTTGGAGCTCAAGTAGCGCTGATCGACAGCCAGGGCGCTCAGGATCTCCTCCATGTGGGTCATTTTGGCCTCGAAGGTGGTCTTAAGGTCCCGCATGTCGTAGCTCTGACTCTCGTGGGTCTCAGAAAGACACTCAGACCTGCTGCCGTCGGACTCTTCCCCAAAAATCTGCCCGTACTTGGGACTGTAGTCCGGTCCCTCGGTCATCCCCGCCGTGATTCTGTCGAGAACCGCCTTCTTCGATACCGTCTTCTGGAGCTCGTCCTTCCAGTCCTCGTCGGACAGACAGTCAAAGTCGTGCACGACCCGCGTGTCGTAGTTCCTGATTTTCGGGAGCCAAACGCGGGTGTCCGGGTAGAGCTGCTTGATCTTCGGGATCCTCTCGCACCTCAGGTTGTTGTCGTTGAGGAAGATCTTGGTGTTTGGGAATCTGTCGTGGAAGCGTGTCTCGTCAAAGTCAAAGAGGTCGTTTGAGATGAGCTGCAGATAGGCTAGAGAAGACAGGCCCTGGAGCGCAGAGACGGGCAAGTGGGTCAGCCTGTTGTTGCCCAGATAAAGGTGCGTGAGCTTGCCCAGAGACTCGAAGGTACCGGGCTCGATCCCGGCTATCTCGTTGGAGTTTAAGTGGAGAGAAAGCAGGTCGGAGCAGTTCCCAAAGGCGTCTCTTGAAATCTCTCCAATTCCGTTGCTCTCGACGTTGATGACTCTGAGGTTCGGGAAGACGCTGCAGAGGTCGTTGTGCCACACGGGGATGTCAGAGTCCTCGATCTTCAGGGCCGTGATGCTCTCGGGGTCCGGCGTGGAGACGAAGAGGCTCGGGTTCGAGGCGCTCAGCTGGATGCCTCTCAAAGTGCAGCACTTGTAGTTGAGGTAGTCGGATATGGGACAGACGAATCTAGGCGTTTTGGCGGAAAAAACCGCCTGGGTGAGCGAGATGACGAGTAGAGCTCTGAGCGACATTTCGACGGATCGCTGGTTCGATTGGGACTGACGAGAGACCTCGGGGACTGGTTTAAGTAGAGGAGTCGCGAGATCAGACTTGCATGCCAATGGAAGATATGTAGATCAATATAATCGCGAAAGCACTGAGCGTCTTGTTGGGTTTACCCCGCGTTTAGAAATCAGTGGTCTACAATGGAGGTTGTTTTTAGTAGAGGGATTGGAATCGGGTTTTTTCGCACTGAGAAAAATATTTGGAGTCTCTAAAATTTAATTGTATGATTTTTTGTGGGGAAATGTTTCGTTTTACCTCTAGTAGTACTTAACTCTATGCTTTTTAATCTAGAAAATTATTTTCCAGTCCCCAGAATATTTTTCTTTTTCTTAATATAAAATTTTGAAAAGGTTTTAGACAGTAATAGAGACTAATTACAGAGATTATTTACACAAGAAGAATAACGAAAAAAATTTAAACTCAATAGAATTCATTGAAGCCTCAGAAATGTCTCAGAAAAAATTCTATGAGAAAATCCCCCTCTAGTATCATAAAACTCTATGCTAAAAACCCTTTTCTCCCTCAGATCGCCAAGGTGACCCGCTGGAAGTACTTTTCGGGCCCCTCGTCCTTCCCGACGCCCCCGAAGGTGAAGCAGACGACCGAGAAGGAGATCATGGACACGCTCTTCCGGATGCAGATCACGGTAACGTCGGGTCCCAAGATCCCGGACGACGTCCGCAAGTGCATCTTCTGCCACCAGATGGGCGACGGCGTGGCGGACGGACCCAGCCGACTCCTCAACTTCGACGTGGACAAGTGGGTGCACCTGAACTGCGCCCTGTGGTCCGACGGCGTGTACGAGACCAAGAACGGCTCGCTCATGAACCTCGAGACGGCCCTCCAGCAGAGCCTCACGACCCAGTGCTACGCCTGCAGCCAGCTCGGAGCCACCATCAAGTGCTTCAAGAACCGCTGTGCCAGCGTCTACCACCTCAACTGCGCCCTCAAGGACAGCTGCGTCTTCTACAAGAACAAGACAATGATGTGCCAGACGCACGCCCCCAAGACGGAGAAGGAGCAGGAGCTTACGACGCTGAGTGTCCAGAGACGCGTCTACATTGACCGCGACGAGTGCCGCCAGGTGGCGTCCGTGATGACCCACTCGGAGCTCAGCAACCTCATGCGCGTCGGCAGCCTCATTTTCCTCAACGTGGGCCAGATCCTGCCGCACCAGCTGCAGGCCTTCCACACCTCCAACTACATCTACCCCATCGGCTACAAGATCATCCGCTTCTACTGGTCCATGCGGCACCCGAACAAGCGATGTCGCTACGTCTGCTCCATCGCCGACGTCTGTGGCCGTCCCGAGTTCCGCGTGCTGGTCCAGGAGGTGGGCGAGGAGGACATTGAGCTGCGAGACAACTCGCCCAAGGCCGTTTGGCAGCGCATCCTGGAACCCATCGCGGAGCTCCGGAAGGACAACAAGCTCATCCAGCTGTTCCCGCGGTTCATGACGGGCGAGGACCTCTTCGGTCTCACCGAGCCCTCCGTCGTCAAGATCCTCGAGTCGCTCCCGGGCATCGAGACCCTCACCGACTACCGCTTCAAGTACGGACGCAACCCACTTCTGGAGCTGCCGCTGGCCATCAACCCGTCGGGGGCGGCTCGCACGGAGCCCAAGCTGAAGCAGAGCATGGCCTGGAAGAAGCCCCACACGCAGAGGAGCGGCTCGTCTAGTCAGAGACCCGCCTTCGTGTCCACGAGCACGGCAGCCGGAGAGGTCGCCTGTCCCTACAGCAAGCAGTTTGTGCACTCCAAGAGCTCGCAGTACAAGAAGATGAAGCAGGAGTGGCGCAACAACGTCTTCCTGGCGAGGTGAGTTGTCTTTGGTGGCTCCCAGGGGTCCGTTTTCTGACTGTTCGTGGCTTTCAGGTCCAAGATCCAGGGTCTGGGACTCTACGCAGCCAGGGATCTGGAGAAGCACACCATGGTGATCGAGTACATCGGCGAGATCATCCGGACCGAGGTGTCCGAGTGGAGAGAGAAGCAGTATGAGGCGAAGGTAAGAGAGACCTCAGACTCATTTCATAGACAGAAGATGGCATTTTGTTGATTGGACAAGATGGTTTTTTTCAAGATTGGAAAGAAAGGAAACCCTAGAAATACATCATATGGGCAATGGGTTAATACAAGAACAAAGAATTTGTTACCAGAAATTCACAAAAAATAATTTCTAGTAAGAATTGAGCTAAATTTAGAATTGACTTTGAGGGAAAATTATTAAAAATTTTGTCTAAAAAATTTGATTTGGATTCTGGTCGAAAATGGGTTAGAGTTTGGAAGGGTTCCAGAAGGAATTAGGGAAAAGGTTTGCTATGGTCTGGAAGAAAATGGAATAATGTTGTCATTGTTTTTAAGATGAGTTAGAAGACAAATGACTGGGTTAAAAATCAAATTGTTTCTGATAAGACAATGGTAGATTTTGGCAGGCATTTAATTGAAGCTCTAAATGGACATGGAAGAAATGGGTTCTTGCCTCCTGAAAAGAATCTCGTCTTTCTTTAAAAAAATAATTAATCATCTTTTGAGCCCCATTTCAAAGAAAACGTGCCTTATCATTCCAGAATCGCGGCATCTACATGTTCCGGCTGGACGAGGATCGCGTCGTGGACGCCACGCTGAGCGGCGGCCTGGCCCGGTACATCAACCACTCCTGCAACCCCAACTGCGTGACCGAAATAGTGGAGGTGGATCGTGAGTTCCGCATCATCATCTTCGCGAAGCGGCGCATCAACCGGGGAGAAGAGGTGAGTTTTGACACCTTTGAGCCAATCGCTCAATTAAAATTAGCCGGTCTGATTCGCGTGGCTGGTTCGAGTGATGCTGATTGCATAGTTTCTGGCTGAGTAAATTCGTACTAGATGAAAGGAGTCGAGTCGATTAAAACTATTGTGAGTGCGAAAAGAGCTCAGCTCTATGGCGACCCGAAAACAAAGACAATGTTGACGCCTCAAAGTGAAGCGTGTAATGAAATTCGTGTGCGTGGGAGGAAACAAGCCCGAGACATAAAGGCGTAGACTGTGACCACAAAATGTAACTGAAATCCTTCGTCACACCCAAAAGCTTCCTTCTTCACGCATAAATCACCAGTTTTATTTCCCATCACGAAATTTGCATTTAAATCAGGTTGAGGAACGGGCGGGCATAAAATTTTAATGTCCCGAAAACTCCTTTGGGTCGTCCGAATTTTCGGCACTCAAACAGTTGCTCCGTGGCCTTGATTGGGAATTTGGGATTGAGCTTGTGCGCATAATTTTTCGGGTTGCCGAAAAAAACGTAAACAAGACGCACATCCAAGACGCCCATAATTAAAAATAACCGTAAAAGGCAGAGCAAAGTAGCACGTGCACGCGCGCAGAGAATCCGAAGTCCATGAGGTGCATTGACATTTAGCCGAGACGCGGGCCGGAATCGAGGAACGTGACGATCTTCACGCAAAACCGAATCAGAACCAGGCAAGCGGACGAGATGGTATCGCGTATATTTCTTGTGTAGGTGATTAAAAGAATATTCAAACGACGCTCATAAAGAAGTCGCTACCTGACGGAGGAAATGAATTCGTAATTTGCAAGAGGAGAATGTCGTGAATTCCCGCCTGCAGCGAGGGAGTTCCGTGTCTCCCGTGTCTGCAACGACCCCCTAGACGGCTCCGTCGCTGGCTTATCGGGTTCACGATAAGGTTTATGAGTGCCTTTGTGGTAGGAAACAAAGGAGGGAAAGGAAGAATGCCGGATTCGGGTCCGTCTGAGACAAAGAGCCTGATACACTAGAGGGCTCCACTTTTTGTACAAAACTTGAGGAGTTTTTGGTTTTTCGAAAATCCAAAATTTAAATTTTTAACAAACTTAAAAAATTAGCAGTCGAAAAAACCTCTAAGGGCCATATTGGATTTTCCAAAAACTTAAAACGCAATTTTCCAAGAATAATCGCTATCCGAAAAATCGGAGACAACTCTAGTAAACTGTCTCTATGGTATGAGAGCGACTCGAGTAGGCTTTGGTGGAACCGAATGCTCAGCGGAGACATTCATTGCCTCAGGAGAATGCATTTCGAATCTCTTTCTCTTTAGTACATTTTTTCACCTTAAATTATTCATATCGCCGTGTTAAATATTTATGGAACCCATTTCTTTATCTTTTCGTCTCTCTCGCAGCTGTCGTATGATTATAAATTTGACATCGAGGACGACGCTCACAAGATCCAGTGCATGTGTGGAGCTCCAAACTGCCGAAAATGGATGAACTAAAGTGGCAACACGCGTCTTATCTTGCCGTTTCTTGACCGCATTGCCTGAAAAAAAGAAGAAAACCAGAAGGTAAGGAAAGATTTTGAACAAAGAGAAACCCGAATTGTGAAACATTCCCATGAGCCCGCGAGGCTCGCAGAAAGCGCTTTAGTGTGAAAGATTAGGAATATAGTGCAAGTTGCAATCTAGTTAAGAGAACAGTGTAAAAAGGAGTAGGAACAAAGTGTAGGAGCGGCTCTTAGGGCCCCCGAGAAATCACGTCTCACGTAGAAGTAATTGTTAGCAGCGGGAGTCCTGATCTCGATTTTCCAAAATTGCGTACCGTTAGAAGGCTCGTGTGCAAAATTAATCAAATTGTATAAAGTTCGAATATTTAAAGTTGCTCCCCGCCCCGTTGCAGAAGTACCTTGGATTATTTCCTCACAAAACGATTTTCATATGCGAAAATGTGTTAAGTCATGTACATAAAGAACTCACAATAAACGTAGTAATCAAGAGGCGAAGAAGAATATTTTTGCAATAAGAGGCAAAACTGACAAATGTTGTTAAAACTTATATAAGATTTACAAGAGAGAAGATTAAAAGAAAAATGAGAACCAAATTTGCTGAAATTTGTTGTCGTCTTAAATAGGAAAGAGAGTCAAAGCTGGGTAATTTAAAGGTTAGTTGTATATTTAGTTACCAAATTAATCAAGTCTTCAATTTGTCTAGTATTTCCATTCTAAATGCGTAAGGTCCTCTCAGAATCCTGCCAAAGGAGTGATTCACTTTGATGATTTATTTTAAGCCCTTATTATTAGTTGTAATTAGCAATAAACATCACAAGAGGATGAAACAATAACGAGAACAAAGCTAGGTGAAAATAAAATTTAAATTGAACTTTGGTGGTTTTCTTCATAGAGACGACTTCCTAGAAGTATTCAAAGAGCGAGCCTTGACTTCCTCCATGGCTTCAAGGGGGGCTAATATGAGGTCTCTGTGGGGTTTCTTTGAGCTCACTCCGTAACTCGTTTAAGGCTGTCTAGACTTCATTTGCTTTCTTTGATGCTGGCTTCAGCCATTCAAGAACTAATTTATATTCTACAAGATTCCTTCAATTTTTTTCAACGAGTTAGGAGCTGTTCACATATTACGTCACGGTCCAAGGGGGGGGGGGGGGTGTCGGCCGCTCCATGACAGTCAGTACAAACTCAAGTACTGTTGTATAGGACAAACCGTGACAGAGGGGGGGGTGGGGGTCGAAAATCTCGATTTTCACCGTTACGTAATATGTGAACAAGCCCTTATTCCAACGAGTTATTCACGAAGTCTTTTCAGGCTTTTTAGGACTTCTTGGTTCTTTGCTTTTAGGTTTCTTAGAAATTATAGAAAATTTGAAAGGCTACTGGGAGGTTTGGAGACTCTATTGAAGCTCATTTGACCTATTTAAGGCTTCGTAGGATCTTTTTAGAAAACCCATAATTTTTGGGAAGAAAATAATCCAGGAAAATATCGCCTTCAAAAAAGTTTCAAGGTCAGAAAATGTTGTCCCTCTAGCTTGCACTCTACGGTCTCATTAATCATTCACTTCCACTCCCAAATATGCATATTTACTTCATTCAAGTGCAATCTAACGGAATTCAATAGAAAAGGAACTACTTTACTCGGTGTCACGGCTGAAATCTGGGCTCTCAGGTCCACAGAGAATTTGCATAAAAGTTTCATTTTTAATCCGGCGTTTCCGTGAGTTCTCAAAAACCAGCTTAGCGCACTCATAAATCACCTCCAAGGTCAGACTGATGCCGGTTCCCATTTTAAACGAAATCTCCGCTTCTGGCCAATTTGCGATTCGTCCTTCACTTCAGTTTTCCCCGAGGGACGTCCCCATCCCCAGAAAAAGGTAAGCGCATTAGACTATTAGCTTTTCATGTCCATTTAGAGTGACGTCGTGTATTCAAATGAGCCGCATGGAGACGTCTCTGGCATGCACGGGGGGGACAGAAGACACGGCCATAACGAGCATTTTTGCGTCGTCTTTTGAGAGGGAAAGTATGGAAAAAGAACGTTTTTGTGATATTTGATAAATGATACCTACCAGACTTTCAACTTTTTAATGTATTTCCCTTTTCATGGCACACACTCCATTCAAGCCCAGTTCGTTCACCCCCGGCAGAGCCTCGTCGATCGATGGCCATTTTATTTGCTCGCATTTGTCATCTTCCATTCAGAGGGAAAACAAATTTGCCATTAGGAGAATAAATAAAAGCAATTTTCCTCGACACCGCGACCCCTGGGAGGGCGTTTCAGATTAAAAGTTTCTCCTCGCAGGGCTTTGCAGGGCTTGTGCCAATTGGAGACTGGACGTCAACGCACATATTCAATTTAACTTCGGCTAAATAAGTTAAATCCTTATTAAATCCTCTACTGGTTGCTCATCACATGCGGCTCTCCCACTCAGGCTAGCAGAGGTGTAACTAGGTGGGTTTTCTGGCTTTCATGTGAAATTTTTGGTGGCATTTTCTGAGATTCGGGGGCAGTACTCTTTTGATGGTTCTTGGAGAACCTTCAGACCTCGTTGGCTGGTCGAGTTATAGCTTCCTTCTTTCCTGAATTTTAGATTTGGACCACCGTGAAATATTTTTAAGGTAAGAATCTTGAAGTAGGAGTCCTCTGGAGTCAGATTTTTCATGTAAAAAGCCTAGAAGACTCGCAAATGTCACTTCAGACTCGCATTGGGGTGGGTTCTCATGGGTTTCTAGGAGAAATTACTGTCCCCAGAGCATGAAATCAGGTCTATTGTTGAACAAAATGGCAAACACATGTAAATAAAAATTCTTTGAAAAATTCTGGGACGGAGCTTAGGGTCAGGGAACTTCCTCAGATCCTTTTGAGACCCACTGCCCTTCTAAAAATTTGATGGATCCGATTTGAAGTTCCGCCTCTGCCTGCAAGTGTGTGCATTTCGTTCGTTGCCTCGTGTGTGTCGTTGCCACAATTCTTCCTCCTGCTGCTGCTGCTGCTGCTGCCGAACGCTGCCTGTGTCAGATAATAAATTGCCCAGCCAGCTCCGGCTCATATTACAGCACTTTCACAAGTCGGGATAAGTCTCGAGAAGAGACATTGAGTTTCGTCAACGGCGCTGCGAATCTGGGTGTCTAGCCTATTGTGTCCGTCCGTCTCCGCTTCGCCCAAGTTTCCAGGAAAGTCGCATGCAATTTCAATTATCCTGAGCACGGAATGTTCGGTCACTGATACCCAAACACTTTTAATTTGTTTAATTGCCGTCGCAGGAGCAGCCAGCACACACACACGAGAGGCTCCCTTCCCAGTCCCCAGTCGCTACTCCCCTCGCAACTATGTCGGCCCGAGTCTGAGCTGAGCTATGTAATCCGAAATTCATGATGCCACTCATATGCCTCTCCGAACGTGCATTTTTGGAGGCAAAAGCGGCATTTCTCACATATCCAAAGAGCATTTTTGAACCATAAATTTTGCAAACTAAATAATGAATGAATGAGTCGTGTTTCTCCCAAATGGGAATTTTATGTGTGCCAGTCTGCGAGTGTTTGCCGCTCTCGGGCTGCACGGAGAAGTGAATGAAGAAAAATATGCAAGTTGGCAGGTTGCAAAAAAGAGTGAAGGCATTAGAGAATAACACACTTGTTGGGCTGCTGCCAAGGAGCGCCTTTGGGGGACGGGAAGGGAGCTCTTGTCCCACCTTCGAAGTGAATGTGTCCTAATTCATCCGGGGACCCTAAATTCTCAATCTTACCGGGCCATTTAACTCGTGCTTATTGATCACCAAAGCCCGATTTAAAGTGCACGGGCAGCACTTGAGAAGTCGGAGCATACATACAGTCTCCCTGAGGAGGGGATAACAACCTAGTTTCCCTCCCCCACACCAGTTCCACGATCCATTGACTGTTGTGCCGCAGGTAAACTTTTTTCATTGATGGCCTCAAGAAGTTTGAAATGCTGGCTTTTGTCGCTTTTGTGCTTGCGCCTGAATGGAGCACTTACCTCGAGAGCTGTTAAACTGCAATTCTCGATTGCATCCAACTCCGGCCGTACAGTTTTGCCAGCTACACAGGATGTTTAAATTCTGCGGAACAAACTTTTTTCATTTCAGTGGTTTGGTCGAATGAGCAATTTTCGGAACAAGATTAACTGTTTCATGGTGGCTTTTTAGAGCTGAAAATGGGTCTCAGAGAACTGGGTATTGATTTTGTGTCAACTATCCCAACTCATTTATTGTTTCCACTGTTTAAAAGAAGCCAGAAAAGTCTTGAAGAAAAATCTTTGAAGTAAAATTTTCACAAAAATTGGAGATTCAAGGCAAAAAATCGCTGATTCGAGAAAATTGATCCTCAAATTAAATCAAAAAAATATTTAAGAGACAAAATTAGAATTTCCATGAAGAAAAATTGGAAATTCTAAGGTCTCACAAGTCTGGTCCCAGAAGCTGAGACGCGTTCCAAAGTCGATATTTTTCAAATTCCCTCCCAATAAAGAGCTCAAATTAAAATTGGGTCAAATCTGCCCCGCCAGCAAGTTGTAAACTAATTACGCACTTCCAGAGTTACAACCAAATCGCGCTCCCAGATACATGCACGTCGCAGCCGTTATATTCACGCTATTAACTAAAAGTGTTCTACAACCATGAAATTAATGTGGTGTTCATGCTTTTAATTATGTTTGTTATTATTATTTGCGACACGGCACTTTTTCCTCCGCATCGCTCCTCCCATTCTATGCTAGTTATCGGCACTGTGGTGTCCAGAGGAAGAGCCTAGCTAGGTTGGAATTAAACAACTCAATTAAAATTGGTGTAAAACATCATATAATGTGCACAGATGCGGCTCCAAACTGCGGCTGGGCCAAGTACACCTACCGCAGTACGAAGGCTGAAATGCCAAATTTGAGTGCATGTACGACACACTTTTGTAAACTTTCCCCATTTCCCCAACTCGAAACCGACCCGCTTCCACATTTTTGCCAATAACGGCTGTGACAGACACTGGAGCAACCAGGATTAGGAGTCCGAGCTGACAATAGGGCCCTTGAAATCTTTCTTTCGATCTTTTGAGATCTCAGGATTTTTCGGAATTTTTTTAGAAAAAAAAAATTCACAAATAGACCCCTAAAAATGGCAAAAAATTCCCCCCTCAAAAGGGTTATTTTTCCCACTTCTGAATGTTCAATTTTTCCTTGCCTTGAGGGCTAGTGAACATCAGGTTACCCCTCTAGCTTCAACTACATGGCTCCAACAGACATGGATGCAGCCACAGTTTAGGTGGAAAAGGCGTCAAAAACAGTATTTCCCCCCTAAAAATAGGCTAAAGCCCGCTCCCCCACTGGCTGCGGCCGTGTCCCATGCAGCCGTAAAATACCCATTCAAATTACAATGGGAATGACTTTCGGGAAGGCATTTGTAACGCATAACAATCACACTTGCACGAGCACGCCGGACGAAGCCGTTGTCGGGATTAGAGTCGGTAGCAACCACGACTTCTAGCGACAAGGATCACGTACGTTTTAGTGGTTTGCGGCCGACTGCAACCTGGTAACCATTTCCAGCAAATGAGTCCATGTTCATCATGCACCCGATGCCACATGTGTTGTATCATATATTGTTGTGGCGCGCTGAGAGATTACGGAGGTGCTACTTCCTGGCTGCTTATAACTACTTTCTGCCGTTCGCAGAAACTTTGTAGGTACCGGCTGTGGGAGGAACAAGCACCGCATTACTTCCTCATTAACTTTGGTTTTACGTTTATCCTACAGAACGTAATAGATTTTCAGCCAGGGCTGCCGGAAGCTCTTTCGTGGGCTGGCGTTTGATGACAGGAAAAAGGGCTTGAAATTAACCTGAGAGGTCCTTGAGGCTGCTTGCAGGCTTCATGGAAAAGCCTTCAGAAAACTGGAATTTGACCACTTTGAAAAAGAACTTTTTGGGTTCTTGACCTTGAAAATGACCTTGACTCTTAAGGTGAATTTTGCCTTGGAAAAAAATTAGGCTCACTCCACACCATATTAACAAACCCTACCTCGAGATCTTGACTAAAGGTCTGCACTTGCATTTAAAGCCAACTTGTCAGTCAACAAGGAGAGAGAGAAGAAACTTAGACTGACATCTCTTGTAGGCCTTTGGAGCTTTCTGGACTCAATCTGAGCTAAGAATATAGCTTTGAAGCCGATAAGAGGCTAAATTCCAGTTACCAAGACAGCGTATAGGGGGAGTATACGAGTCCTTAAGGGCTCGAAAAATGTTTTTGAGAAAATTATTTGAAAATCACAACTCTAGGAGAAAAGTTCTATGCTCGATCTGGCAGCCCTGCAAACCTCCCGAGACGCCACTTGAATCCTTCTTTGTGAAGTTCACTTAAAATTTATCGGTATCATAAATTGTCCATACACCAGGCACACATTACTTTGTAGGCACTCTTAAAGCTGCGGCGAACTTACTTTGTCCGTGTAACTGTTCCGTCTCTTGGGCTCGTCCCGAACCAGGAGTGCAAACCATAGCTCGGGGAAAATCTTAAACAATGTACATCTTTGATGGTCCTCATTCATTCTTTCATTTTATTCAATGTAGTGTTATGCGATGATAAAAGAGGCAGGCCACAAGAGAGAGAGAATGAGAGAGCTGGAATGTATTACGGCTTCCGGGCGGCCGTAATTGTGTCGAGACTTTCAAGAGCTGGCGAGTTTGGAGAGCTGCACAAATAATTACTCGAAACTGGTTTCGTAACAAAAATACCGAGCTTGCTACAATTATTATCAGCCGGCAGACTCGGTCCTGTTCTCGCTTTTGCGGCTGGAATTATTGCCTCCATGTAGAACACCGTTTTTCGTGCTCTGCTGTATTATTTATACTCTGTGGTCTCCATTATGGATTCGGCTGTTTTCATTACTGAAACAACTCGGGCATGTTTTTGTGGCAATCAATTTGCATCGGAGCCCTGATTTATCTCCGACTGTAACTCGTGAAAGTGTTAAACTTTTACAGTCTTGCGATCTCCAAATCCCCAGTAATCCCGTGTTTTATTTTATTTTTCCCCGAGCCACCCGCTTTTCCCGCTTTCCCCGCTACTTCCATGCTTCCCAATACATTTTTCGCAACATGCTTGTTGAACCAAATCATTTACGTTTATCCTATAAACTTTTTTAATCCCTGCACCATCACTCGCCTGGTTGTTCCCGGGATCAATTCCGCAGCGCGCGCGTCCTGGCAGCGGAGTAGCTCCTATGGGGTGGTGAGAAACTTTCTTCTGAAAAAAGTTTTTTTTGGAAAAAAATGGCCACCATTTTGGAACGTCTACCATCTTGGATTTTAATTTTTTTCCTTGTTACTTCAAATTTTAATTTTTGCAACAAAATGGGAGCCATTTTATTTAGTCTGCCATCTTGGATTTTGAGTTTTTTGTGTACATTCTTAACCAATCAAGACCAAATGTTCAATCTTTAACCACACCAAGTTTTTGAGTTTCGAAAACAAGGTAAAAAAAATGCAAATAAAATAATATTTTTTGAAATTCCACATTCAACCAAGAGACCGAAAAATTCCATAATAATTTTTAAAAATATATGAGTTGGGTGTTTAAGAAACTTCTTGAACACGATACCTGCCCTCTCAGAGCTCCGTCCGTTCCCATGTGTATGAGCAACGTTTTTATTACATTCCATTATTGCATCTGTCGCAAACATGTGGAAGATTGGCTCAATACGCGTTGTCAATGTTGATTTTGACACACATCCGAGGAGGATCGCAGTTAGCTAATGAAACAAGTTAGTGACCGTGCCGTTGTTTCATTTGGCAGGCAAATCCACAAGCCAGCAAACAAGTGAGTCTCACGTTTCGTTCCCCCGAATACAATACCTGAGGCAATTGGCGGCGGAGCTGGGCCATATAATCACTATATTGGCATTTCTGGGCATGATTTGGAGCAAACAGAGAAATTCATAATCAGGACGGTGGAGTCGGGGCATTCAGTGAAGGCTCGTTATTGAAACATGAAGTGAATTGTATTAGTTCCGGGAAGGATTCCGGCTATTGGAGTATTTCGCTTTATTGGAGCTATGGAAATTGTCAGATTTGCGTTCTAGGGCCTTGTTCAATCCTATTTACGGAAATTGAGAAAGCATCTGGATCTGCTGGGAAAATATCCCAGAAATTTTGGTATCATTTTCGAGAGCTCGTTGTTATCTTTTGTCTGGAGTGGTTATTTAAACCTTTTACAACTGTCACCCCCCCCCCCCTCCCCCCCCCTAACCCATTTCATGGTTTATCCTAGCCACCCAACAGCAGTTTAACGGGGGCCTATACCCAATGAGAACAAGTCTGTCGGTGTCCAGTATGGAGCCAACACACTTGCGACCAACTCAAGTCTGTCGGTGACTAGAGTAAAAGTCTGTCGGCTAACCGAGGATTTTTGTTCGAAGTCTTCGTGCGAGTCTGTTGGCGCTGACAGACTGGAAAAAACTTGGACAGGCCAGGTCAATTTTGGCCCAGGAGTAAAAATTTCAGGCAGAAATGCTTTCCAAATTTTACTTCCGAACTACAAATTGGACAGGACAAAAATATAAACAAACCAAATTTTTTCAAACAGGGTATTTTATTATTATTTATTATTTGTTTAAAAAAAATTCTCAAAGCCCAGTTTCTTTTTCCTGAGAGGCCAAATTGCGTCTAGGAGCGCGTCTAGATACAATCTAGAAAGTTGAACACATGTTTAAGTCAAAATGAGGAAAACAAAAGTCAAGATATTTTTCAAAGTCAAGTTCAGGAATCAAGAGTGTCAAAACTGTCACGAGTTAGCAAACTACAACTAAATTTTACGGCAGCCCTTCTCATATGTTTTGTTCATGACAATCATGGCTACCTTGAAAGTCTTGTCTTCTCAAATTTGGACCTTGAAATGGCCCTTTAACGTTTTTGAAGATAAGCCCGCCGCCTCAGTTGGCTTTCCCACCATCAAATCCCGTCGCTTTGCTCGAAAACCAGAAGGTCAGCGAGGATTTTATTAATCCGAGACACCAGAGAGACAATCAAAAAGCCGTAAAGCATTCCACTGCTTCCACACAAGCAAGTTTGACTGACAAGTTGCCATCTGGCTGTCATCGGAGTAATAAAATGAAGCGCATACACGTGTTTTAATGCCTCGAGGTGCCGAGTTCAAGCAGCGGCGCGATGAAAGCTGCGGTTAAATAAACCAGAGCGAGTCAAACTGTTATTGCAACCTAAAATAATTATGTTTTTGCGACAGGATTTGTTATCTCATCACGTTCCTGCAAAATACGAAGAGGAAACAAACCTCAATTGTCTCTCAGAGCACTCGCAAACTCGCAATCAACGAGCATTCAGGCGCAATTAACGCAATTCAATATTTAATTTTCCTTCCGCCGAACCCGAATCTGCTGCACTAATAAATTTCCCAGAAGCCCTCTTGAAATAACCGAAATTTATATTTAAAGCTTTCCGGCACACATGTTGGGGTCTCGCGTGCTCGCAGTCTGTCTTTTCAATTACATTCTCTCCATTCAAATTCTCGCCATCCTCTGTGCAGCTCGTCCATTTGGGGCTTACGTGGTACCAAGATTTATTGTTACTTGAATGGCGCATTTTTCCTTATAAATGAGCCTCTGCCGTGCGCGTCAACAGGACCATTACAGTGTCATATGCTGCAAGGCGGAGGAAAAGACCTCAAAAAGCTTTTAAAAAATGGCCGGACTTGTGGGGGGAGAAACACCTCGTTCGCAGGAATGCATTGTAAACAAGATGAGGAGCGCTCACATGGAATATGAGACATAGAGGGCTAACGACAATTACTAGGACCTAGACTTCCCCTAACCAGAGTACATTTTTTTGCATACTTTATTTTTGCTGAGCTTTTAAGACGCCTTGGTGTTCAGCCCAAGTCCTAAAGGTGCTTCTACTCTTAGCTAAACATTGAATGAAAAAGATGAGAGTTCCATTAGAGGCTCAAATAAGGGTTTGAGGGACCTCAAGTAGTCCTAAATCTCCCTTTGATCTACTCTCTACGAAGAAATCGTACAGTTGATAAATTTCCAGAATAAACTTAACACAAATCACAATTAAAATGTCAACAAACCAAATTGTTTTATACAGGGACATTTTCGTTGGACCTCTAGTCAGTGATTCTCTGTGGGAAAATGACATGAGTGAATGAAGTGTGTGAGTGAATATAAATTTATTATTCATTGAATATGAATTATATCCTCCGCCGGTGCAATCACAGCTGAGACCGGGAGACTGAGTGAGGAGGGGGCGAGGTAAACCGGGTCATTGCGTGCAAGGAGCATGTTTTATTCATCCTGAAGACTTTCACCATGGTGTGTTTTCTGCCATGTCATCAATTTCCCCCGTTAACCTCAAAATGTGGCTTTGCCGTCTCGACACACGAGCGCTTCTTTTTAGAACAGCCAGAACAAACAGCCCGTGTTGTTCCATCGGCGAAATGCCGCTTCTGGCTTCTTTATTTCCTGCAATTTTGTGTTTGTTTGCATGCACATACACATCTGTATGCAAAACAAGCACTGGCATCCGTTCGTGTTGATTGTATATCTCACTTTGGGGGTCGTGAAAAAAAGGAAAAATATAACTCGCTGCTTGGAGACGAAAAAGCCGCGATATCTGAGCCCAGCCGAGTTCTGGGAGGCAACTGCGAGACAGACAGACCCGGGTGACGTCTGTCAGAGGGAGTTTTGTTTTCTGCAGACACCATCAGGGTGTTTCCTACGAAGCGACGATAAATATCATGGCACGGGGCGCAAAACTAAGCGCTTTCTGGCCATGCATGATACCTCAGCGGGGGGCTGCTGCAGCAACGTGTGCGGGAAAGGGATGGGGGGAGAGGGAGGAAGGCAGAAATTATGAATAATGGATGATGTGATGTGAAAGGTGAAGCAAGCGAGCGAGACTAGGCGATGCAGAGTGCTGGTTAAAATAATCGCATCATCGTTTCGCATTGAAAGGGGCTTTGCGCAATCAGCAGCATGATGGGGACTGACAGAAGATGCGTAGAGATGTCGATGCTGGGAGACACTGCCGATTTAACGACTTGAGGATTTCCTTTGTCTTCAGGAATTTCCCAACCTTGTCCAAATCCACTCAGTTGCGTAGATGGGGATCTTGACTTTGAATTTGAGCATTGACTAAGCTTCTAATGGTGCCAAGAAGAACTCTGGATTTATCATTTGCAACTCCAGGGAAACTCTTCTTAACATAATTTTTCGTTCAATAACATAAAATGCTCTTTAAAACTCAATATAACGTCTAAATCTGATTTTTGAAATAATTCAGAATGGTTTTTCAGTGGAGAAAGGTGAGGAAAAAGGCTTTTGGAGGTCATTACGTTTTTATTTATAGAACTAGTTTGCAATTTAAAATTTTGAAAAAATTAACGGGCTTTAGAATAGTCCCAGTTTTTCGTAAAAATAACTTAAAATTTACTCCTCAAATGCCATTAAAAAACACGAGTTGCCATGCCCTCTGAACTCTAAAAAAATCACTACCTATGAGAATCTCAAGGCTCTCAATTACCTTCAAGAAGTGTTGCTCGATACTAAGCTGTGCTTGTGGGCGCAAAGTACTCGAGTACAAGTGAGATTCCGACACATTCATTCGAATTCGGTTCCCCCTCCTCGACCTTGAACTGCATCCCGGCGCCGGCGACTGGTACCTCGTCCCACGCTTAATGCACACACCACCACCGTCGGCGGGGAAATTTATTCGACGTGGATTTATTTTTATCGCCCGGGGGAGCTTATAAAAACTTCTCTGGATTATTTCTTTTATTTAAATTAGGTATAAACAATCCACACTGTTTGTTTTTAGCACGATATGTACCTTTCAGTGCCGATATAAATTTCGAAAGTATATTCTGGGAACCGACGAGAAGCCCACCTCGCTCGAATTCTCGCAAAACAAACATGAATATGAGCTCGTTGATTAGATTTTTAAAAATAAAACAAACACGCCGTCCGTACGTCTGAGCGCCAGTCTTGACACACGTGCCCTCCCCTGGGCTTTGCTCGCCTTGTTTGGCTCCCAGGCAACACGATTTTTCATGGCTGCTGCACCATTGTATTTATATTTAAATTCAGCACAAAACGGGCCCGAAGGTTGACGTAGCTGGAACAGTGAGAAGTAATGGAACATCAGAAGCAATAAATCAGTTCTCGGTGCCATTTAACACTCGAAGACTCGAACTGAGGGAGGGGGCCAAGACAATGGAAAGTTACTGGCACGCTCGGTCATGTGATGCTTCCTCCCCACCAATTTGGCAACTGTGCTGAGAGATAATTTTTAATTGCCCCGAGAAACTTCCACTCACAATGGATGCGTTGCGGGAGACAAAGAACAACATTTGTTCTTCGCTGTTTTCCTTTCTCCTCCATCCAGGCAGACTTGCGCTCAATTTTCCCGATACATCAAATCCATAAATTCAATTTGCCCGCTGAAACAACAGACAGACGTAGATATGGCAGGCATGTGGGAGACTAGGTTACCTGCCTCTCCCCATCTTGTGACCTTGGGGGGATCAAACGAGTTGAAAGTTTCAATGAGTGGAAAATCGTGACAAATTTATGTAAGAGGGCGCTAATTAAGGGCTCTCTTGGATGAGAAAGTTTGATGGGATTGACGCTTTAAAGAGGGGATGGAGGTTGAGTGTCTGGCAGCCCCATCAGTAATGAGATAGCGCGCGGAATGGGCTCGTCTTCGGGACAAACGGGGTAACCTGCAAAGTTTCTCGTCAACACGACCGCGTTCGCGCAACAATCTGCCGCTTCCGATATCTCTAGCAACACCTTCAGCATCATTATGATCGTCATCGTGGAGCAATCACGTAGAGCTTCATGAGCTAGAGGTTCATTGGAGGGAAAATTACCGGAACATTTTCTGTAGATTGGGTGCCCTGATTTTGGAGCTACAAAATGAATTAAAGTGCGGAAGCTGTAATTTTCTGGGCCGTGATTTGACGATTTCTGTCCTGTGTTTGAGGAGTCCTTGGCTTGGGGGCAATTTTTTAAGGCAGCTAGCTACTCAAGGTGTGCCATATTAACCAACTAGATAACTTAGAGTATTTAAGAGAGAACAGAGAAAAGCTTTGTAAACCTCATCCAATTGTCTTTAATTTAGCCTCTGGATTTCTTTCTCACATTTTATTTTTAGAAATAAATAAGAAAAGCATCCCTAGTTCAATGATGGTTTTATTCGACTTTTCATAGTTTTAGATGTCTGTTAAACAAACATTCAGCTCTATAAATTTAAGTTTGAATATTGAAGGTTGTTCTAGATTTTCTAAGATGGCACAATGACCCACCAGATCTGGATTTATTGTTCAGACTTTAGAGATTATAAATTTTAAATGAACTTCTGAAGTCAAACGTTTTTTTTTAAGTCACAAAAATTGTTTGAAAAAATTACCGGCTCGAAAATCTAAAAAAATAATAATTGAATTAAGCTCTAAAAACTTTTTTCGCTTCCCCTCTAGTCTACTTTCCTCTCCAAGCAATCAATTTGCAAAGTGTGCTCAAGTTGCCTGTGATAATGGAGACACTAGCGTCTATCATCGTTTAATATGCGTCGCACACGTTTAATGAAATTAATTATGTGTAAATGAGGTCTGTTTCCATTTGGAGCTTGCTCTTTCTCCATTCGTCGCACACTTTAATTGTTTGTATGTTCCTGCAGTGATTGGCCGGGGCGTCGCAGATGCGACGCGCCAGAAAAGGATGAAAACTTGCACGTCCCCGAAATCCCCAGACCGAGCAAGAGAATTATTCCCGGTTTCAGAAAGCAATTAATGGAATGAACTTCGCTCGAGGTACGAAGTAATTACCATTCGCGAATTTGCATTTTAGCGAAGCTAGAGGGGGCTTACCTACCTTCTGGGTGGACTTCCCGGAGGAAACTTCTTAATGGCAATTTTAGTAAATTTAAAATATTTATTATCTTTTTTTGTTCCAGGATACCATTAGCCTAGTACCAGGGTATACTCTAGGACGCTTACACACAACCTTACAAGCCTAACTTTAATTTCATCCAATTACTGCATCCCTAATTAAACTTCCAAACTCCCGACTACATATTAGTTCTGGCACAGTGATTCTTTTGTAACTTTTAAATAACTACGACTAGCATAATTACACGAATTGATGTAGTTAGTATACACTTTAGAGTAGTTCTGTGAAGCTTTTAAAAAACCCTTTACATCTCGGTGAGTCCGCCTCGATGAGTTACATCTACTTTGAGTTGAATCTGAATACAGCAAAGGAATGCTTAAAACTGCGTTATATTTTAATTTCATAAGTGGCTCCACAGCGTGGAAGAAGAGAGGCCCCAAACCACTTTATTCTGATGCCGAACGAAATATGGGCTCATCAATCTCCTCTCGCTCGCGGATGGATTGATTTATTTCGTTCAACATTTCATTCTCCTCACGAGCCCTCTTTTTATCCCCCTCCCTTTTGGCTCATTTCCAAAGGAAGTTCGAGCGATTGGAGCTGACATTTTTGATTTAAGAATTTTAATGGCTGTTTTAGAGGTCACCTTGAATATTTTTTATATTTTGGATAAAAAATCGTTTATCGTCAGTTTATTAGAAATTTAATACAGTTTCCAAAATGCCCTCAAACATTAAAATCGGACTTCTAGTTCACGAGAAACAAATTTTCAAGGTGACCTCTAAAATGGCCAAGCGAAACATGGTAATCGTAAAATCTCAGTCCCAAAAGCTCAAACTTTAAGTAAATTACACATCCATGGGCCTCTCGAGTACCTTAGAGCTACCGAAAAAACTATATGCTAAGCTTTGTATCCAGCTACGGTACAGACACATCACTTTTTGCAGGACAGGGACGAGTTGAGGAGTTAAGCTCAAAAACACGCCACTGGACCGCATATACGACTTCTTCCTCCCCCAGGCTTCGAGCTGGAACGTCTATAAAGTTTGTACTGGGACATGTGCGTTTGATATTGTGCGACATTAAGATGATATCGCCTCTTCCCGGGGAAACAGACTATCAGCAGCATGTCACGAGTCTTCGCCATATGCTGGCGTTTTGCAACTTTCTGTTATCTGTATCTGCTCCCTAAGATGCTCGCAGACGTGTGTAGCAGAGATTGCGGGGCGGGTCTCGCAGATTTCACTCAGCTCGACGGCGCTACGTGGAGATTTCGTGATAGTATTCTATTAGGCTTTTTGTTTCTGACAGGTCCAAATGGGGGTTAAGTGGTGTCTTGCCAGTGTCAATATGAGATTTTGGGGACTATCCGGGGTTATCCTGCTAGTGCCCCTATGAGTTACTCTATGGTTACAGGGCAAGACACTCAAGGTCATAGAAGACTCTTGAGTGTCAGTATTTTAATTAGAAAACCAGAGAGATTTACGGACTAGAGGTACAACGAAAATTAAGGGCCACTATTTCTCCTTCCTTTTGGGATGAAAAAAATTAACCCATCCAGAAATACTCCTGGTTTATATCTCTATGGTAATTATGCTAGCCCATCTAAATCACGCAAGCCCATTCACCTGATGTATCTTGATGATTTCACTTCCAAACTGTCCGGCCCATCGCTGTGTCAGCACGAAACGGCTCCCATTTTTCCAGAAATATTCGTGTGCGGATGAATAAATAAAATGTAAATATCAGAGCGGCTCAAGATACAAAAAACCCAGTGCTGACGATGATTTTTCGCTCTTTGAATCGGCATAGCCGACTTTGCTGCTGTTCAGTTGGTAAATATTTATTGTTTCAACAGAATTTAATTGCGAATGCCCATCAGCGATTCCCTAAATAAACGCGAATGGTTGAGTTTTTTGTGGCAGCACAAACACATTGCAATATCGGTTAATTTTTTTCACGCACTCTCATACACGTTTAGTCCGATGGGATGCAAATTGAAATGAGATGAAAATTTTATTGAAATTAATACGAGACCACTTATGGAAATTTTGATTGGATTCGGGGCCGCTCGGGGGGACGCTTGCTGGACCGTGAGTGAGCAAATTAACGACGCCATTGGCAACCCTTTTGATGTTCGACTTGAGTACTTCCGAGAACGTACGGTCTCTCAGATGGATGGAGGATGATTGGGTGCCTATCTCGAGATCTTATCAGTCATTAAAATCGATGTCATGCTTCGATAGCACAGTCACTTCCAAGAATCGGCTTATATACTGAGCCGTAAAAAGCCATGGCAAGGGAGAGAAGGCTTCGTTTGGGGTGAATCTACTGAAGTATCTTGTGCTGAAAGTAGCTTTGAAGAAGCCTGTAAATTCCTATCGAAGGTTTTATTAATTGGAAGAGGGTCAACAGCCTCTTTAAGCTCCTTGAGAGTAACAAAATTGCTCACCAACCGAAAATGAAATTAAATAAAACCTCTAGGAAATTTATTTTGGAGCCAAAAAATCAGAAAAGGGAAAGGTCTAAACTATTTTTTATCCATTTTCGGTAAAAGAGAAGGGCCTTAAAAGAGCTTCCAAAAACGTTTTAAAAGGCACTTAACAATTTTTTGAAGCTACAGCCACAGACTGACAGACAAGCCGGTTTCAGGGGGTTCTTCTACGAGCAAGAGAATGCACTAAAACCTGAAACCCGTGCTTTATGTGATGAAAGTCACGTTTTCTCCATCAGAGCGCTGATAAAATCAGGGAAATGAAACTAATGGCAGAATAATTCGGTTTGATTTGCATGCATTATTTTATGGGCTCGTAAACCAGTCGTTTGGCGGATCCAGTGGCGCGACTCGGGGGAGAGAGGGAACAGGAGGCCTCAAAAGTGGGTTTCGTTGAAGAGCTCCTCGTATATCACGTCTCCACAGACCTCGCCGTGCATGCTCAGCTTGCGCCTGACATCCATCTTGTGCACACCGAAATGGGGAGAAGAGATGGGGGGTTAAAAGCACCCATCAATCTTGAGTAGGTCCAGGTCCGTCGTCACCTTCGCGAGCTCCTCGTTGTTGTTGGCGCCGTTCAGGAGGTGGTGGCGCGGCGGAGCGGGGCTCGGGTTGCGGGACGAGACGTTGGATATCGTTGTGTTGAAGTTGGTTCCGGGCTCACTCGCGAGCAGCCGGTTCTTGTTGGACGAGATCGTTGTGGTGGTGGTGGCCGTGATGGTCACGGGTGTCTCAGAATTGGCCCGATTCCGCGACTTCCGGGGCATCACGCTGTTCTCCAGCTTCAGCTGGGCGTTTACTTCCTTCGTGGCTGCGCAGGTACATGCCTTCATGAAGCTTTTTTTAAAATTGTCACTCAGGTAGGCGTAGAGGATGGGGTTGATGGCCGAGTTGACGTACCCGAGACACCCCACGAGCAGGAACAGGGTGATCTCGAGCTTCGTGTTGCAGTCCTTGGGCTCGTCACTGATGAGAGCCACCTGGGAGACCCAGTAGGGGAGCCAGCAGAGGATGTAGACCGTGATGACGGTGAGCACGAGCTTGGTCACCTTGCGGTGCGAACGCTTCTTGTTGCGGGACTTTTGAGCTTTCTTCGAGACGCTCCTCAGCTTCCGGATGACGAGACAGTAGAAGGTCATGATGAAGCAGAGCGGGAGGGCGAATCCCAGCACGAACGAGTACAGCGTGAAGTAGAAGCTGTACACCTTCTCCTGCGAGTCGGGCCAGACGATGCGGCAGGAGGTGCGGTTGCCGTCGGAGATGGTGTCCGAGAAGATCATTATCGGCAGCATCACCACCACGGAGACCAGCCAGGCGATGGCGGACACGATGCGGGAGACGACGGGCGTCCTGTACTTGGGGGATGATATGTGGTGGCAGATTGCTGGAACGAGACGAGAGCAGGGGCGTTACTAAGGATTTTTGGACATTTTCTCCATCAGAATTTTTGACCGCATTTTTAAAATTTGTGGCATTTGGGGATTTTAAATCAGGTACGAAAAGTTTTCAACACCTGGTCTTTTATAAATTATTCCAAAGAGTCTTAAAATGACCCCTAAAAGTTTTAAAAATTTACGCCCAAGTTGGCTCACAAGAATTAAAAAAAATTACCAATTTTTAATGGCTTTAGAATACCCTCTTAAAACCAAAATTAGGGGAGAGAAAACATTTCATGGAAATAATTTTTAAGCCAACTAAATTTCCTATCCAACCATTCATAATTTGATTATAAGCTTAAGCTTTAAAAACCATCAAAGCACCAGTGACTCCCCAAATGACGCCCCAGAGTCCAATGCTTGAAAGTCGTATTAGGCTTACGAGACGCCCAAGAGCCTTATTAAGTTATCATTATCTTGAAGCTTGACGTCATTCCCATCCCACCTCTCCAATACGTCACTGGACCAAAACAAGAGACCTTCAGAAGTTACGCAAACTCAGCTTCTACTTTCTCCCCCGTAATTGAGTGTAGCTCCCAACGGGATTACAAAACACCTCCCGGGCTCCGAGTAATGAAAACGTCCTTCGTCACCCTTCGAGAGAAGCCTTTTAAGCGACAACGTGTGTGTATTGGAATCTCGAGGCACCCTAATTGCTCTTGATGAGAATTTAATAACCATTGCCACCGGCAATAGCTTCTCTGCATACACGGATTCGCTCCAAGTACCTTCCCTCGGCACATTGTCACATACATGGCTGAGTTTGGGCAAGCAGCCATTGGGTCGGTCAACATTGGGAGCTCCCGTGTCAAGTGATTTCATGGCCGTAATGTGACAAATTCAGCCACCGTGAAGATCTATCTCACTGGGCCATGCATTGCACATCCGGCGGGGGAATTTTGTCCGTCTGTCTTCGAAGGGTTCTTCGAATCAAATTACCCCAGAATGTTCCTTTTAATGACTCTACCTTTTAAAATTATGAAAGGACAGGAAACCCCTCATAAATAACCCCTTTCAGAAAATAACCCCTTTGAAAATTTTCAGACCAAATAAATTACAATTAATTAGTGCCCACGTGGTTGAATTTCGAGAACTCGTTTGGTATTTTTTGTACGACAGTCTCAGAGAACAAAAATTAAATAAATTTTCCACCACTTTTTTTACCCTCAAATCCCTTCATTTCTGGTCCAAACGATCCCCCAGAAGGCCACAGAAAACTGGTAAAAATAGGGCATTTACATAAACGTTCCTAGAACCTGTTTGAATGAATTATTTGAGGTCAGAAATCCGATTACTTTCGAAGCAAAAGGTGCAAATGAAACGAAAATTGCACGGAAAGGGCAAAAAAGCGCCAGCTCGGCTTTACCCGGTCATGCACCTGCAAATTCGCTGATTTTCAGTTTTGGCGGAATCCACGTCAGTCTCGGTGCTAGCTAGCTAGAGTGTGGACTCGCTTGTGCGAGAGTGGAAAGTGTTGAAAGCCAGCAGTGATAAATATTGGGAATCCAAACAGCAATAATCCATCTTATTTAGCGGATTCGGAAGGTAAACATGGGTGTTTATTAGCCGTAAGCCAGTCCATTATGAGGGCAAACTGCGACTTGAATGGGGCGGCACGTCATTAAAGCAGAGGCGATTATTCTCAGCTCATCTAACATCCAAATTCAATTTGGATATCCCCAGATTTTGATAAATTAACTGATTAAAAGCCGAAGGTAATTAAATTTGCGGCGGGGGGAATTAAATCAAAATTAAGGGCCGTGCCGGAAGGCACGTCGGAGAGCTTACCTATGTACCTATCGGCGGACATGATAAAAAGGAATATCGAGGACGTGAACTGCGTTATGGACGTCGACACCATGTAGGCCTTGCACATGACTCTCCCGAAGCCCCAGTGCTGGAAGTGCATTGTGGTTATGAGGAATGGAATTCCAATTAAGAAACATTCATCAGCAATCGCTAGGTTGAGGATGTACATGTTCGTGACGGTCTGCATGTTGGAGAATCTGAGCACCACGTAAATAACGAGGGTGTTTCCCATCACGCCAATGATGCAGACGATGGCGTACATGATCATCATGGCGAGATTCGAGATGGGCATCTGCATTGGCGGGCAGAGCGTTGGGAGATGCGTTGGGTCGTAAATGTGGCTGAAGTTGCTTCCGTCTCCGATTGTGGTGAAGTCGAACTCGAAGGACCCATTTTTCGCCAGTCCGAGGAGCTTGTCAAAGTACGTTTCCTCCATGGTTGCCAATTGCTATCCTGCAACGAGAGAAAATGGGACCAAATTAGGACTTTATTTAGGTCGAGGGAGTCCTGGCGAGAGACGCGGAAATTGCCCCGAAATTGCGTTCCGGATCTCGCACCGCATGCTCTCGCAACTCCGGCTCCCTGCGGAGCCTCTCGAAGTCACTCGGCTGTAACTCAAGCCGCATTAACTCTCCCCTCTCACGGTGACAGATTGCAATCTTTTCGTTATCTCTCGGGCGCTTGACGAAACTCTAGACGCTATTTCTTCATCCTCGGCCTCGACATGTGCTCAATTAATTGCCTCGGAGTGGCTCACGACGATGACTTGATTAGTTTCTGGCCAGAGAGGCTTATATAAAAGACGTTTGATGGGGTTTTTTTGGCTTCTTCGTTTCTTTTTGGTGCAAGAACCTTCTTGAATGTCCTCAAGTTGTAGGATTACACCTCTAATTTGAAATTTAAAGATTTTTTAAAGATTTTTGACTCACAATAGCTCAAACTTTGGACTTCAGGCCACGACCCTTCCACAAAGTCGAAATTCTGGAAGATTAGACTTCTAATTCAAAATTTAAGCTAGTTTTCAGAAAATATTTTGATCTCCAAAATATTTCTCAAATCAGACAAAAATCTCAAATCAGACACAGTACCTTCAGGCAAAATTTAAATGTTCCTTTTTAAACGTTCCAACAGACATTTCTTCAATTTTGGTCTTTAAAAAATATTTTTTCAAAAGAGTTCTGCGACTCCCTTACTCGCAAGCTCTGCATTTCTGACACTGCTGACTGCTTTTGAGCCACCCTGTAGACTGGCTAATTGCATAACTTGTGCAGTATAATTTTTGGGCGACCTTGATCTTGCGTCTCGTGTCAAAGCCAGTTCAATTTTTTCAACACTTGACAACTAAAAATATAGAAATTACTAATTAACATGACTTTTAATTGCACCCCGTGTACTCCAAAAACGAGATCGTTAATGAGCAGTCATGTGAACTAGTTTCAGGCTCTTGAAACTCGACTCTCTCAAAAAACCAAAAAACCCGTCGCTCTCACTCGAAGAGTTGCAATTTTTTCAAGAACGTGCTTGCTTTCATGTTCCCCAATACTCTTCAAAGGATGTTGACATTCTTCTGCGGTTCTGTCACCTCACACGCGAGCTATGATCTGCACACACACACCTGGTTAGCTGTACGTACAAGGCTACGTGATCTGAGGCGCATGTGTGGCTTGTTTGAAAGGCGAAGACGGATGAAAGAAAAGTTTGAAGATCAGTTTGTTACATTTAAGAGGATCGAGCCAAAAGGGGTCAGTTATATTCTGGCAACCGATCAAAGTGGATGCAAGTGAAGAGTTAAATTGGAATAAATCCAAGTGGATAAAAAAACACAAGGCTTTGAAAACAAGGCTAGCAGTTTTGGAAAAGAAAAATTGAATCAAAAATTTTGATATCAAAAGTAAGTTTTGATTGAAATTGTTAAGTGGTAAAAGTGAGATGAAAGTGATTGACTAGGACATGATTGACCTGAAAAAAGTTCAGTTTAAAACCAAATTTTGAAAAAAAGATTTTAAAATTTAAGAAAAATTTTTTCCTATTAAAAGTGAGGTAATTTTTAAGCTTCAAATTATGTGGTTTTGCCCACTTATGGAGTTTAATTAAAGATTTAAATTTTTTGCTTTCATTTTGAAAACACAAAAATATGTTAAAAATATTTTTTGATCCATAAAAAATTTTTTAAATCGAAATTTTGAGTTTGATCTTCAATATTTAAGAGTTCAGCAAACTGTAAAAGGTCAAGTGTCCGTATCTTACTTATGAATCTCTTGTTTCGTAAGATGTGTTAAACGGCAACGTTATAAGTGGAAACTCGTTCTTGAATTCCCTTCGGAAGTTCTCAATTCGTTACACTTCTCAATAACTTCCAGTTCAATATCCATAACTCCTTGTACAGTACGTACGAGCCAATTTTTTTTTATTCACTTCTTAAGTTGAAAAGAATACCTCGAAAGTGACGTTCGTCAGCCAAAAACCGAGGCAGTTTGTTTTCGTGAACCAGGAAGTTTCTGATAGTCAGGCGAAAAAATTTTATTTCGGTGAAGCAAGCAAACTTCCTTCAAACTCATCAGAAAAAACTTGCATTTTTAAAGAGCCTCCCCTCCCTCCCTTCTGTTTGTTTACCTTGAAGCAATTCGGATGAAAACAGAAATCTCGCGTCCCCGTCGTCCTAGCAAGTGTATCTACCCGCCTCATTAGACTAGGCATTTAGTCACGTAGCTCGAAAATCTCTCCGAGACACGAAACGAGCCTGTAAACAACCCCGTCAATCTCCATTACTTGCGACAGAATTTATAATATTATGATCGGGACAAAATTGGTGTGGGGAAAAAGAAATTTTCACCTCGAGAGCACTTTGCCCCAATTAAACGCCAAGCGACGCGCCGGCGAGCTCAATGCGACGCAATCACGTTCAGCCTCACGTGCCGACAACCGGCTTTTTGCGGCGCACGCTGCCAATACGATTATCGCGATGTTTTCTACCATCAATTAATCGTGTCACTCACCTTCGTCGACCGCGTGTGTGAGCTCAGAACGGAGCCGAAACACGGCAGCACGTAGAACCGAGACATTGGCTGAATTCAGTCACGTAGACGCGCTCTGATTCTTCCGTCTTTTTGCTTCTCTCCGATCCCCGAGATACATATCACCTTCAAGGAGGGCAATTAAAAATGCGGTAACCTACATGTAGGTCTGTACTTTCAAGGGCCCCCTAAAACTGTTTCCTGATTGCTCGCAAACGCCCATTAAGAGCTCACCGCGCGCTTATTTGCGCCAAATATTGGGGCAACAATTAAGAGGGCAAACAAAAAGCCCAAAATATTTGCCCAAAACCAGTTCGGAGAGAAATGACTCGCGTACGGCTTATCAAACAACGCGAATGCAAATTTACTTTTTTCGTGACTCATTCAGATAATGGTGCGGCTCAAGTTCAATGTCAGCGGTATACCGTTCGAGTAGGGCTGCTCGAGCACTGCTGTTGTGATTTATGAAAATTATGTTTTTGGGGAAAAGAGGGCAGGGGCGTAGGAAAAGGGGGGCAAACTGTCATTTTTACGAATTTTTTACCCGAATTTGAGTCATTTTTCGTTGACAAAAAGATCTTTCTTTCTTAATTTTTTAAATAAGTCGTTTTCTCATGACAGTAAAAATCCTCTCTTTAAAAATTCTTTTCGCATACCAGAGGAGCCCTTTTTCAGAGTAGGGGTAAGAGGACAGACTTGAGAGAGCCTCCTCTTGTTCAAAAATTTTTAAAGATTTTTAAAGATATTTTTAAAGATTTTATTACACAAATTCGCTTAAATAAAAAGTCAAGCACGAAAATAAAAATAAGAATTTTTTTTTAACTCAAAAAAGTTCTTCCCAAAATTAAAAAATTTAAATAAAATGCTTCGGGTACCCCTGCTCGACTGCAGACTACAGACATTTCGCTCCCCCACTAGCAAGAGAGTAAAAATCATCCATTTGATTAAGTGATAAAAGACGAGCGACTTTATGGAGGTGCCAAATACCGATTTAAGGTGATTTCGGGAGCCTCAGACATCACGATACTCATCGTCATAAAATGGGGGAAATCAAACGTGCTGGAATTTAACGACTCTATCGGGAGAGCACCGATTCTGGCACACCTCCTTCACGTAAAATTTGCCCATAAATATCGCTGGTATAAAAAGTTCAATAAAATGCTAATGACCATCGAGAGACGCCTTCTAATTAACTTTCGCTGAAGCGTCACCTTCTTTCTGCTGACTCCGACACTCTTTCTATGCAGCTCAGCTATCGAGATAAAGATGCAATGCTAATTTATGTAAATTTCGTCAAAAAGTACAGAGTAACAAATTGCTCTCGGAGAAGAGCGGCGCCAACAAATTTTTTCTCGAGAGCCCTTGGACCGAAAGTCGGGGCTCCTGGAGAGCCTGTTGAATTGAGACTAATAAATTTCGTCAATTGCAGAAGGAGCAAGATGGCACCGAACATAAATGACTGCGTGATTACGGAGGAAGTGAGGAGTGGCGAGCCAGAGCTGGCAGATGTTCTGGAGGCAAAAAAGAGCCGCTTCGATGCCAACAACAACCTCACGTTGGCAGCGTCGACGTTGGAGGCGAAAAAAGATGGAGAACAACCGTATTATCAGGCCTGGGTTTGGCGCAACATTATCATCCTCGGATACATTCATCTCATGTGGCCCTACGGGTGGTACATGTTCAAATTCGCGTCGTACACCGGCATTGCTTTCAGTGAGTTAAGCAACCTTGAAATCGTATTTGCCTTCCAAAGTTTTATGTTGATTCTGTCTGTTGATCGATATCTGGGGAGCCGACCCTTCTTGCCTTTGATCTGGCTAACGGAAGTCTGTCTGTCTGTCTAGACAATTTTTGAACCAACATTATTTTTGGAGAATTTTTTGACCGACTTTTGGAGCCCATCTCCAGCTTCCAAAGGCGGAGCATTTTTAAAACGTTCCATCGGGATTCAAAAATGTCTGTCCGTCTTATGTTTTCTTGGCCCAATAGAAAACTGGACCCAACAAAGAAATCGAGAATCCATCTCCAGTGAAATTCATAAATCATGAAAGGCTTACAATACTTTTCTGAAAACTCAATTGACTGAGACATAAATCTTCCCTTGCAGCCCTCATAATGGGATTCATGGGCGGATTCGGCATCACCGCTGGAGCCCATCGTCTGTGGGCACACAAGGCATACAAGGCCAACTTCGCCCTACGCGTCCTCCTCATGCTCTACCAGACCATCGCCTTCCAAAATTGTATTTATGAGTGGGTGCGTGACCACCGAGTACACCACAAGTACTGTGACACCAACGCTGACCCGCACAACTCGAAACGTGGCTTCTGGTTCAGTCACGTGGGCTGGCTCCTAATGAGAAAGCACCCCGATGTGAAGGAGAAGGGGAAAACTATTTTCATGGATGACCTGAAGGAGGATGCGGTTGTGATGTGGCAGAAGAAGCACTATGGCTGGTTCATGCCTCTCGTCTCCTTCGTCGGACCCACTCTAGTGCAGCACTTTGTGATCGGAGACCCCCTCTGGGTATCGTGGCACATGGTTCTGGCGCGCTGGTGCACCGCAGTCAACATTACCTGGCTACTCAACTCGGCAGCTCACATTTGGGGATGGAAGCCGTATGACAAGTGAGTATTTAAAGCCCTTTATTTCTCTCGGGACGTCGTCATGGCAATTATTGATGTGCACGCACCCAAGCAGACCCCATTAGCCATGCTCTTGCGTCCCAATTCATCCGCAACATCGACTCCAAAACGCTCAGATACTCGTATTTTCGAGCCATTGCACAATAAGACCGTCTGCCAGGGCCGCGTTCGTGCTCAACTCATCTTCCCATTCCCTCTCGAGTCCACCCCTGGCGTCTACCACTAACTTTGCATGCTCAAACACTTTCCGGAGCTCCACTCTGTGTGACAAATCGTCAGACTGTCCCATTGTGCTCCAGCAGGCAATATTTATGTCACACCTTCTGAGCGCTAACACGACTCTTGTTTACATCCACAGGACGATTACTCCAACTGACACCGCCGTCCTCGGATTCCTATGCTTCGGTGAGGGCTGGCACAACTACCACCACGTGTTCCCGTGGGACTACAAGACATCCGAGCTCCTCAGCTACGGCGTCAATTTCACCAACGCCTTCATAGACTTTTTCGCCAAGCTGGGCTGGGCCTACGACCTCAAGACCATCTCCTTCGACATGATCCGGGCCCGCGTGCTGCGAACCGGCGACGGCTCCCACCCACTGAGTAGAAAACTGACACCGAAGCTGGATGACAAGGAGATAGCCAGCAAGTTCGTGGAGTACGTCAATATGGCGCACGACCAGGCGGCGAAGCTGGTGTGGGGCTGGGACGACGCGGATCTGACGAGGGAGGACAAGGAGTTCGTGGATATCATCAACAAATCTGAATGATTTGGGGCCTAGCACGCCCGAAAAACCCTCTGAAACACCAAATGATGCTTACTAAAATATTTAGAAGTAAGTCGACAAATACTAGCCGTAGCGTATGTGATAGATTAGGATAATTCCATGTTTCTTTGGGAAATGACAATAAAATTTAGTGTGGGAATCTTAAAGCGGCTCCTAAAACAACATCTCAGATGGAACGCAAATATGGAAACCGATATAACAACAAGACAGGCATTTGTCAACAGAGGCGTAGGTAGGATTTTGGACAAGGGGGTTGTGAACTTCGTTTTCCTTCCCCTGAAAATTTTTTTACTGGTCCTTTCCTTAAATTAAGTCTCCTTAAAGTTTCTTTATTTTTTTAAAGTGAAGCTTTAAAGCTCTTTAAGTTCTCAAAATGGGCTAAAGCCGAAATTTCCTAACTTTGATGGGCTGAAAAAAATTAGGCTCAATTTGGTCTCAATTCCGAGATCCCTTGATATGAGGGTTCAAGCTTTAAAAATTGCTCTTCCTAAGTCCTTGGTCTTATATTTAGCTTCTTGGCTCGAAAATCTGCAAACTGGTTTTCTCCTGGAAAAATTTCCTGGTTAAAACGATCTCTAGGTCTTCAACAATGGACCTTCAAAAATAAAACCCCATGAAAAATCACCTCCCAGTTCCACCTCTATTCGCCGTCAAATCAACAAGTGGCTTCTGCTGGTGAATTTAAAGTGAGCTAACGTCTTTCAGAGAATGTGCCGAGAAAGAAATACATTTGTCTGATTTATGCCTCCCCCGACTGCCTGGAAGGGAATTTAATCGGCTGAATTTTTCATCTCACTCGCCCTCGCTGTTTTCCGAGCGATATCTCCAAAACGATACGACTCCGAGCCATCAATTTTCGTCAAAAAAGAGACTGGAGCCATTACGAGCAATAATTCCTTTATTTCGCCAACTCTCTTCGACTTAGGTGGAGTGAAAAATTCACGCATCGCTGGGCTCAGCGTCTCGCGTGCGCCTCGGAAAACCAAAAACTCAAATGATGGAGGAAATATTGATATAAATAATAACCAGCTGATTTCACATAAAACAATTCAATCAATTTGGAGTGAATTGATGGGAAAATTTCAATTTCCGACTAGCTGACTCTTGATTAGCAACTCCCAGTGGTTCTTCGGCTCCTTCTTATCTTGACGAAAGGTCACGGGAGTGGAAAAAGGTCGGAGGTAAATTGCCGCG